>CAUDMG010003294.1:0-2500 GCA_958450375.1 Homarus gammarus | reverse complement strand
CGTCCCCTCCACTGCCTTACATGTACGGTTTAATCAAGACCCACAAGCCCAATAACCCAGCAAGACCCATCATTAGCTCTGTTGGGTCAATCTCTTATAAACTATCTAAATGGTTAGTTTCCTTACTAAACCCCCTAGTTGGCAACATTTCTAACTCCAATATCAAGAATAATATGGATCTGGTTGATAAACTCAATAACTTGCACATTAATCATGATTTTAAACTGGTCAGCTTTGATGTAACGTCACTTTTTACAAAGGTCCCAGTTGATGATTTACTAGAGTTCCTCATAGATTCCCTGGATAACATTTCACTGCCCGTCTCGAAAGATGACTTCATCGAACTCATCAAACTATGTATTAAGGATTGCAAATTCGAATTCAATGGGGAATATTATGCTCAAAAATTTGGTATGGCAATGGGTAATCCACTCTCACCTGTATTAAGCAACCTATATATGGAATTCTTTGAAAAGAAACTATTAAGTAATATTTTACCACCCTCAGCAGTCTGGTTTAGATATGTTGATGATGTATTATGTCTCTGGCCATGTAATGAGGACCTAAAAGTTTTCCTACCACAACTTAACAACTTAGCCCCCTCGATCAAATTCACTGTGGAATTAGAGCAAGACTGTAAATTGCCATTCCTAGACTGTCTGATACACAGAATGGGTAACACTTTCAAGTTCAGTATTTATAGAAAACCAACCAATGTGTGTTCATACATTCATTATTATTCTGCCCACCATAATAAAGTCAAACAGTCAGTATTTACAACAATGTTTTTACGTGCCTTGAGAATTTGCAGTCCGGAATTCATCGATGAGGAATACAAATATATATATAATATTGGCTCAAACCTTAAATACCCTAGATCTTTCATAGACAAATGCTTAAACATTACTAAGAAAACTTTTTATAGAACTGATCCCAAGCCCACCCATGACCATAAGAATATCTTAATATTACCATTTCACAAAAATTTCTCACACATTCCGGCACAGCTAAAATCTTGGAACGTCAATGTGGCATTTAAAAACTCATGCACTGTTAAACAAATGTTAATCAAGAACTCCCCCAACAACACAATTGGTTGCATTTATAAAGTTCCTTGCAAGGAATGTAATATGTTTTACTTAGGCCAGACAGGTAAAGATCTTGTAACTAGAATTAAACAACACAAATACAGTGTCAGGACAGGCCAGGAATCCAATGCTCTGTTTGTTCATTTGAGGGATAACAAGCATTGCATTGACTGGGATAATGCCTCCTCAATATTACCATGTAATTCAATTGATAGTAGGAACATCATAGAATCTAGTCTTATTAAACATACCGAAGCATTCAACATGAATTTGAGTAACGGCTTGTACAAGCTGGACAACTTTGTAATTAAGAAGATTTGTGATCAGGTGAGAGGGCGGGTCACTGTCCCATCTGACCCAACCACCAACCGTTGTGTGCCATTTAAAGATTAGTAGGGTCATTACCTGACCATTGTGGACCTGGTCTCACCCTCCTCTGTATATATTCATCTTGTTCTGCATTACTCTATCTAGTCTGTACTCACCCCTGAAGATGTGAATTACACGAAAGCGCTTGGGAACTTCGTGTTTTCTTCTTTCCTGGTGGTTATCAGCATATACCTAGATCACGCGCACCTACAGTGATTTACTTGCATATATATATATATATATATATATGTATATATATGTATATATATATATAATACCAGCTGGATTCGGTAAAATGCTACTGACACCACATAAGAGGCACGGGCAGTTTCCCAATGAGGTTCACGGCGCCATCAGCTCGATGAACAGGCTTTGTGTGAAATATAACAAAGTCTAGAACTGCTTTTAGTGTCCTTGTGGCCTAGCCGGTAAGCTCTCCCTAGTCACACCCAGTAGGTCGAGGGTTCGATTCCTTGCTGGTGAGGTCGTTGATTATATGTTCAAAGTCCGCGTGTTAAATGGACTAAAAATGAAGTATATATATGTACCTCGCGTTTCATACCAGCTGGATTCGGTAAAATGCTACTGACACCACATAAGAGGCACGGGCAGTTTCCCAATGAGGTTCACGGCGCCATCAGCTCGATGAACAGGCTTTGTGTGAAATATAACAAAGTCTAGAACTGCTTTTAGTGTCCTTGTGGCCTAGCCGGTAAGCTCTCCCTAGTCACACCCAGTAGGTCGAGGGTTCGATTCCTTGCTGGTGAGGTCGTTGATTATATGTTCAAAGTCCGCGTGTTAAATGGACTAAAAATGAAGTATGTACATATATATATATATATATATATATATATATATATGTGTATATCTATATATATATATATATTATATATATATATATAATATATATATATATATATATATATATATGCACGTAAATCCCTGTGGGTGTGCGTGATCTAGTACATGCTGATAACCACAAGGACAGAAGAAAACACGAAGTTCCCAAGCGCTTTCGTGTAATTCACATCTTCAGGGGTGTG
>CAUDMG010003293.1:0-68888 GCA_958450375.1 Homarus gammarus | reverse complement strand
AGGTGGAGGTAGTGTAGAGGTGGAGGTGCTGTAGAGGTGGAGGCAGTGTTGTGATAGAGGTAGTGTAGAGGGGGAGGTAGTGCGGTGGTGGAGGTAGTGTGGAGGTAGAGGTAGTGTGGTGGTGGAGGTAGTGTGGTGGTGGAGGTAGTGTAGAGGTGCAGGTAGTGTACAGGTGGAAGTAGTGTGGTGGTGAAGGTAGTGTAGAGGTGCAGGTAGTGTAGTGGTGCAGGTAGTATAGAGGTGGATGTAGTGTAGAGGTGCAGGTAGTGTAGAGGTAGAGGTAGTGTAGAGGTGGAGGTAGTGTAGAGGCGCAGGTAGTGTAGAGGTGCAGGTAGTGTAGTTGTGTAGTTAGTATAGAGGTAGAGGTAGTGTAGAGGTGGAGGTAGTGTAGAGGTGCAGATAGTTTAGAGGTGCAGGTAGTGTAGTGGTGCAGGGAGTGTGGTGGTGGAGGTAGTGTAGAGGTGGAGGTAGTGTGGAGGTGCAGGTAGTGTAGAGGTGCAGGTAGTTTAGAGGTGCAGGTAGTGTAGTGGTGCAGGTAGTGTAGAGGTGCACGTAGTGCAGAGGTGGAGGTAGTGTAGAGGTGGAGGTAGTGTGGTGGTGGAGGTAGTGTAAAGGTGCAGGTAGTGTAGAGTGGAGGTAGTGTGGTGGTGCAGGAAGTGTATAGGTGCAGGTAGTATAGTGGTGCAGAGGTAGTATAGAGGTGGAGGAAGTGTAGAGGTGGAGGTAGTGTAGTGGTGCAGGTAGTGTAGAGGTGGAGGTAGTGTAGTGGCGCAGGTAGTATAGAGGTGGAGATAGTGTAGAGGTGCAGGTAGTGTAGAGGTGGAGGTAGTCTAGAGGTGCAGGTAGTGTAGAGTTGCAGGTAGTGTAGGGGTGGAGGTAGTATAGAGGCGACGGTAGTGTGGTGGTGGAGGTAGTGTAGAGGTGGAGGTAGTGTGGTGGTGGAGGTAGTGTAGAGGTGGAGGTAGTGTAGAGGTGCAGGTAGTGTAGAGGTGCAGGTAGTGTAGTTTTGCAGGTAGTATAGAGGTGGAGGTAGTGTAGAGGTGTAGGTAGTGTAGAGGTGGAGGTAGTGTAGAGGTGGAGGTAGTGTAGAGGTGGAGGTAGTGTAGAGGTGGAGGTAGTGTGGTGGTGAAGGTAGTGTAGAGGTGGAGGTAGTGTGTTGGTGGAGGTAGTGTAGAGTTGGAGGTAGTGTAGAGGTGGAGGTAGTGCAGAGGTGCAGGTAGTGTAGTGGTGCTGGTAGTGTGGTGGTGGAGGTAGTGTAGAGGTGGAGGTAGTGTAGAGGTGCAGGTAGTGTAGAGGTGCAGGTAGTGTGGTGGTGGAGGTAGTGTAGAGGTGCAGGTAGTGTAGAGGTGGAGCTAGTGTGGTGGTGCAAGTAGTGTAGAGGTGCAAGTAGTGTAGTGGTGCAGGTAGTATAGAGGTGGAGGTAGTGTAGAGGTGCAGGTAGTGTAGAGGAGGAGGTAGTGTAGAGGTGGAGGTACTGTAGAGGAGCATGTAGTGTAGAGGTGGAGGTAGTGTAGAGGTGGAGGTAGTGTGGTGGTGGAGGTAGTGTAGAGGTGGAGGTAGTGTAGAGGTGGAGGTAGTGTTGAGGTGCAGGTAGTGTAGAGGTGCAGGTAGTGTAGTGGTGCAGGTAGTGTAGAGGTGCAGGTAGTGTAGAGGTGCAGGTAGGGTAGAGGTGGAGGTAGTGTAGAGGTGCAGGTTGTGTAGAGGTGCGGGTAGTGTAGTGTTGCAGGTAGTGTGGTGGTGGAGGTAGTGTAGAGGTGGAGGTAGTGTAGAGGTGGAGGTAGTGTAGAGGTGCAGATAGTGTAGAGGTGCAGGTAGTGTGGAGGTGGAGGTAGTGTAGAGGTGAAGGTAGTGTGGTGGTGGAGGTAGTGTAGAGGTGGAGGTAGTGTAGAGGTGGAGGTAGTGTAGCAGTGCAGGTAGTGTAGAGATGCAGGTAGTGTAGTGGTGCAGGTAGTGTCGTGGTGCAGGTAGTGTGGTGGTGGAGGTAGGTGCAGGTAATGTGTAGTGTTGCAGGTAGTGTAGTGGTGGAGGTAGTGTGGTGGTGGAGGTAGTGTAGAGGTGGAGGTAGTGTAGAGGTGCAGGTAGTGTAAAGGTGGAGGTCGTGTGGTGGTGCAGGTAGTGTAGAGGTGCAGGTAGTGTAGAGGTGAGGTAATGTAGTGGTGCAGGTAGTGTAGAGGTGCAGGTAGTGTAGAGGTGGAGCTAGTGTAGAGGTGGAGGTAGTGTGGTGGTGGAGGCAGTGGAGAGGTGGAGGTAGTGTAGAGGTGGAGGTAGTGTAGAGGTGCAGGTAGTGTAGAGATGCAGGTAGTGTAGTGGTGCAGATAGTGTGGTGGTGGAGGTAGTGTAGAGGTGGAGGGAGTGTAGAGGTGCAAGTAGTGTAGAGGTGTAGGTAGTGTAGTGGTGCAGGTAGTGTGGCGGTGGAGGTAGTGTAGAGGTGGAGGTAGTGTAGAGGTGCAGGTAGTGTAGAGGTACAGATAGTGTTGAGGTGGATGTAGTGTGGTGGTGGACGTAGTGTAGAGGTGCAGGTAGTGTAGAGGTGGAGGAAGTGTAGTGGTGCAGGTAGTGCGGTGGTGGAGGTAGTGTAGAGGTGGAGGTAGTGTAAAGGTGCAGGTAGTGTAGTGGTGGAGTTAGTGTGGTGGTGGAGGTAGTGTAGAGGTGCAGGTAGTGTGGTGGTGCAGGTAGTGTGGTGGTGGAGGTAGTGTAGAGGTGCAGGTAGTGTAGAGGTGGAGGTAGTGTGGTGGTGCAGGTAGTGTAGAGGTGCAGTTAGTGTAGTGGTGCATGGAGTATAGAGGTGAAGGTAATGTAGAGGTGCACGTAGTGTAGAGGTGGAGGTAGTGTGGTGGTGGAGGAAGTGTAGAGGTGGAGGTAGTGTGGTGGTGGAGGTAGTGTAGAGGTGGAGGTAGTGTAGAGGTGGAGGTAGTGTCGTGGTGGAGGTAGTGTAGAGGTGCAGGTAGTGTAGAGGTGGAGGTAGTGTAGAGGTGCAGGTAGTGTAGTGGTGCAGGCAATGTGGTGGTGGAGGACGTGTAGAGGTGGAGGTAGTGTAGAGGTGCAGGTAGTGTAGAGGTGCAGATAGTGTAGAGGTGCAGGTAGTGTGGAGGTGGAGGTAGTGTAGAGGTGCAGGTAGTGTAGAGGTGGAGGTCGTGTGGTGGTGCAGGTAGTGTAGAGGTGCAGGTAGTGTAGAGGTGCAGGTAATGTAGTGGTGCAGGTAGTGTAGAGGTGCAGGTAGTGTAGAGGTGGAGGTAGTGTAGAGGTGGAGGTAGTGTAGAGGTGGAGGTAGTGTGGTGGTGGAGGTAGAATAGCGGTGCAGGTAGTGTAGAGGTGGAGGTAGTGTGGTGGTGGAGGTAGTGTAGAGGTGGAGGTAGTGTAGAGGTGGAGGTAGTGTAGAGATGCAGGTAGTGTAGTGGTGCAGGTAGTGTGGTGGTGGAGGTAGTGTAGAGGTGGAGGTAGTGTAGAGGTGCAAGTAGTGTAGAGGTGGAGGTAGTGTAGTGGTGCAGGTAGTGTGGTGGTGGAGGTAGTGTAGAGGTGGAGGTAGTGTAGAGTTGGAGGTAGTGTAGAGGTGGAGGTAGTGTGGTGGTGGAGGTAGTATAGCGGTGCAGGTAGTGTAGAGGTGCAGGTAGTGTGGTGGTGGAGGTAGTGTAGAGGTGGAGGTAGTGTAGAGGTGCAAGTAGTGTAGAGGTGCAGGTAGTGTAGTGGTGCAGGTAGTGTGGTGGTGGAGGTAGTGTAGAGGTGGAGGTAGTGTAGAGGTGCAGGTAGTGTAGAGGTACAGATAGTGTTGAGGTGGATGTAGTGTGGTGGTGGTGGTAGTGTAGAGGTGCAGGTAGTGTAGAGGTGGAGGTAGTGTGGTGGTTCAGGTAGTGTGGTGGTGGAGGTAGTGTAGAGGTGGAGGTAGTTTAAAGGTGCAGGTAGTGTAGTGGTGCAGGTAGTATAGAGGTGGAGGTAGTGTAGAGGTGGAGGTAGTGTAGAGGTGGAGGTAGTGTGGTGGTGGAGGTAGTGTAAAGGTGCAGGTAGTGTAGAGTGGAGGTAGTGTGGTGGTGCAGGTAGTGTAGAGGTGCAGGTAGTGTAGTGGTGCAGAGGTAGTATAGAGGTGGAGGAAGTGTAGAGGTGGAGGTAGTGTAGTGGTGCAGGTAGTGTAGAGGTGGAGGTAGTGTAGTGGCGCAGGTAGTATAGAGGTGGAGATAGTGTAGAGGTGCAGGTAGTGTAGAGGTGGAGGTAGTCTAGAGGTGCAGGTAGTGTAGAGTTGCAGGTAGTGTAGGGGTGGAGGTAGTGTAGAGGCGGAGGTAGTGTGGTGGTGGAGGTAGTGTAGAGGTGGAGGTAGTGTGGTGGTGGAGGTAGTGTAGAGGTGGAGGTAGTGTAGAGGTGCAGGTAGTGTAGAGGTGCAGGTAGTGTAGTTTTGCAGGTAGTATAGAGGTGGAGGTAGTGTAGAGGTGTAGGTAGTGTAGAGGTGGAGGTAGTGTAGAGGTGGAGGTAGTGTAGAGGTGGAGGTAGTGTAGAGGTGGAGGTAGTGTGGTGGTGAAGGTAGTGTAGAGGTGGAGGTAGTGTGGTGGTGGAGGTAGTGTAGAGGTGGAGGTAGTGTAGAGGTGGAGGTAGTGTAGAGGTGCAGGTAGTGTAGTGGTGCTGGTAGTGTGGTGGTGGAGGTAGTGTAGAGGTGGAGGTAGTGTAGAGGTGCAGGTAGTGTAGAGGTGCAGGTAGTGTGGTGGTGGAGGTAGTGTAGAGGTGCAGGTAGTGTAGAGGTGGAGCTAGTGTGGTGGTGCAAGTAGTGTAGTGGTGCAAGTAGTGTAGTGGTGCAGGTAGTATAGAGGTGGAGGTAGTGTAGAGGTGCAGGTAGTGTAGAGGTGGAGGTAGTGTAGAGGTGGAGGTACTGTAGAGGAGCATGTAGTGTAGAGGTGGAGGTAGTGTAGAGGTGGAGGTAGTGTGGTGGTGGAGGTAGTGTAGAGGTGGAGGTAGTGTAGAGGTGGAGGTAGTGTTGAGGTGCAGGTAGTGTAGAGGTGCAGGTAGTGTAGTGGTGCAGGTAGTGTAGAGGTGCAGGTAGTGTAGAGGTGCAGGTAGTGTAGAGGTGGAGGTAGTGTAGAGGTGCAGGTAGTGTAGAGGTGCAGGTAGTGTAGTGTTGCAGGTAGTGTGGTGGTGGAGGTAGTGTAGAGGTGGAGGTAGTGTAGAGGTGGAGGTAGTGTAGAGGTGCAGATAGTGTAGAGGTGCAGGTAGTGTGGAGGTGGAGGTAGTGTAGAGGTGCAGGTAGTGTAGAGGTGGAGGTAGTGTAGAGGTGGAGGTAGTGTAGAGGTGGAGGTAGTGTAGAGTGCAGGTAGTGTAGAGATGCAGGTAGTGTAGTGGTGCAGGTAGTGTCGTGGTGCAGGTAGTGTGGTGGTGGAGGTAGGTGCAGGTAATGTGTAGTGTTGCAGGTAGTGTGGTGGTGGGGGTAGTGTGGTGGTGGAGGTAGTGTAGAGGTGGAGGTAGTGTAGAGGTGCAGGTAGTGTAGAGGTGGAGGTCGTGTGGTGGTGCAGGTAGTGTAGAGGTGCAGGTAGTGTAGAGGTGCAGGTAGTGTAGTGGTGCAGGTAGTGTAGAGGTGCAGGTAGTGTAGAGGTGGAGGTAGTGTAGAGGTGGAGGTAGTGTGGTGGTGGAGGTAGTGTAGAGGTGGAGGTAGTGTAGAGGTGGAGGTAGTGTAGAGGTGCAGGTAGTGTAGAGATGCAGGTAGTGTAGTGGTGCAGGTAGTGTGGTGGTGGAGGTAGTGTAGAGGTGGAGGTAGTGTAGAGGTGCAAGTAGTGTAGAGGTGTAGGTAGTGTAGTGGTGCAGGTAGTGTGGTGGTGGAGGTAGTGTAGAGGTGGAGGTAGTGTAGAGGTGCAGGTAGTGTAGAGGTGCAGGTAGTGTTGAGGTGGATGTAGTGTGGTGGTGGAGGTAGTGTAGAGGTGCAGGTAGTGTAGAGGTGGAGGTAGTGTAGTGGTGCAGGTAGTGTGGTGGTGGAGGTAGTGTAGAGGTGGAGGTAGTGTAGAGGTGCAGGTAGTGTAGTGGTGGAGGTAGTGTGGTGGTGGAGGTAGTGTAGAGGTGCAGGTAGTGTGGTGGTGCAGGTAGTGTGGTGGTGGAGGTAGTGTAGAGGTGCAGGTAGTGTAGAGGTGGAGGTAGTGTGGTGGTGCAGGTAGTGTAGAGGTGCAGTTAGTGTAGTGGTGCATGTAGTATAGAGGTGAAGGTAGTGTAGAGGTGCAGGTAGTGTAGAGGTGGAGGTAGTGTGGTGGTGGAGGAAGTGTAGAGGTGGAGGTAGTGTGGTGGTGGAGGTAGTGTAGAGGTGGAGGTAGTGTAGAGGTGGAGGTAGTGTCGTGGTGGAGGTAGTGTAGAGGTGCAGGTAGTGTAGAGGTGGAGGTAGTGTAGAGGTGCAGGTAGTGTAGTGGTGCAGGCAATGTGGTGGTGGAGGACGTGTAGAGGTGGAGGTAGTGTAGAGGTGCAGGTAGTGTAGAGGTGCAGATAGTGTAGAGGTGCAGGTAGTGTGGAGGTGGAGGTAGTGTAGAGGTGCAGGTAGTGTAGAGGTGGAGGTCGTGTGGTGGTGCAGGTAGTGTAGAGGTGCAGGTAGTGTAGAGGTGCAGGTAGTGTAGAGGTGGAGGTAGTGTAGAGTTGAGGTAGTGTAGAGGTGGAGGTAGTGTGGTGGTGGAGGTAGTGTAGCGGTGCAGGTAGTGTAGAGGTGGAGGTAGTGTGGTGGTGGAGGTAGTGTAGAGGTGGAGGTAGTGTAGAGGTGGAGGTAGTGTAGAGATGCAGGTAGTGTAGTGGTGCAGGTAGTGTGGTGGTGGAGGTAGTGTAGAGGTGGAGGTAGTGTAGAGGTGCAGGTAGTGTAGAGGTGGAGGTAGTGTAGTGGTGCAGGTAGTGTGGTGGTGGAGGTAGTGTAGAGGTGGAGGTAGTGTAGAGGTGGAGGTAGTGTAGAGGTGGAGGTAGTGTGGTGGTGGAGGTAGTGTAGCGGTGCAGGTAGTGTAGAGGTGCAGGTAGTGTGGTGGTGGAGGTAGTGTAGAGGTGGAGGTAGTGTAGAGGTGCAGGTAGTGTAGAGGTGCAGGTAGTGTAGTGGTGCAGGTAGTGTGGTGGTGGAGGTAGTGTAGAGGTGGAGGTAGTGTAGAGGTGCAGGTAGTGTAGAGGTACAGATAGTGTTGAGGTGGATGTAGTGTGGTGGTGGAGGTAGTGTAGAGGTGCAGGTAGTGTAGAGGTGGAGGTAGTGTGGTGGTTCAGGTAGTGTGGTGGTGGAGGTAGTGTAGAGGTGGAGGTAGTGTAAAGGTGCAGGTAGTGTAGTGGTGCAGGTAGTGTAGAGGTGGAGGTAGTGTAGAGGTGCAGGTAGTGTAGTGGTGCAGGTAGTGTGGTGGTGGAGGTAGTGTAGAGGTGCAGGTAGTGTAGAGGTGGAGGTAGTGTGGTGGTGCAGGTAGTGTAGAGGTGCAGGTAGTGTAGTGGTGCAGGTAGTGTAGAGGTGGAGGTAGTGTGGTGGTGGAGGTAGTGTAGCGGTGCAGGTAGTGTAGAGGTGGAGGTAGTGTGGTGGTGGAGGTAGTGTAGAGGTGGAGGTAGTGTAGAGGTGGAGGTAGTGTAGAGGTGCAGGTAGTGTAGTGGTGCAGGTAGTGTGGTGGTGGAGGTAGTGTAGAGGTGGAGGTAGTGTAGAGGTGCAGGTAGTGTAGAGGTGCAGGTAGTGTAGAGGTGGAGGTAGTGTGGTGGTGGACGTAGTGTAGAGGTGCAGGTAGTGTAGAGGTGGAGGTAGTGTGGTGGTGCAGGTAGTGTGGTGGTGGAGGTAGTGTAGAGGTGCAGGTAGTGTAGAGGTGCAGGTAGTGTAGTGGTGCAGGTAGTGTGGTGGTGGAGGTAGTGTAGAGGTGGAGGTAGTGTAGAGGTGCAGGTAGTGTAGAGGTACAGATAGTGTTGAGGTGGATGTAGTGTGGTGGTGGACGTAGTGTAGAGGTGCAGGTAGTGTAGAGGTGGAGGTAGTGTGGTGGTGCAGGTAGTGTGGTGGTGGAGGTAGTGTAGAGGTGGAGGTAGTGTAGAGGTGCAGGTAGTGTAGTGGTGCAGGTAGTGTAGAGGTGGAGGTAGTGTAGAGGTGCAGGTAGTGTAGAGGTGGAGGTAGTGTGGTGGTGGAGGTAGTGTAGAGGTGGAGGTAGTGTAGAGGTGGAAGCAGTGTAGTGGTGCAGGTAGTGTAGAGGTGCAGGTAGTGTAGAGGTGGCGGTAGTGTAGAGGTGGAGGTAGTGTAGAGGTGCAGGTAGTGTAGAGGTGGAGGTAGTGTGGTGGTGGAGGTAGTGTAGAGGTGGAGGTAGTGTAGAGGTGCAGGTAGTGTAGTGGTGCAGGTAGTGTAGAGGTGGAGGTAGTGTAGAGGTGCAGGTAGTGTGGTGGTGCAGGTAGTGTGGTGGTGGAGGTAGTGTAGAGGTGCAGGTAGTGTAGAGGTGGAGGTAGTGTGGTGGTGCAGGTAGTGTAGAGGTGCAGGTAGTGTAGTGGTGCAGGTAGTATAGAGGTGCAGGTAGTGTGGTGGTGGAGGTAGTGTAGAGGTGCAGGTAGTGTGGTGGTGCAGGTAGTGTAGAGGTGCAGGTAGTGTAGTGGTGCAGGTAGTATAGAGGTGGAGGTAGTGTAGAGGTGCAGGTAGTGTAGAGGTGGAGGTAGTGTAGAGGTGGAGGTAGTGTGGTGGTGGAGGTAGTGTAGAGGTGGAGGTAGTGTAGAGGTGCAGGTAGTGTAGTGGTGCAGGTAGTGTGGTGGTGGAGGTAGTGTAGAGGTGGAGGTAGTGTAGAGGTGCAGGTAGTGTGGAGGTGCAGGTAGTGTGGTGGTGCAGGTAGTGTAGAGGTGCAGGTAGTGTAGAGGTGGAGGTAGTGTGGTGGTGCATGTAGTGTAGAGGTGCAGGTAGTGTAGAGGTGCAGGTAGTGTAGAGGTGGAGGTAGTGTAGAGGTGGAGGTAGTGTGGTGGTGGAGGTAGTGTAGAGGTGGAGGTAGTGTAGAGGTGCAGGTAGTGTGGTGGTGGAGGTAGTGTAGATGTGGAGGTAGTGTCGAGTTGCAGGTAGTGTAGAGGTGGAGGTAGTGAAGAGGTGGAGGTAGTAGGGTGGTGGAGGTAGTGTAGAGGTGGAGGCAGTGTAGAGGTGGAGGTAGTGTAGAGGTGGAGGTAGTGTAGAGGTGCAGGTAGTGTAAAGGTGCAGGTAGTGTGGGGGTGGAGGTAGTGTAGAGGTGGAGGTAGTGTAGAGGTGGAGGTAGTGTAGAGGTGGAGGTAGTGTAGAGGTGGAGGTAGTGTAGAGGTGGAGGTAGTGTAGAGGTGGAGGTAGTGTAGAGGTGCAGGTAGTGTAAGGGTGGAGGTAGTGTAGAGCTGCAGGTAGTGTAGAGGTGCAGGTAGTGTGGTGGTGGAGGTAGTGTAGAGGTGCAGGTAGTGTAGAGGTGGAGGTAGTGTAGTGGTGCAGGTAGTGTAGAGGTGCAGGTAGTGTAGTGTTGCAGGTAGTGTAGAGGTGGAGGTAGTGTAGAGGTGGAGGTAGTGTGGTGGTGGAGGTAGTGTAGAGGTGGAGGTAGTGTAGAGGTGGAGGTAGTGTAGAGGTGGAGGTAGTGTAGAGGTGGAGGTAGTGTGAGGTGGAGGTAGTGTAGAGGTGGAGGTAGTGTAGAGGTGCAGGTAGTGTAGAGGTGGAGGTAGTGTGGTGGTGCAGGTAGTGTAGAGGTGGAGGTAGTGTAGAGGTGAAGGTAGTGTAGAGGTGGAGGTAGTGTGGTGGTGGAGGTAGTGTTGAGGTGGAGGTATTGTGGTGGTGGAGGTAGTGTAGAGGTAGAGGTAGTGTGGAGGTGCAGGTAGTGTAGAGGTGCAGGTAGTGTAGTGGTGCAGGTAGTATAGAGGTGGAGGTAGTGTAGAGGTGCAGGTAGTGTAGAGGTGCAGGTAGTGTAGAGGTGGAGGTAGTGTAGAGGTGCAGGTAGTGTAGAGGTGGAGGTAGTGTAGATTTGGAGGTAGTGTGGTGGTGGAGGTAGTGTAGAGGTGGAGGTAGTGTGGTGGTGGAGGTAGTATAGAGGTGGAGGTAGTGTAGAGGTGCAGGTAGTGTAGAGGTGGAGGTAGTGTAGAGGTGGAGGTAGTGTAGAGGTGCAGGTAGTGTAGAGGTGGAGGTAGTGTAGAGGTGCAGGTAGTGTAGTGGTGCAGGTAGTGTGGTGGTGGAGGTAGTGTAGAGGTGGAGGTAGTGTAGAGGTGCAGGTAGTGTAGAGGTGCAGGTAGTGTGGAGGTGGAGGTAGTGTAGAGGTGCAGGTAGTGTAGAGGTGGAGGTAGTGTGGTGGTGCAGGTAGTGTAGAGGTGCAGGTAGTGTAGAGGTGCAGGTAGTGTAGTGGTGCAGGTAGTGTAGAGGTGCAGGTAGTGTAGAGTTGGAGGTAGTGTAGAGGTGGAGGTAGTGTAGAGGTGGAGGTAGTGTAGTGGTGGAGGTAGTGTAGAGGTGCAGGTAGTGTAGAGGTGGAGGTAGTGTAGAGGTGGAGGTAGTGTAGAGGTGCAGGTAGTGTAGTGGTGCAGGTAGTGTGGTGGTGGAGGTAGTGTAGAGGTGGAGGTAGTGTAGAGGTGCAAGTAGTGTAGAGGTGCAGGTAGTGTAGTGGTGCAGGTAGTGTGGTGGTGGAGGTAGTGTAGAGGTGGAGGTAGTGTAGAGGTGCAGGTAGTGTAGAGGTACAGATAGTGTAGAGGTGGATGTAGTGTGGTGGTGGACGTAGTGTAGAGGTGCAGGTAGTGTAGAGGTGGAGGTAGTGTGGTGGTGCAGGTAGTGTGGTGGTGGAGGTAGTGTAGAGGTGGAGGTAGTGTAAAGGTGCAGGTAGTGTAGTGGTGAACGTAGTATAGAGGTGGAGGTAGTGTAAAGGTGCAGGTAGTGTAGAGGTGGAGGTAGTGTGGTGGTGGAGGTAGTGTAGAGGTGGAGGTAGTGTAGAGGTGGAGGTAGTGTAGAGGTGCAGGTAGTGTAGAGGTGCAGGTAGTGTAGAGGTGCAGGTAGTGTAGAGGTGGAGGTAGTGTAGAGGTGGAGGTAGTGTGGTGGTGGAGGTAGTGTAGCGGTGCAGGTAGTGTAGAGGTGGAGGTAGTGTGGTGGTGGAGGTAGTGTAGAGGTGGAGGTAGTGTAAAGGTGCAGGTAGTGTAGTGGTGCAGGTAGTATAGAGGTGGAGGTAGTGTAGAGGTGCAGGTAGTGTGGTGGTGCAGGTAGTGTGGTGGTGGAGGTAGTGTAAAGGTGCAGGTAGTGTAGAGGTGGAGGTAGTGTGGTGGTGCAGGTAGTGTAGAGGTGCAGTTAGTGTAGTGGTGCATGTAGTATAGAGGTGAAGGTAGTGTGGTGGTGGAGGTAGTGTAGCGGTGCAGGTAGTGTAGAGGTGGAGGTAGTGTGGTGGTGGAGGAAGTGTAGAGGTGGAGGTAGTGTAGAGGTGGAGGTAGTGTAGAGGTGCAGGTAGTGTAGTGGTGCAGGTAGTGTGGTGGTGGAGGTAGTGTAGAGGTGGAGGTAGTGTAGAGGTGCAGGTAGTGTAGAGGTACAGATAGTGTTGAGGTGGATGTAGTGTGGTGGTGGACGTAGTGTAGAGGTGCAGGTAGTGTAGAGGTGGAGGTAGTGTGGTGGTGCAGGTAGTGTGGTGGTGCAGGTAGTGTGGTGGTGGAGGTAGTGTAGAGGTGGAGGTAGTGTAGAGGTGGAGGCAATGTAGAGGTGCAGGTAGTGTAAAGGTGCAGGTAGTGTGGGGGTGGAGGTAGTGTAGAGGTGGAGGTAGTGTAGAGGTGGAGGTAGTGTAGAGGTGCAGGTAGTGTAGAGGTGCAGGTAGTGTAGTGGTGCAGGTAGTGTAGTGGTGCAGGTAGTATAGAGGTGGAGGTAGTGTAGAGGTGCAAGTAGTGTAGAAGTGGAGGTAGTGTAGAGGTGGAGGTAGTGTATAGGTGCAGGTAGGGTAAGGGTGGAGGTAGTGTAGAGGTGCAGGTAGTGTAGAGGTGCAGGTAGTGTGGTGGTGGAGGTAGTGGAGAGGTGCAGGTAGTGTAGAGGTGGAGGTAGTGTGGTGGTGCAGGTAGTGTAGAGTTGCAGGTAGTGTAGTGTTGCAAGTAATATTGAGGTGGAGGTTGTGTAGAGGTGCAGGTAGTGAAGAGGTGGAGGTAGTGTAGAGGTGGAGGTAGTGTAGAGGTGGAGGTAGTGTAGAGGTGCAGGTAGTGTAAGGGTGGAGGTAGTGTAGAGGTGCAGGTAGTGTGGTGGTGGAGGTAGTGGAGAGGTGCAGGTAGTGTAGTGGTGCAGGTAGTATAGAGGTGGAGGTAGTGTAGAGGTGCAGGTAGTGTAGAGGTGGAGGTAGTGTAGAGGTGGAGGTAGTGTAGAGGTGCAGGTAGTGTAAGGGTGGAGGTAGTGTAGAGGTGCAGGTAGTGTAGAGGTGCAGGTAGTGTGGTGGTGGAGGTAGTGTAGAGGTGCAGGTAGTGTAGAGGTGGAGGTAGTGTGGTGGTGCAGGTAGTGTAGAGTTGCAGGTAGTGTAGTGTTGCAAGTAATATAGAGGTGGAGGTAGTGTAGAGGTGCAGGTAGTGTAGAGGTGGAGGTAGTGTAGAGGTGGAGGTAGTGTAGAGGTGGAGGTAGTGTAGAGGTGCAGGTAGTGCAAGGGTGGAGGTAGTGTAGAGCTGCAGATAGTGTAGAGGTGCATTTAGTGTGGTGGTGGAGGTAGTGTAGAGGTGCAGGTAGTGTAGAGGTGGAGGTAGTGTGGTGGTGCAGGTAGTGTAGAGTTGCAGGTAGTGTAGTGTTGCAAGTAATATAGAGGTGGAGGTAGTGTAGAGGTGGAGGTAGTGTGGTGGTGGAGGTAGTGTAGAGGTGGATGTAGTGTGGTGGTGGAGGTAGTGTAGAAGTGGAGGTAGTGTAGATGTGGAGGTAGTGTGGTGGTGGAGGTAGTGTAGAGGTGGAGGTAGTGTAGAGTTGAAGGTTGTGTAGAGGTGGAGGTAGTGTGGTGGTGGAGGTTGTGTAGAGGTGGAGGTATTGTGGTGGTGGAGGTAGTGTAGAGGTGCAGGTCGTGTGGTGGTGGAGGTAGTGTAGAAGTGGAGGTAGTGTAGAGGTGCAGGTCGTGTGGTGGTGGAGGTAGTGTAGAGGTGCAGATAGTGTAGAGGTGCAGGTAGTGTAGAGGTGCAGGTAGTGTAGTGGTGGAGGTAGTGTGGTGGTGGAGGTAGTAGAGGTGGAGGTAGTGTAGAGGTGCAGGTAGTGTAGAGGTGCAGGTAGTGTGGTGGTGGAGGCAGTGTAGAGGTGGAGTTAGGTTGGTGGTGGAGGTTGTGTAGAGGTGGAGGTAGTGTGGTGGTGGAGGTAGTGTAGAGGTGGAGGTAGTGTAGAGGTGGAAGTACTGTAGAGGTGCAGGTAGTGTAGAGGTGCAGGTAGTATAGTGGTGCAGGTAGTGTAGAGGTGGAGGTAGTGTAGTGGTGCAGGTAGTATAGAGGTGGAGATAGTGTAGAGGTGCAGGTAGTGTAGAGTTGCAGGTAGTGTAGGAGTGGAGGTAGTGTAGAGGTGGAGGCAGTGTGGTGGTGGAGGTAGTGTAGAGATAGAGGTAGTGTGAAGGTGGAGGTAGTGTGGTGGTGGAGGTAGTGTAGAGGTGCAGGTAGTGTAGAGGTGGAAGTAGTGTGGTGGTGAAGGTAGTGTAGATGTGCAGGTAGTGTAGAGGTGCAGGTAGTGTAGAGGTGCAGGTAGTGTAGTGTTGCAGGTAATGTGGTGGTGGAGGTAGTGTAGAGGTGGAGGTAGTGTAGAGGTGGAGGTAGTGTAGAGGTGGAGGTAGTGTAGAGGTGGAGGTAGTGTCGTGGTGGAGGTAGTGTAGAGGTGCAGGTAGTGTAGAGGTGGAGGTAGTGTAGAGGTGCAGGTAGTGTAGTGGTGCAGGCAATGTGGTGGTGGAGGACGTGTAGAGGTGGAGGTAGTGTAGAGGTGCAGGGACTGCAGAGGTGCAGATAGTGTAGAGGTGCAGGTAGTGTGGATGTGGAGGTAGTGTAGAGGTGCAGGTAGTGTAGAGGTGGAGGTCGTGTGGTGGTGCAGGTAGTGTAGAGGTGCAGGTAGTGTAGAGTTGCAGGTAATGTATTTGTGCAGGTAGTGTAGAGGTGCAGGTAGTGTAGAGTTGGAGGTAGTGTAGAGTTGGAGGTAGTGTAGAGGTGGAGGTAGTGTGGTGGTGGAGGTAGTGTAGCGGTGCAGGTAGTGTAGAGGTGGAGGTAGTGTGGTGGTGCAGGTAGTGTGGTGGTGGAGGTAGTATAGAGGTGGAGGTAGTGTGAAGGTGCAGGTAGTGTAGAGGTGGAGGTAGTGTGGTGGTGCAGGTAGTGTGGTGGTGGAGGTAGTGCAGAGGTGGAGGTAGTGTAAAGGTGCAGGTAGTGTAGTGGTGCACGTAGTATAGAGGTGGAGGTAGTGTAAAGGTGCAGGTAGTGTAGAGGTGGAGGTAGTGTGGTGGTGGAGGTAGTGTAGAGGTGGAGGTAGTGTAGAGGTGGAGGTAATGTAGAGGTGCAGGTAGTGTAGAGGTGCAGGTAGTGTAGAGGTGCAGGTAGTGTAGAGGTGGAGGCAGTGTAGAGGTGGAGGTAGTGTGGTGGTGGAGGTAGTGCAGCGGTGCAGGTAGTGTAGAGGTGGAGGTAGTGTGGTGGTGGAGGTAGTGTAGAGGTGGAGGTAGTGTAAAGGTGCAGGTAGTGTAGTGGTGCAGGTAGTATAGAGGTGGAGGTAGTGTAGAGGTGCAGGTAGTGTGGTGGTGCAGGTAGTGTGGTGGTGGAGGTAGTGTAAAGGTGCAGGTAGTGTAGAGGTGGAGGTAGTGTGGTGGTGCAGGTAGTGTAGAGGTGCAGTTAGTGTAGTGGTGCATGTAGTATAGAGGTGAAGGTAGTGTGGTGGTGGAGGTTGTGTAGTGGTGCAGGTAGTGTAGAGGTGGAGGTAGTGTGGTGGTGGAGGAAGTGTAGAGGTGGAGGTAGTGTAGAGGTGGAGGTAGTGTAGAGGTGCAGGTAGTGTAGTGGTGCAGGTAGTGTGGTGGTGGAGGTAGTGTAGAGGTGGAGGTCGTGCAGAGGTGCAGGTAGTGTAGAGGTACAGATAGTGTTGAGGTGGATGTAGTGTGGTGGTGGACGTAGTGTAGAGGTGCAGGTAGTGTAGAGGTGGAGGTAGTGTGGTGGTGCAGGTAGTGTGGTGGTGGAGGTAGTGTAGAGGTGGAGGTAGTGTAAAGGTGCAGGTAGTGTAGTGGTGCACGTAGTATAGAGGTGGAGGTAGTGTAAAGGTGCAGGTAGTGTAGAGGTGGAGGTAGTGTGGTGGTGGAGGTAGTGTAGAGGTGGAGGTAGTGTAGAGGTGTAGGTAATGTAGAGGTGCAGGTAGTGTAGAGGTGCAGGTAGTGTAGAGGTGCAGGTAGTGTAGAGGTGGAGGCAGTGTAGAGGTGGAGGTAGTGTGGTGGTGGAGGTAGTGTAGCGGTGCAGGTAGTGTAGAGGTGGAGGTAGTGTGGTGGTGGAGGTAGTGTAGAGGTGGAGGTAGTGTAAAGGTGCAGGTAGTGTAGTGGTGCAGGTGGTATAGAGGTGGAGGTAGTGTAGAGGTGCAGGTAGTGTGGTGGTGCAGGTAGTGTGGTGGTGGGGGTAGTGTAAAGGTGCAGGTAGTGTAGAGGTGGAGGTAGTGTGGTGGTGCAGGTAGTGTAGAGGTGCAGTTAGTGTAGTGGTGCATGTAGCATAGAGGTGAAGGTAGTGTGGTGGTGGAGGTAGTGTAGCGGTGCAGGTAGTGTAGAGGTGGAGGTAGTGTGGTGGTGGAGGAAGTGTAGAGGTGGAGGTAGTGTAGAGGTGGAGGTAGTGTAGAGGTGCAGGTAGTGTAGTGGTGCAGGTAGTGTGGTGGTGGAAGTAGTGTAGAGGTGGAGTTAGTGTAGAGGTGCAGGTAGTGTAGAGGTACAGATAGTGTTGAGGTGGATGTAGTGTGGTGGTGGACGTAGTGTAGAGGTGAAGGTAGTGTAGAGGTGGAGGTAGTGTGGTGGTGCAGGTAGTGTGGTGGTGCAGGTAGTGTGGTGGTGGAGGTAGTGTAGAGGTGGAGGTAGTGTAGAGGTGGAGGTAGTGTAGAGGTGCAGATAGTGTAGAGGTGCAGGTAGTGTAGAGGTGCAGGTAGTGTAGTGGTGGAGGTAGTGTGGTGGTGGAGGTAGTAGAGGTGGAGGTAGTGTAGAGGTGCAGGTAGTGTAGAGGTGCAGGTAGTGTGGTGGTGGAGGTAGTGTAGAGGTGGAGGTAGGTTGGTGGTGGAGGTTGTGTAGAGGTGGAGGCAGTGTGGTGGTGGAGGTAGTGTAGAGGTGGAAGTACTGTAGAGGTGCAGGTAGTGTAGAGGTGCAGGTAGTATAGTGGTGCAGGTAGTGTAGAGGTGGAGGTAGTGTAGTGGTGCAGGTAGTATAGAGGTGGAGATAGTGTAGAGGTGCAGGTAGTGTAGAGTTGCAGGTAGTGTAGGAGTGGAGGTAGTGTAGAGGTGGAGGTAGTGTGGTGGTGGAGGTAGTGTAGAGGTAGAGGTAGTGTGGAGGTGGAGGTAGTGTGGTGGTGGAGGTAGTGTAGAGGTGCAGGTAGTGTAGAGGTGGAAGTAGTGTGGTGGTGAAGGTAGTGTAGAGGTGCAGGTAGTGTAGAGGTGCAGGTAGTGTAGAGGTGCAGGTAGTGTAGTGTTGCAGGTAATGTGTTGGTGGAGGTAGTGTAGAGGTGGAGGTAGTGTAGAGGTGGA
Source organism: Homarus gammarus (assembly GCA_958450375.1). NCBI lineage: Eukaryota > Metazoa > Arthropoda > Malacostraca > Decapoda > Nephropidae > Homarus > Homarus gammarus. The sequence goes on along the minus strand of CAUDMG010003293.1, from coordinate 52,339 downwards.
GGTTGTGTAGAGGTGGAGGTAGTGTAGAGGTGGAGGTAGTGTAGAGGTGGAGGTAGTGTCGTGGTGGAGGTAGTGTAGAGGTGCAGGTAGTGTAGAGGTGGAGGTAGTGTAGAGGTGCAGGTAGTGTAGTGGTGCAGGCAATGTGGTGGTGGAGGACGTGTAGAGGTGGAGGTAGTGTAGAGGTGCAGGTAGTGTAGAGGTGCAGATAGTGTAGAGGTGCAGGTAGTGTGGAGGTGGAGGTAGTGTAGAGGTGCAGGTAGTGTAGAGGTGGAGGTCGTGTGGTGGTGCAGGTAGTGTAGAGGTGCAGGTAGTGTAGAGGTGCAGGTAATGTAGTGGTGCAGGTAGTGTAGAGGTGCAGGTAGTGTAGAGTTGGAGGTAGTGTAGAGTTGGAGGTAGTGTAGAGGTGGAGGTAGTGTGGTGGTGGAGGTAGTGTAGCGGTGCAGGTAGTGTAGAGGTGGAGGTAGTGTGGTGGTGGAGGTAGTGTAGAGGTGGAGGTAGTGTAGAGGTGGAGGTAGTGTAGAGGTGCAGGTAGTGTAGAGGTGGAGGTAGTGTAGAGGTGCAGGTAGTGTAGAGGTGGAGGTAGTGTAGAGGTGGAGGTAGTGTAGAGGTGCAGGTAGTGTAGAGGTGCAGGTAGTGTAGAGGTGGAGGTAGTGTAGGTGGAGGTAGTGTAGAGGTGGAGGTAGTGTAGAGGTGGAGGTAGTGTAGAGGTGGAGGTAGTGTAGAGGTGGAGGTAGTGTAGAGGTGGAGGTAGTGTAGAGGTGCAGGTAGTGTAGAGGTGCAGGTAGTGTAGAGGTGCAGGTAGTGTAGAGGTGGAGGTAGTGTAGAGGTGGAGGTAGTGTAGAGGTGGAGGTAGTGTAGAGGTGCAGGTAGTGTAGAGGTGGAGGTAGTGTGGTGGTGGAGGTAGTGTAGAGGTGGAGGTAGTGTAGAGGTGCAGGTAGTGTAGTGGTGCAGGTAGTGTAGAGGTGGAGGTAGTGTAGAGGTGCAGGTAGTGTAGAGGTGCAGGTAGTGTGGGGTGGAGGTAGTGTAGAGGTGCAGGTAGTGTAGAGGTGGAGGTAGTGTTGAGGTGCAGGTAGTGTAGAGGTGGAGGTAGTGTAGAGGTGCAGGTAGTGTAGAGGTGGAGGTAGTGTAGAGGTGGAGGTAGTGTAGTGGTGCAGGTAGTGTAGAGGTGGAGGTAGTGTGGTGGTGGAGGTAGTGTAGAGGTGGAGGTAGTGTAGAGGTGGAGGTACTGTAGAGGTGGAGGTAGTGTTGTGTTAGAGGTATAGGAGTGTGGAAAAGGTACAGGGGTGTGGGAGAGGTACAGGGGTGTGGGAGAGGTACAGGGTTGTGGAAGAGGTACAGGAATGAGGGCGAAGTGCAAGAGCGTGGGAGAGTTACTGGGGTGTGGGTGAGGTACAGGGGTGTGGGAGAGGTACAGGAATGATGGACAAGTGCTGGAGTGTGGGAGAGGTACAGGGGTGTGGGAGAGGTAGCAGGTAGTGTGGAGAGGTACAGGGGTGTGGGAGAGGTACAGGGGTGTGGGAGAAATTCAGGGTTGTGTGAGAGGTTCAGGAATCAGGGAGAAGTACAGGAGTGTGGGAGAGGTACAGGTGTGTGGGGAGGTACAGGGGTGGTGGAGAGGTACAGGGTGTGGAGAGGTACAGGTGTGTGGGAGAAATTCAGGCTGTGGAGAGGTACGGATCAGGGAGAGTACAGAGTGTGGAGAGGTACTGGGGTGTGGGAGAGGTACAGGGGTGTGGGAGAGGTACAGGGGTGTGGGAGAGTACAGGAGTGTGGGAGAGGTACAGGAATGAGGGAGAAGTACAGGAGTGTGGGAGAGGTACAGGGGTGTGGGAGAGGTACAGGTGTGTGGGAGAGGTACAGGAATGAGGGAGAAGTACAGGAGTGTGGGAGAGGTACAGAGGTGTGGGAGAAGTACAGGAGGGAGGGAGAGGTACAGGAGTGTGGGAGAGGTACAGAACTGTGAGAGAGGTACAGGAGTGTGGGAGAGTCTCAGGAGAGTGGGAGAGGTACAGGAGTGTGGGAGAGGTACAGGGTGTGGGAGAGGTACAGGAATGAGGGAGAAGTACAGGAGTGTGGGAGAGGTACAGGGGTGTGGGAGAGGTACAGGAGTGTGGGAGAGGTACAGGAGTGTGGGAGAGGTACAGGAGTGTGGGAGAGGTACAGGAGTGTGGGAGAGGTACAGGAATGTGGGAGGGTACAGGAGTGTGGGAGAGGTACAGGGTGTGGGAGAGGTACAGGGGTGTGGGAGAGGTACAGGAGTGTGGGAGAGGTACAGGGGTGTGGGAGAGGTACAGGGGTGTGGGAGAGGTACAGGAATGTGGGAGAAGTACAGGAGTGTGGGAGAGGTACAGGGGTGTGGGAGAGGTACAGGAATGAGGGAGAGGTACAGGAGTGTGGGAGAGGTACAGGGGTGTGGGAGAGGTACAGGGGTGTGGGAGAGGTACAGGAGTGTGGGAGAGGTACAGGAATGAGGGAGAAGTACAGGAGTGTGGGAGAGGTACAGGGGTGTGGGAGAGGTACAGGGGTGTGGGAGAGGTACAGGAGTGTGAGAGGTACAGGAATGTGGGAGAGGTACAGGAGTGTGGGAGAGGTACAGGAGTGTGGGAGAGGTACAGGGGTGTGGGAGAGGTACAGGAGTGTGGGAGAGGTACAGGAGTGTGGGAGAGGTACAGGAGTGTGGGAGAGGTACAGGAATGTGGGAGAGGTACAGGAGTGTGGGAGAGGTACAGGAGTGTGGGAGAGGTACAGGGTGTGGGAGAGGTACAGGAGTGTGGGAGAGGTACAGGAGTGTGGGAGAGGTACAGGAGTGTGGGAGAGGTACAGGGGTGTGGGAGAGGTACAGGGTGTGGGAGAGGTACAGGAGTGTGGGAGAGGTACAGGAATGAGGGAGAAGTACAGGAGTGTGGGAGAGGTACAGGGTGTGGGAGAGGTACAGGGGAGAGTAGGGTGAGAGGTACAGGAGTGTGGGAGAGGTACAGGAGTGTGGGAGAGGTACAGGAGTGTGGGAGAGGTACAGGGGTGTGGGAGAGGTACAGGGGTGTGGGAGAGGTACAGGAATGAGGGAGAAGTACAGGAGTGTGGGAGAGGTACAGGAGTGTGGGAGAGGTACAGGAATGTGGGAGAGGTACAGGAGTGTGGGAGAGGTACAGGGGTGTGGGAGAGGTACAGGAGTGTGGGAGAGGTACAGGAGTGTGGGAGAGGTACAGGAATGTGGGAGAGGTACAGGAGTGTGGGAGAGGTACAGGAGTGTGGGAGAGGTACAGGGTGTGGGAGAGGTACAGGAGTGTGGAGAGGTACAGGGATGTGGGAGAGGTACAGGAGTGTGGGAGAGGTACAGGGGTGTGGGAGAGGTACAGGAGTGTGGGAGAGGTACAGGGTGTGGGAGAGGTACAGGGGTGTGGGAGAGGTACAGGGGTGTGGGAGAGGTACAGGTGTGGGAGAGGTACAGGGTGTGGGAGAGGTACAGGAGTGTGGGAGAGGTACAGGAGTGTGGAGAGGTACAGGAGTGTGGGAGAGGTACAGGAGTGTGGGAGAGGTACAGGAGTGTGGGAGAGGTACAGGAGTGTGGGAGAGGTACAGGGGTGTGGGAGAGGTACAGGAGTGTGGGAGAGGTACAGGAATGAGGGAGAAGTACAGGAGTGTGGGAGAGGTACAGGGGTGTGGGAGAGGTACAGGGTGTGGGAGAGGTACAGGAGTGTGGGAGAGGTACAGGAGTGTGGGAGAGGTACAGGAGTGTGGGAGAGGTACAGGATGTGGGAGAGGTACAGGTGTGGGAGAGTACAGGAGTGTGGGAGAGGAACAGGAGTGTGGGAGAGGTACAGGGTGTGGGAGAGGTACAGGGTGTGGAGAGGTACAGGGTGTGGGAGAGGTACAGGAGTGTGGGAGAGGTACAGAGTGTGGGAGAGGTACAGGGGTGTGGGAGAGGTACAGGAGTGTGGGAGAGGTACAGGAGTGTGGGAGAGGTACAGGGTGTGGGAGAGGTACAGGAGTGTGGGAGAGGTACAGGAGTGTGGGAGAGGTACAGGGGTGTGGGAGAGGTACAGGGGTTTGGGAGTAGTACAGGAGTGTGGGAGAGGTACAGGAATGTGGGAGATGTACAGGAGTGTGGGAGAGGTACAGGAATGAGGGAGAAGTACAGGAGTGTGGGAGAGGTACAGGAGTGTGGGAGAGGTACAGGAGTGTGGGAGAGGTACAGGAGTGTGGGAGAGGTACAGGAGTGTGGGAGAGGTACAGGAGTGTGGGAGAGGTACAGGAATGAGGGAGAGGTACAGGAGTGTGGGAGAGGTACAGGAGTGTGGGAGAGGTACAGGAGTGTGGGAGAGGTACAGGGGTGTGGGAGAGGTACAGGAGTGTGGGAGAGGTACAGGGGTGTGGGAGAGGTACAGGGTGTGGGAGAGGTACAGGAATGAGGGAGAAGTACAGGAGTGTGGAGAGGTACAGGAGTGTGGGAGAGGTACAGGGGTGTGGGAGAGGTACAGGGGTGTGGGAGAGGTACAGGAGTGTGGGAGAGGTACAGGAGTGTGGGAGAGGTACAGGAGTGTGGGAGAGGTACAGGAGTGTGGAGAGGTACAGGAGTGTGGGAGAGGTACAGGAGTGTGGGAGAGTACAGGAGTGTGGGAGAGGTACAGGAGTGTGGGAGAGGTACAGGAGTGTGGGAGAGGTACAGGAATGAGGGAGAGGTACAGGAGTGTGGGAGAGGTACAGGGGTGTGGGAGAGGTACAGGGGTGTGGGAGAGGTACAGGAGTGTGGGAGAGTACAGGAGTGTGGGAGAGGTACAGGAATGAGGGAGAAGTACAGGAGTGTTGGAGAGGTACAGGGTGTGGGAGAGGTACAGGGGTGTGGGAGAGGTACAGGAATGTGGGAGAGGTACAGGAGTGTGGGAGAGGTACAGGAATGAGGGAGAAGTACAGGAGTGTGGGAGAGGTACAGGGGTGTGGGAGAGGTACAGGGTGTGGGAGAGGTACAGGAGTGTGGGAGAGGTACAGGAGTGTGGGAGAGGTACAGGGGTGTGGGAGAGGTACAGGGTGTGGGAGAGGTACAGGAGTGTGGGAGAGGTACAGGAGTGTGGGAGAGGTACAGGAGTGTGGGAGAGGTACAGGAATGAGGGAGAGGTACAGGAGTGTGGGAGAGGTACAGGAGTGTGGGAGAGGTACAGGGGTGTGGGAGAGGTACAGGAGTGTGGGAGAGGTACAGGACTGTGGGAGAAGTACAGGAGTGTGGGAGAGGTACAGGAGTGTGGGAGAGGTACAGGGTGTGGGAGAGGTACAGGAGTGTGGGAGAGGTACAGGAGTGTGGGAGAGGTACAGGAGTGTGGGAGAGGTACAGGAATGAGGGAGAAGTACAGGAGTGTGGGAGAGGTACAGGGGTGTGGAGAGGTACAGGGGTGTGGGAGAGGTACAGGGGTGTGGGAGAAGTACAGGAGTGTGGGAGAGGTACAGGGGTGTGGGAGAGGTACAGTTGTGCGGGAGAGGTACAGGGGTTTGGGAGAGGTACAGGAGTGGAGATGTACAGGAGTGTGGGAGAGGTACAGGAGTGTGGGAGAGGTACAGGAGTGTGGGAGAGGTACAGGAGTGTGGGAGAGGTACAGGAGTGTGGGAGAGGTACAGGAGTGTGGGAGAGGTACAGGAGTGTGGGAGAGGTACAGGAGTGTGGGAGAGGTACAGGAATGAGGGAGAAGTACAGGAGTGTTGGAGAGGTACAGGGGTGTGGGAGAGGTACAGGGGTGTGGGAGAGGTACAGGAGTGTGGAGAGGTACAGGGGTGTGGGAGAGGTACAGGAGTGTGGGAGAGGTACAGGAGTGTGGGAGAGGTACAGGGTGTGGGAGAGGTACAGGAGTGTGGGAGAGGTACAGGAGTGTGAGAGAGGTACAGAGGTTTGGGAGAAGTACAGGAGTGTGGGAGAGGTACAGGAATGAGGGAGAAGTACAGGAGTGTGGGAGAGGTACAGGAATGAGGGAGAAGTACAGGAGTGTGGGAGAGGTACAGGAGTGTGGGAGAGGTACAGGGGTGTGGGAGAGGTACAGGAATGAGGGAGAAGTACAGGAGTGTGGGAGAGGTACAGGGTGTGGGAGAGGTACAGGAGTGTGGGAGAGGTACAGGAATGAGGGAGAAGTACAGGAGTGTGGGAGAGGTACAGGAGTGTGGGAGAGGTACAGGAGTGTGGGAGAGGTACAGGAGTGAGGGAGAGGTACAGGAGTGTGGGAGAGGTACAGGAGTGTGGGAGAGGTACAGGAGTGTGGGAGAGGTACAGGAATGAGGGAGAAGTACAGGAGTGTGGGAGAGGTACAGGAGTGTGGGAGAGGTACAGGGGTGTGGGAGAGGTACAGGAATGAAGGAGAAGTACAGGAGTGTTTGAGAGGTACAGGGGTGTGGGAGAAGTACAGGAGTGTGGGAGAGGTACAGGAGTGAGGGAGAAGGACAGGAGTGTGGTAGAGGTTACAGGGGTGTAACCTCTACCACACTCTACCCTGTACCTCTCCCACACTCATGTACTTCTCCCTCCTTCCTGTACCTCTCCCACATTCCTGTACCTCTCCCACACCCCTGTACCTCTCCCACACCCCTGTACCTCTCCCACACTCCTGTACTTCGCCCTCATTCTTCTACCTCTCCCACACCCCTGTACCTCTCCCACACTCCTGTACCTCTCCAACACTCCTGTACTTCTCCCACACCCCTGTACCTCTCCCACACCCCTGTACCTCTCCCACACCCCTGTACCTCTCCCACACTCCTGTACTTCTCCCTCATTCCTGTACCTCTCCCACACCCCTGTACCTCTCCCACACCCTGTACCTCTCCCACACTCCTGTACTTCTCCCTCATTCCTGTACCTCTCTCACATCCCTGTACCTCTCCCACACCCCTGTACCTCTCCAACACTCTTGTACTTCTCTCTCATTCCTGTACCTCTCCCACACCCCTGTACCTCTCCCACACCCCTGTACCTCTCCCACACCCTGTACCTCTCCCACACTCCTGTACTTCTCCCTCATTCCTGTACCTCTCCCACACCCCTGTACCTCTCCCACACCCCTGTACCTCTCCCACACTCCTGTACTTCTCCCTCATTCCTGTACCTCTCCCACACTCCTGTACCTCTCCCACACTCCTGTACCTCTCCCAAACTCCTGTACTTCTCCACACCTGTACCTCTCCACACTCCTGTACCTCTCCCACACCCTGTACCTCACGCACACTCCTGTACTTCTCCCTCATCCTGTACCTCTCCCACACTCCTGTACTTCTCCCACACCCTGTACCTCTCCCACACTCCTGTACCTCTCCCACATCTACCTCTACCTGTACCTCTCCTGCACAACTGTACCTCTCCCACACCCCTGTACCTCTCCCACATCCCTGTACCTCTCCCACACTACTGTACCTCTCCCACACCCCTGTACCTCTCCACACTACTGTACCTCTCCCGCACAACTGTACCTCTCCCACACTACTGTACCTCACACACACCCTGTACCTCTCCCACACTCCTGTACCTCTCCAACACTCCTGTACGTCTCCCACACTCCTGTACTTCTCCCACACACCTGTACCTCTCCCACACCCCTGTACCTCTCCACACTCCTGTACCTCTCCACACCTGTACCTCTCCCACACTCCTGTACCTCTCCCACACTCCTGTACCTCTCCCACATCCCTGTACCTCTCCCACACCCCTGTACCTCTCCCACACTCCTGTACTTCTCCCACATTCCTGTACCTCTCCCACACTCCTGTACCTCTCCCACACTCCTGTACCTCTCCCACACTCCTGTACCTCTCCCACACCCCTGTACCTCTCCCACACTCCTGTACTTCTCCCTCATTCCTGTACCTCTCCCACACTCCTGTACCTCTCCCACACCCTGTACCTCTCCCACACTCCTGTACTTCTCCCACATTCCTGTAACTCTCCAACACCCCTGTACCTCTCCCACACTCCTGTACCTCTCCCACCCACCTGTACCTCTCCCACACTCCTGTACTTCTCCCACATTCCTGTACCTCTCCCACACCCTGTACCTCTCCCACACTCCTGTACCTCTCCCACACTCCTGTACCTCTCCCACACCCTGTACCTCTCCCACACTCCTGTACTTCTCCCTCATTCCTGTACCTCTCCCACACCCCTGTACCTCTCCCACACCCTGTACCTCTCCCACACTCCTGTACCTCTCCCACACTCCTGTACCTCTCCCACACTCCTGTACCTCTCCCACACTCCTGTACCTCTCCCACACTCCTGTACCTCTCCCACACTCCTGTACCTCTCCCACACCCCTGTACCTCTCCCACACTCCTGTACCTCTCCCACACTCCTGTACTTCTCCCTCATTCCTGTACCTCTCCCACACTCCTGTACCTCTCCCACACTCCTGTACCTCTCCATCATTCCTGTACCTCTCCCACATTCCTGTACCTCTCCCACACTCCTGTACCTCTCCCACACCCTGTACCTCTCCACACTCCTGTACCTCTCCCACACTCCTGTACCTCTCCCACACTCCTGTACTCTCCCACATCCTGTACCTCTCCCACACCCTGTACCTCTCCCACAGCCTGTACCTCTCCCACACTCCTGTACCTCTCCCTCATTCCTGTACCTCTCCCACACTCCTGTACCTCTCCCACACTCCTGTACCTCTCCCACACTCCTGTACCTCTCCCACACCCTGTACCTCTCCCACACTCCTGTACCTCTCCCACACTCCTGTACCTCTCCCACACTCCTGTACTTCTCCCTCATTCCTGTACCTCTCCACACTCCTGTACCTCTCCCACACTCCTGTACCTCTCCCACACTCCTGTACCTCTCCCACACCCTGTACCTCTCCCACACCCCTGTACCTCTCCAACACTCCTGTACCTCTCCCACACTCCTGTACCTCTCCCACATCCTGTACCTCTCCCACACTCCTGTACCTCTCCCACACTCCTGTACCTCTCCCACACTCCTGTACCTCTCCCACACTCCTGTACCTCTCCCACACTCCTGTACCTCTCCCACACCCTGTACCTCTCCCACACTCCTGTACCTCTCCCACACTCCTGTACCTCTCCCGCACACCTGTACCTCTCCAACACCCCTCTACTTCTCCCACACTCCTGTACCTCTCCCACACTCCTGTACCTCTCCCACACTCCTGTACCTCTCCCACACTCCTGTACTCTCCCACATCCTGTACCTCTCCCACACTCCTGTACCTCTCCCACACCCCTGTACCTCTCCCACACTCCTGTACTTCTCCCTCACTCCTGTACCTCTCCCACACTCCCATACCTCTCCTACACCCCTGTACCTCTCCACACTCCTGTACCTCTCCCACACTCCTGTACCTCTCCCACACTCCTGTACCTCTCCCACACTCCTGTACCTCTCCCACACTCCTGTACCTCTCCCACACTCCTGTACCTCTCCCACACTCCTGTACCTCTCCCACACTCCTGTACCTCTCCCACACCCTGTACCTCTCCCACACCTGTACCTCTCCCACACTCCTGTACCTCTCCCACACCCTGTACCTCTCCTACACTCCTGTACCTCTCCCACACCCCTGTACCTCTCCCACACCCCTGTACCTCTCCCACACTCCTGTACCTCTCCCACACTCCTGTACCTCTCCCACACTCCTGTACCTCTCCCACATCCTGTACCTCTCCCACACCCTGTACCTCTCCCACACTCCTGTACCTCTCCCACACCCCTGTACCTCTCCCACACTCCTGTACCTCTCCCACACCCTGTACCTCTCCCACACTCCTGTACTCTCCACCTGTACCTCTCCCACACCTGTACCTCTCCCACACCCCTGTACCTCTCCCACACTCCTGTACCTCTCCCACACTCCTGTACCTCTCCCACACTCCTGTACCTCTCCCACACTCCTGTACCTCTCCAACACTCCTGTACCTCTCCCACACTCCTGTACCTCTCCCACACTCCTGTACCTCTCCCACATCCTGTACCTCTCCCACACCCCTGTACCTCTCCCACACTCCTGTACCTCTCCCACACTCCTGTACCTCTCCCACACTCCTGTACCTCTCCCACACCCCTGTACCTCTCCCACACTCCTGTACCTCTCCCACACTCCTGTACCTCTCCCACACTCCTGTACCTCTCCCACACTCCTGTACCTCTCCCACACCCTGTACCTCTCCCACACTCCTGTACTTCTCCCTCATTCCTGTACCTCTCCCACACCCTGTACCTCTCCCACACTCCTGTACCTCTCCCACACTCCTGTACCTCTCCCACACTCCTGTACCTCTCCCACACTCCTGTACCTCTCCCACACTCCTGTACCTCTCCCACACTCCTGTACCTCTCCCACACCCTGTACCTCTCCCACACTCCTGTACCTCACACACACTCCTGTACTCTCCCATCTGTACCTCTCCACACTCCTGTACCTCTCCCACACTCCTGTACCTCTCCCACACTCCTGTACCTCTCCCACACCCTGTACCTCTCCCACACTCCTGTACTTCTCCCTCATTCCTGTACCTCTCCCACACTCCTGTACCTCTCCCACACCCTGTACCTCTCCCACACTCCTGTACCTCTCCCACACCCTGTACCTCTCCCACACTCCTGTACCTCTCCCACACTCCTGTACTTCTCCCTCATTCCTGTACCTCTCCCACACTCCTGTACCTCTCCCACACTCCTGTACCTCTCCCACACTCCTGTACTTCTCCCTCATTCCTGTACCTCTCCCACACCCCTGTACCTCTCCCACACCCTGTACCTCTCCCACACTCCTGTACCTCTCCCACACTCCTGTACCTCTCCCACACTCCTGTACCTCTCCCACACCCCTGTACCTCTCCCACACTCCTGTACCTCTCCCACACTCCTGTACCTCTCCCACACTCCTGTACCTCTCCCACACTCCTGTACCTCTCCACACCCTGTACCTCTCCACACTCCTGTACCTCTCCCACACTCCTGTACATCTCCCACACTCCTGTACCTCTCCCACACGCCTGTACATCTCCCATACCCTTGTACCTCTCCCACACCCTGTACTTCCCACCCTTCTCCCACACTCCTGTACCTCTCCCACACTCCTGTACCTCTCCCACACTCCTGTACCTCTCCCACACTCCTGTACCTCTCCCACACTCCTGTACCTCTCCCACACTCCTGTACCTCTCCCACACTCCTGTACCTCTCCCACACTCCTGTACCTCTCCCACACTCCTGTACCTCTCCCACACTCCTGTACCTCTCCCACACCCTGTACCTCTCCCACACCCTGTACCTCTCCCACACCCTGTACCTCTCCACACTCCTGTACCTCTCCCACACTCCTGTACCTCTCCCACACTCCTGTACCTCTCCCACACTCCTGTACCTCTCCCACACTCCTGTACCTCTCCCACACTCCTGTACCTCTCCACACTCCTGTACCTCTCCCACACTCCTGTACCTCTCCACACTCCTGTACTCTCCCACACTCCTGTACCTCTCCCACACTCCTGTACCTCTCCCACACTCCTGTACTTCTCCCTCATTCCTGTACCTCTCCCACACTCCTGTACCTCTCCCACACCCCTGTACCTCTCCCACACTCCTGTACCTCTCCCACATCCTGTACCTCTCCCACACTCCTGTACCTCTCCCACACCCCTGTACCTCTCCCACACAACTGTACCTCTCCCACACCTCTGTACATCTACCACACTACTGTACCTCTCCCACACCCCTGTACCTCTCCCACACCCGTGTACCTCTCCCGCACAACTGTACCTCTCCCACACTACTGTACCTCTCCCACACCCCTGTACCTCTCCCACACCCCTGTACCTCTCCCACACCCCTGTACCTCTCCCACACCCCTGTACATCTCCCACAGTTCTGTACCTCTCCAACACACACCTTGATCTCTCCCACATTCCTGTACCTCTACCACAGTCCTGTACTTCTCCCTCATTCCTGTACCTCTCCCAAACCCCTGTACCTCTCCCAAACGCCTGTACTTCTCCCACACCCCTGTACCTCTCCCAAACCCCTGTACCTCTACCACACCCCTGTACCTTTCCCACACCCCCGTGTCTCTCCCATACCCTTGTACCTCTCCCACACCCCTCTACTTCTCCCACATTCCTGTACCTCTCCCACACTCCTGCACCTCTCCCACACTCCTGTACCTCTCCTACACCCCTGTACCTCTCCCACACCCTTGTACCTCTCCCACACCCCTGTAGCTATCTCACATGCCTGTACCTCTCCCACACTCCTGCACCTCTCCCACAATCATGTACCTCTCCCACACTCCTGTCCCTTTCCCACACCCCCGTGTCACTCCCAAACCCTATACTTCTCCCACACCACTGTACCTCTGCCACACTCCTGTACTTCTCCCTCATTCTTGTACCTCTCCCACACTCCTGTACTTCTCCCACACCCTTGTACCTCTCCCACACTCCTGTACTTCTCCCTCATTTCTGTACCTCGCCCACACCCCTGAACCTCTCCCACACTCCTGTAACTCTCCCACACTCCGGTACTTCTCCCTCATTCCTGTACCTCTCCCACACTCCTGTACCTCTCCCACAGTTCTGTACCTCTCCCACACTTCTGTACCTCTCCCACACTCCTGTACCCCTCCCACACTTCTGTACCTCTCCCACACTCCTGTACTTCTCCCTCATTCCTGTACCTCTCCCACACCCCTGTACCTCTCCCACACTCCTGTACCTCTCCCACACTCCTGTACTTCTCCCTCATTCCTGTACCTCTCCCACACCCTGTACCTCTCCCACACCCCTGTACCTCTCCCACACTCCAGTACTTCTCCCACATTCCTGTACCTCTCCCACATTCCTGTACCTCTCCCACACCCCTGTACCTCTCCCACACCCCTGTACCTCTCCCACACTCCTGTACTTCTCCCTCATTCCTGTTCCTCTCCCACACCCCTGTACCTCTCCCACACCCCTGTACCTCTCCCACACCCCTGTACCTCTCCCACACTCCTGTACTTATCCCTCATTCCTGTACCTCTCCCACAACCCTGTACCTGTCCCACACCCCTGTACCTCTCCCACACTCCTGTACCTCTCCCACACCCCTATACCTCTCCCACACCCCTGTACCTCTCCCACGCTCCTTTACTTCGCCCTCATTCCTGTACCTCTCCCATAACCCTGTACCTCTCCCACACCCCTGTACCTCTCCCACACCCCTGTACCTCTCCCACACTCCTGTACCTCTCCACACTCCTGTACCTCTCCCACACCCCTGTACCTCTCCTACACCCCTGTACCTCTCCTACACCCCTGTACCTCTCCCACACTCCTGTACTTCTCCCTCATTCCTGTACCTCTCCCACACCCCTGTACCTCTACCACACTCCTTTACCTCTCCCACACTCCTGTACGTCTCCCTCATTCCTGTACCTCTCCCACACCCCGGTACATCTCCCATACTCCTGTATTTTTCCCTCATTCCTGTACCTGTCCCACACTCCTGTACCTCTCCCACACCCCTGTACCTCTCCCACACCCCTGTACCTCTCCCACACTCCTGTACTTCTCCCTCATTCCTGTACCTCTCCCACACTCCTGTACCTCTCCCACACTCCTGTACCTCTCCCACACTCCTGTACTTCTCCCTCATTCCTGTACCTCTCCCACACCCCTGTATCTCTCCCACACCCTGTACCTCTCCAACACTCCTGTATTTCTACCTAATTCCTGTAACTCTCCCACACTCCTGTACCTCTCCCACACCCCTGTACCTCTCCCACACTCCTGTACTTTCTCCCTCATTTCTGTACCTCTCCCACTCCCCTGTACCTCTCCTACACTCCTGTACCTCTCCCAGATCCCTGTATCTCTCCCACACCCCTGTACCACTCCCAAACACCTGTACCTCTCCCACACCCCTCTACTTCTCCCACACTCCTGTACCTCTCCCACACTCCTGTACCTCTCCCACACCCCTGTACCTCTCGCACACTCCTGTACTTCTCCCACACTCCTGTACCTCTCCCACACCCCTGTACCTCTCCCACACTCCTGTACTTCTCCCTCATTCCTGTACCTCTCCCACACTCCTGTACTTCTCCCTCATTCCTGTACCTCTCCCACACCCCTGTACATCTCCCAAACCCCTGTGCCTCTCCCACACCCCTGTGCCTCTCCCACACCCCTGTACCTCTCCCACACCCCTGTACCTCTACCACACCCCTGTACCTCTCCCACACCCCTGTACCATTCACACACTCCAGTACCTCTCCCACACTCCTGTACTTCTCCCTCATTCCTGTACCTCTCCCACACCCTGTACCTCTCCCACACCCCTGTACCTCTCCCACACTCCTGTACTTCTCCCTCATTCCTGTACCTCTCCCACACCCCTGTACCTCTCCCACACCCCTGTACCTCTCCCACACCCCTGTACCTCTCCCACACTCCTGTACTTCTCCCTCATTCCTGTACCTCTCCCACAACCCTGTACCTCTCCCACACCCCTGGACCTCTCCCACACTCCAGTACTTCTCCCTCATTCCTGTAAATCTCCCACATTCCTGTACATCTCCCACACACCTGTACCTCTCCCACGCTCCTGTACTTCGCCCTCATTCCTGTACCTCTCCCACAACCCTGTACCTCTCCCACACCCCTGTACCTCTCCCACACCCCTGTACCTCTCCCACACTCCTGTACCTCTCCCACACCCCTGTACCTCTCCCACACTCCTGTACCTCTCCGCACTCCTGTACCTCTCCTACACCCCTGTACCTCTCCCACACCCCTGTACCTCTACCACACTCCTTTACCTCTCCCACACTCCTGTACTTCTCCCTCATTCCTGTACCTCTCCCACACCCCTGTACCTCTCCAACACTCCTGTACTTCTCCCTCATTCCTGTACCTCTCCCACACTCCTGTACCTCTCCCACACCCCTGTACCTCTCCCACACCCCTGTACCTCTCCCACACTCCTGTACTTCTCCCTCATTCCTGTACCTCTCCCACACTCCTGTACCTCTCCCACACCCCTGTACCTCTCCCACACCCCTGTGCCTCTTCCAAACTCCTGTACTTCTCCCTCATTCCTGTACCTCTCCCACACCCCTGTACCTCTCCAACACGCCTGTACTTCTCCCTCATTCCTGTACCTCTCCCAAACCCCTATACCTCTCCCCCACACCTGTACCTCTTCCAAACTCCTGTACTTCTCCCTCATTCCTGTACCTCTCCCACACCCCTGTACCTCTCCCACACCCCTGTACCTCTCCCACACTCCTGTACTTCTCCCTCATTCCTGTACCTCTCCCACACTCCTATACTTCTCCCTCATTGCTGTAACTCTCCCACACCCCTGTAACTCTCCCACACTCCTGTACCTCTCCCACACTCCTGCACTTCTCCCAGACCCCAGTACCTCTCCCACACGCCTCTACCTCTCCCACACCCCTGTACCTCTCCCACACTCCTGTACTTCTCCCTCATTCCTGTAACTCTCCCACACTCCTGTACCTCTCCCACACCCCTGTACTTCTCCCACGCTCATGTACTTATCCCACCTTCCTGTACCTCTCCCACACTCCTGTACCTCTCCCACACTCCTGTACTTCTCCCTCATTCCTGTACCTCTCCCACACCCCTGTACCTCTCCCACACTCATGTACCTCTCCCATACTCCTGTACTCCTTCCTCATTCCTGTACCTCTCCCACACCGCTGAACCTCTTCCACACCCCTGTACCTCTCCCACACTCCTGTACATCTCCCTCATTCCTGTACCTCTCCCACACTCCTGTACCTCTCCCAGACCCCTGACCTCTCCCACACGCCTCTACCTCTCCCACACCCCTGTACCTCTCCCACACTGCTGTACTTCTCCCTCATTCCTGTACCTCTCCCACACTCCTGTACCTCTCCCAGACCCCTGTACCTCTCCCACACCCTGTACCTCTCCCACACTCCTGTACCTCTCCCACACTCCTGTACCTCTCCCACACCCCTGTACCTCTCCTACACTCCTGTACCTCTCCCAAATCCCTGTATCTCTCCCACAACCCTGTACCTCTCACACACTCCTGTACTTCTCCTTCATTCCTCTACCTCTCCCACACGCATATACCTCTCCCACACTCCTGTACCTCTCCCACACCCCTGTACCTCTCCCACACTCCTGTACTTCTCTCTCAATCCTGTACCTCTCCCACTCTCCTGTACCTCTCCCACACTCCTGTACCTCTCCTACACCCCTCTACTTCTCCCACACTTCTGTTCCTCTCCCACACTCCTGTACCTCTCCCACACCCCTGTACCTCTCCCACACTCATGTACTTCTCCCTCCTTCCTGTACCTCTCCCACATTCCTGTACCTCTCCCACACTCCTGTACTTCTCTCTCAATCCTGTACCTCTCCCACTCTCCTGTACCTCTCCCACACTCCTGTACCTCTCCTACACCCCTCTACTTCTCCCACACTTCTGTTCCTCTCCCACACTCCTGTACCTCTCCCACACCCCTGTACCTCTCCCACACTCCTGTACTTCTCCCACACTCCTGTACTTCTCCCACATTCCTGTACCTCTCCCACACTCCTGTACCTCTCCCACACCCCTGTACCTCTCCCACCCCCCTATACCTCTCCCACACCCCTGTACCTCTCCCACACTCCTGTACTTCTCCCACATTCCTGTACCTCTCCCACACTCCTGAACCTCTCCCACACCCCTGTACCTCTCCCACACTCCTGTACTCTCCCACATTCCTGTACCTCTCCCACATTCCTGTACCTCTCCCACACCCCTGTACCTCTCCTACACCCCTGTACCTCTCCCACACTCCTTTACTTCGCCCTCATTCCTGTATCTCTCCTACACCCCTGTACCTCTCCCACACCCCTGCACCTCTCCCACACCCCTGTACTCTCCCACATCCTGTACCTCTCCCACACCCCTGTACCTCTCCCACACTACTGTACCTCTCCCACACCCCTGTACCTCTCCCACACCCCTGTACCTCTCCCGCACCCCTGTACTTTTCCCTCATTACTGTACCACTACCACACTCCTGTACCTCTCCCACACTCCTGTACTTCTCCCTCATTCCTGTACCTCTCCTACACTCCTGAACCTCTCCCACACTACTGTACCTCTCCCACACCCCTGTGCCTCTCCCACACCCCTGAACCTCTCCCGCACCCCTGTACTTTTCCCTCATTACTGTACCACTACCACACTCCTGTACCTCTCCCACACTCCTTTACTTCGCCCTCATTCCTGTATCTCTCCTACACCCCTGTACCTCTCCCACACCCCTGCACCTCTCCCACACCCCTGTACTTCTCCCTCATTCCTGTACCTCTCCTACACTCCTGAACCTCTCCCACACTACTGTACCTCTCCCACACCCTGTACCTCTCCCACACCCCTGTACCTCTCCCACACCCCTGTACCTCTCCGAAACCCCTGTACTTCTCCCTCATTCCTGTACCTCTCCTACACTCCTGAACCTCTCCCACACTACTGTACCTCTCCCACACCCCTGTGCCTCTCCCACACCCCTGTACCTCTCCGAAACCCCTGTACTTCTCCCTCATTCCTGTACCTCTCCTACACTCCTGAACCTCTCCCACACTACTGTACCTCTCCCACACTCCTGTACCTCTCCCACACCCCTCTACTTCTCCCACACTCCTGTACATCTCCCACAGATCTGTACCTCTCCCACACCCCTGTACCTCTCCTACACTCCTGTACCTCTCCCACACTCCTGTACCTCTCCCACAGTCCTGTACTTCTCCCTCATTCTTGTACCTCTTCCACACCCCTCTACCTCTCCCACACTCCTGTACCTCTTGCACACTCCTATACCTCTCCCACACTCTTGTATCTCGCCCACACTACTGTACCTCTCCCACACTCCGTTACCTCTCCCACACTCCTGTACCTCTCCTATATTCCTGTACCTCTCCCACACTCCTGTACCTCTCCCACATTCCTGTGCTTCTCCCACACCCCTGGACCTCTCCCACACTCCAGTACTTCTCCCTCATTCCTGTACCTCTCTCACATTCCTGTACCTCTCCCACACCCCTGTACCTCTCCCACACTCCTGTACCAATCCCACACTCCTGTACCTCTCGCAAACTCCTGTACTTCTCCCACAGTTATTTACCTCTTCCACACTCCTGTACCTCTCCCACAGTTCGGTACCTCTCCCACACCCCTGTACCTCTCCCACACTCCTGAACTCTCCCACACCCCTGTGCCTCTCCCACACCCCTGAACCTCTCCCGCACCCCTGTACTTCTCCCACATTCCTGTACCTCTCCCACTCTCCTGTACCTCTCCTACAGTTTTGTACCTCTCCCACACTCCTGTACCTCTCCCGCACACCTGTACCTCTCCAACACCCTTCAACTTCTCCGACACTCCTCTACCTCTCGTACACCCCTGTACCTCTCCCACACTCGTGTACCTCTCCCACCCCCGCTGTACCTCTCCCACACTCTTGTACCTCTCCCACACTCCTGAAGCTCTCCCACACTCCTGTACCTCTCCCACACCCCTGTGCCTCTCCCACACCCCTGTACCTCTCCCACACCCCTGTACTTCTCCCTCATTCCTGTACCTCTCCCACACTCCTGAACTCTCCCACAGTTCTGTACGTCTCCCACACCCCTGTACCTCTCCCACCCTTGAACCTCTCCTACACCCCTGTGCCTCTCCCACACCCCTGAACCTCTCCCACACCCCTGTACTTCTCCCTCATTCCTGTACCACTACCACACTCCTGCACCTCTCCCACACTCCTGTACTTCTCCCTCATTCCTGTAACTCTCCCACACTCCTGTACCTCTCCCACACGCCTGTACCTTTCCCACACTCCTGTACCACTCCCACACACCTGTATCTCTCCCACACACCTGTACCTCTCCTACACTTCTGTACCTCTCCCACACTCCTGTACCTCTCCCACAGTTCTTTACCTCTTCCACAGTCCTGTACCTCTCCCACAGTTCTGTAACTCTCCCACACTCTTGTACCTCTCCCACACTCCTGTACCTGTCCCACACTCCTGAACCTCTCCCACACTCCTCTGCCTCTCCCACACTCCTGTACCTCTCTGACACTCCTGTACCTCTCTTACACTCCTCTACCTCTCCCACACTCCTGTACCTCTCCCACACTCCTGTACTTCTCCCACATTCCTGTACCTCTCCCACACTCCTGTATATCTCCCACAGTTCTGTACCTCTCCCACACTCCCGTACCTCTCCCACACCCGTGTGCCTCTCCCACACCCCTGTATTTCTCCCACAACCCTGTACTTCTCCCACACTCCTGTAACCTCTCCCACACTCCTGTACCTCTCCCACACTGCTGTATCTCTCCCTCATTCCTGTACCTCTCCCACACTGCTGTACCTCTCCCACACTCCTGTACCTCTCTCACACTCCTGTATCTCTCCCACAGTTCTGTGCCTCTCCTACACTCTTGTACCTCTCCCACACACCTTTACGTCTCCCACAGTTCTGTACCTCTCCCACACTCCTGTACCTCTCCCACACCCCTGTAACTCTCCCACACTCCTGTACCTCTCCCGCACTCCTGTAACTCTCCCACACTCCTGTACCTCTCCCACACTCCTCTGTCTCTCCCACACTCCTGTACCTCTCTGACACTCTTGTACCTCTCTTAAACTCCTGTACCTCTCCCGCACTCCTATACCTGTCCCACACTCCTGTACCTCTCCCACACTCCTCTGTCTCTCCCACACTCCTGTACCTCTCTGACACTCTTGTACCTCTCTTAAACTCCTGTACCTCTCCCACACTCCTATACCTGTCCCACACTCCTGTACCTCTCCCACACTCCTGTACCTCTCCGACACCCCTGTACCTCTCCCACAGTTCTTAACATCTTCCACACTCCTGTACCTCTCCCACAGTTCTGTATCTCTCCCACACTCTTGTACCTCTCCCACACTCCTGCACCTGTCCCACACTCCTGTACCTCTCCCACACTCCTGTGTCTCTCCCACAGTTCTGTACCTCTCCAGAACTCCTGTACCTCTCCTACACTCCTGTACCTCTCCCACACTCCTGTACCTCTCCCACACTCCTGTTCTATTCTCACATTCCTGTACCTCTCCCACACTCCTGTTTATCTCCCACATTTCTGTACCTCTCCCACACTCCTGTGTCTCTCCCACAGTTCTGTACCTCTCCAGAACTCCTGTACCACTCCCACACTCCTGTAACTGTCCCACACTCCTGTACCTCTCCCACACTCCTCTGTCTCTCCCACACTCCTGTACCTCTCCCACACTCCTGTACCTCTCCAACACTCCTGTATATCTCCCACATTTCTGTACCTCTCCCACACTCCTGTACGTCTCCCACAGTTCTGAACCTCTCCCACATTCCTGTACTTCTCCCTCATTCCTGCACCTCTCCCACACCACTGTGCCTCTTCCACACCCCTGTACCTCTCCCACACCCCTGTACTTCTCCCTCATTCCTGTACCTTTCCCACACTCCTGAAGCTCTCCCACAGTTCTGTACCTCTCCCACACCCCTGTGCCTCTCCCACACCCCTGTGCCTCTTCCACACCCCTGTACTTCTCCCACACCCCTGTACTTTTCCCTCATTCCTGTACCTCTCCCACACTCCTGAACTTCTCCCACAGTTCTGTGCCTCTCCCACACTCCTGTACCTCTCCCACACTCCTGTACTTCTCCCTCATTCCTGTACCTCTCCCACATTCCTGTACCTCTCCCACACGCCTGTACCTTTCCCACACTCCTGTACCACTCCCACACTCCTGTACCACTCCCACACTCCTGTAACTGTCCCACACTCCTGTACCTCTCCCACACTCCTCTGTCTCTCCCACACTCCTGTACCTCTCCCACACTCCTGTACCTCTCCAACACTCCTGTATATCTCCCACAGTTCTGTACCTCTCCCACACTCCAGTACGTCTCCCACAGTTCTGTACCTCTCCCACACTCCTGTACTTTTCCCACACCCCTGTACCTCTCCCACACTCCTGTACCTCTCCCGCACTCCTATACCTCTCCCACAGTTCTTTACATCTTCCACACTCCTGTACGTCTCCCACAGTTCTGTACCTCTCCCACACTCTTGTAACTCTCCCACACTCCTGCACCTGTCCCACACTCCTGTACTTCTCCCACACTCCTGTGTCTCTCCCACAGTTCTGTACCTCTCCAGAACTCCTGTACCTCTCCTACGCTCCTGTACCTCTCCCACACTCCTGTACCTTTCCCACACTCCTGCACCTGTCCCATACTCCTGTACCTCTCCCACACTCCTGTGTCTCTCCCACAGTTCTGTACCTCTCCAGAACTCCTGTACCTCTCCTACGCTCCTGTACCTCTCCCAAACCTCTGTACCGCTCCCACACCCCTGTACCTCTCCTGCACACCTGTACCTCTCCCACACCCCTGTACTTCTCCCTCATTCCTGTACCTCTCCCACACTCCTGAACCTCTCCCACAGTTCTGTACCTCTCCCACACCCCTGTGCCTCTCCCACACTCCTGTACCTCTCCCACACCCCTGTGCCTCTTCCACACCCCTGTACCTCTCCCACACCCCTGTACTTTTCCCTCATTCCTGTACCTCTCCCACACTCCTGAACCTCTCCCACAGTTCTGTACCTCTCCCACATTCCTGTACCTCTCCCACACTCCTGTACTTCTCCCTCATTCCTGTACCTCTCCCACACTCCTGTACCTCTCCTACACGCCTGTACCTTTCCCACACTCCTGCACCACTCCCACACTCCTGTACCTCTCCCTCACCCCTGTACCTCTCCTACACTTCTGTACCTCTCCCGCACTCCTGTACCTCTCCCACAGTTCTGTACCTCTCCCACACTCCTGTACCTCTCCCACACTCCTGTACCTCCCACACCCACACTCCTGTACCTCTCCCACACTCCTGTACCTCTCCCACACTCCTGTACCTCTCCCACACTCCTGTACCTCTCCTACACTCCTGTACCTCTCCCACACTCCTGTACCTCTCCCACACTCCTGTACCTCTCCCACACTCCTGTACCTCTCCCACAGTTCTGTACCTCTCCCACACTCCTGTACTTCTCCCTCATTCCTGTACCTCTCCCACACTCCTGTACCTCTCCCACACCCTGTACCTCTCCCACACTCCTGTACCTCTCCCACACTCCTGTACCTCTCCACACTCCTGTACCTCTCCCACACTCCTGTACTCTCCCACAGTTCTGTACCTCTCCCACACTCCTGTACCTCTCCCACAGTTCTGTACCTCTCCCACACTCCTGTACCTCTCCCACACTCCTGTACCTCTCCACACTCCTGTACCTCTCCCACACTCCTGTACCTCTCCCACACTCCTGTACCTCTCCCACACTCCTGTACCTCTCCCACACTCCTGTACCTCTCCCACACTCCTGTACCTCTCCCACACTCCTGTACCTCTCCCACACTCCTGTACCTCTCCCACACTCCTGTACCTCTCCCACACTCCTGTACCTCTCCCACACTCCTGTACCTCTCCCACACTCCTGTACCTCTCCCACACTCCTGTACCTCTCCCACACTCCTGTACCTCTCCCACACTCCTGTACCTCTCCCACACTCCTGTACCTCTCCACACTCCTGTACCTCTCCCACACTCCTGTACCTCTCCCACACTCCTGTACCTCTCCCACACTCCTGTACTTCTCCCACACTCCTGTACCTCTCCCACACCCTGTACTTCTCCCACACTCCTGTACCTCTCCCACAGTTCTGTACCTCTCTAGAACTCCTGTACCTTTCCTACACTCCTGTACCTCTCCCACACTCCTGTACTATTCTCACATTCCTGTACCTCTACCACACTCCTGTTTATCTCCCACAGTTCTGTACCTCTCCCACACTCCTGTACGTCTCCCACAGTTCTGTTCCTCTCCCACACTCCTGTACTTCTCCCTCATTCCTGTACCTCTCCCACACCACTGTGCCTCTTCCACACCCCTGTACCTCTCCCACACCCCTGTACCTCTCCCACACTCCTGTACCTCTCCCACACCCCTGTACCTCTCCACACCCCTGTACCTCTCCCACACCCCTGTACCTCTCCCACACTCCTGTACCTCTCCCACACCCCAGTGCCTCTTCCACACCCCTGTACCTCTCCCACACCCCTGTACTTTACCCTCATTCCTGTACCTCTCCCACACTCCTGTACCTCTCCCACAGTTCTGTACCTCTCCCACACTCCTGTACCTCTCCCACACTCCTGTACCTCTCCCACACTCCTGTACCTCTCCCACACTCCTGTACCTCTCCCACACTCCTGTACCTCTCCCACACTCCTGTACCTCTCCACACTCCTGTACCTCTCCCACACTCCTGTACCTCTCCCACACTCCTGTACCTCTCCCACACTCCTGTACCTCTCCCACACTCCTCTGTCTCTCCCACACTCCTGTACCTCTCCCACACTCCTGTACCTCTCTTACACTCCTGTACCTCTCCCACACTCCTGTACCTCTCCCACACTCCTGTACCTCTCCTACACTCCTGTATATCTCCCACAGTTCTGTACCTCTCCCACACTCCTGTACCTCTCCCACACCCCTGTACCTCTCCCACACTCCTGTATATCTCCCACAGTTCTGTACCTCTCCCACACTCCAGTACGTCTCCCACAGTTCTGTACCTCTCCCGCACTCCTGTCCCTCTCCCACAGTTCTATATATCTTCCACACTCCTGTACCTCTCCCACAGTTCTGTAACTCTCCCACACTCTTGTACCTCTCCCACACTCCTGCACCTGTCCCACACTCCTGCACCTCTCCCACACTCCTGTGTCTCTCCCACAGTTCTGTACCTCTCCAGAACTCCTGTACCTCTCCCACACTCCTGTACCTCTCCCACACTCCTGTATATCTCCCACAGTTCTCTAAATCTCCCACACTCCTGTACGTCTCCCACAGTTCGGTACCTCTCTCACACTCCTCTACCTCTCCGTCACACCTGTACCTCTCCCACACCCCTTTACTTCTCCCACACTCCTGTACCTCTCCCACACCCCTTGACTTCTCCCACACTCCTGTACCTCTCCCAAACCTCTGTACCTCTCCCACACCCCTGTACCTCTCCTGCACACCTGTACCTCTCCCACACCCCTTTACTTCTCCCACACTCCTGTACCTCTCCCACACCCTTCTACTTCTCCCACACTCCTGTACCTCTCCCACAGTTCTGTACCTCTCCCACACCCCTGTACCTCTCCCACACTCCTGTACCTCTCCCACATCCTGTGCCTCTCCCACACCCCTGTACCTCTCCCACACGCCTGTACTTCTCCCTCATTCCTGTACCTCTCCCACACTCCTGCACCTCTCCGACACTCCTGTGTCTCTCCCACAGTTCTGTACCTCTCCAGAACTCCTGTACCTCTCCCACACTCCTGTATTTCTCCCACATTCCTGCATATCTCCCACAGTTCTGTACCTCTCACACACTCCTGTACGTCTCCCACAGTTCTGTACCTCTCCCACACTCCTGTACCTCTCCCACACTGCTGTACATCTCTCTCATTCCTGTACCTCTCCAACACCCCTGTGCCGCTTCCACACCCTGTACCTCTCCCACACCCCTGTACCTCTCCCATACCCCTGTACTTTTCCCTCATTCCTGTACCTCTCCCACACTCCTGTACCTCTCCCACACGCCTGTACCTTTCCCACACTCCTGTACCACTCCCACACTCCTGTACCTCTCCCTCACCCCTGTACCTCTCGTACACTTCTGTACCTCTCCCGCACTCCTGTACCTCTCCCACAGTTCTGTACCGCTCCCACACTACTGTACCTCTCCCACACTCCTGTACCTCTCCCACACTCCTGTACCTCTCCCACACTCCTCTACCTCTACCACACTCCTGTGCCTCTCCCCACATTCCTCTACCTCTCCCACACTCCATTACCTCTCCCACACTCCTGTACTTCTCCCTCATTCCTGTACCTCGACCACACTCCTGTACCTCTCCCACACGCCTGTACCTCTCCCACACTCCTGTACTTCTCCCGCACTCCTGTACCTCTCCCACAGTTCTTTACCTCTTCTACACTCCTGTACATCTCCTACAGTTCTGTACCTCTCCCAAACCCCTGTACCTCTCCCACACTCCTGTACCTCTCCCACACCCGTGTGCCTCTCCCAAACCCCTGTATCTCTCCCACACCCCTGTACTCTCCCACACTCCTGTACCTCTCCCACACTCCTGTACCTCTCCCACACTCCTGTACCTCTCCCACACTGCTGTACCTCTCCCTCATTCCTGTACCTCTCCCACACTGCTGTACCTCTCCAACACTCCTGTACCTCTCCCACACTCCTGTATCTCTCCCACAGTTCTGTACCTCTCCCACACTCCTGTACCTCTCCCACACTCCTGTAACCCTCCCACACCCCTGTACCTCTCACTCACTCCTGTACCAATCCCACACTCCTGTACCTCTCACACAGTTCTGTACCTCTCCCACACTCCTGTACTTCTCCCAAACCCCTGTATTTCTCACACACCCCTGTACCTCTCCCACAATCCAGTACTTCTCCCTCATTCCTGTACCTCTCTCACACTACTGTATCTCTCCCACAGTTCTGTTCCTCTCCCACACTCCTGTACTTGTCCCGCATTCCTGTACCTCTCCCACACCCCTGTGCCTCTTCCACACCCCTGTACCTCTCCCACACCCCTGTACTTTTCCCTCATTCCTGTACCTCTCCCACACTCCTGAACCTCTCCCACAGTTCTGTACCTCTCCCACACCCCTGTGTCTCTCCCACACTCCTGTACCTCTCCCACACCCCTGTGCCTCTTCCACACCCCTGTACCTCTCCCACACCCCTGTACTTTTCCCTCATTCCTGTACCTCTCCTACACTCCTGAACCTCTCCCACAGTTCTGTACCTCTTCCACATTCCTGTACCTCTTCCACACTCCTGTACTTCTCCCTCATTCCTGTACCTCTCCCACACTCCTGTACCTCTCCCACACGCCTGTACCTTTTGTTAGGTTCTGAATAATAAGTTCTATATACAGGAGAGAACACAAACACCTGTATAGTTTTGTAGGTTCGGTTTACTGGATAAGAGTATGTACACAGAGGAGAGCAGCGGTCTCCCTGGCTAGGCTCCTTGTCAACTGCTATAGACGACGTATGGCAAGTGATACATTAGCAGCTTCCATACGTCGCCAGGCACATTAATTAAGCATGTGGGACATGGTAATAACATTGCCACACGCTGCTAGCTACATAAATGGAGCACATACATAATATGCATACATAATATATAATCCAGCATACATAATATACATACACCTCCCTCCCCCCTATACGCTCATAGCAAAGTCTTGAGCGGACCTTTTCTTTTGGATCCGTTCTGAGCGTCGAGGGACTTCATCACTGGGAAGGGTATGGGACTCAACACTGGTGGCGGGGCCAGCAGAAGGCATTGTTACGGGTCGGAGAAAACGGCGGTTCCTCCACCACACACGACCACTGGGTAACCGCACCTGGTAGTCCCGTGACCTGCCGAGACCCATGACTACGCCTACTTTGTCCCAACGTAGGGAGGTCGGGTCCTGAACACGGACTTGGGTGCCGACACTCAACCTGGGGAGAGAACGGGCGTGGTCATTGTAGCGGGCGACGACGTCCTGAACACGTTCGGCGGCTCGGCGATCACAATCCTCTGTCTTGGCCTGCCACTCCTTGGAGAAGGATTGAGGGTGAGCAGGGACACAAGAACGAAGGGGGCGTCCATACAAAACCTGGGCAGGGGAGCGTCCGGTGTAGTTAGGTGTGTTGCGGAGTTCAAGAAGACCCCTGTCGAAGGCCTCGCAGTCAATGTTCCCAGAAGGGGCCACCTTAAGGATGAGGTGCTTCAGGGATTTGACAGCAGCCTCAGCGTGGCCGTTGGACTGCGGGTAATGGGGCGATGACAACACATGCCGGACTCCCCATCGGTCAAGGAACACAGCAAAGTCCCGGCTTGTGAACTGAGGCCCTCCGTCGGTTCGCAGGCGTACAGGAACGCCCACGTCACGGAAGTAGTGGCGGAACTTGCTGATGGTGGCGGCAGACGTCGTGTCATTACCGCACTTGATGACAACCGGCCAACCAGAGAGACGGTCGACGATAACGAGGAAGGACTTTCCTGACACACAGAAAAAGTCGGCCGACACAGACTCAAAGGGGCGGGTGGGGTTGTCGTCACTCATAAAGGGTTCCTGCTGCTGGCTGGGTTGTAATACTTGGCAGGGCTCACACGCACGGACAACATTGGAGATGTCGGAGTTGATGCCGGGCCAGAACACAGTCTGTCGTGCACGTCGTTTGGTGGCCTCAGCTCCACGGTGACTGTCGTGAAGGCGGGCCAAGGCGTGGGGACGTGATGCAGCAGGGACAACTACACGTGCTCCGTACAGAACAAGGTCTCCGTCGCAGTAGAGTTCATCGCGGAGTTTCCAATACGGGAGCAGGGTGTTGTGAAGATCGTAGCGGTTGCTAGGAAATCCATTCCTCACACACTCGACGAGTCGGACATAGGAAGGGTCATCTCGGGCCGCTGTTCGAAGGTCCTCCATTGCCTTGTCGTCATCTGGTGACAGGTCCGAACGAAGGGATTGGACGGCATGGAGAGTGACCACAGTCCTGACGGAAAGAGCGAGGTCGGCGTCGAGTACATGGTCTTCTGGAGTAGGGCGGCTGACAGGAGAGCGGGATAAGGCATCAGGGATGCAGAGCTCCTTACCAGCACGCCACACTGCAGTGAAGATGTACGCCGAGAGCTTCTCTTTCAGACGCTGGAGGCGAGGGTTCTCAACGGCGTCTAGCGTGTAGTGGTTGAGGATCGGGACAAGCGGGCGATGGTCGGTCACTAGGTGAAAGTATTGCAGGCCTATGAGGTAAAACCTGCACTTGGACATCGCCCAAACCGCAGCCAACAGCTCCAACTCAATAGTGGCGTAGCGCGTCTCAGTGTCAGAGAGGAAACGCGAGCCACACTGGACGAGCCGGAACTGCCCTCCACCATGATCCTGCAGTAGGGCGTATCCCACGCCATACAAGCGTGAGGCATCTGTCTGCAGAACTGTCGGCAAGGCTGGGTCAAACGTGGCGAGGACAGGTGGACGAGACAGGGCCTGTTTCACTTGCTGGAAGGCCTTGTCGTGGTCGGGGGTCCACAGGAATGTCCTCTTGGGGCTCATCAGGGGGCGAAGTGGTTGAGCAGCTGCGGAGATGTCCGACGAAAACTCTGCTAACTGGTTGACGAGACCGATGAAGGACCTCAAGTCGGTCAGGTTAGCAGGGGTGGGAAAATCCGTAATGGCGCGGACCTTTTCCGGGTCAGCTGCGATACCATTCCCTGAGAGGGTGTACCCACAAAAGTCAACTGAAGAGCTGGCCAGAACAAACTTGTCGGCATTTAGGGTAATGCCGTGCTTCCGGCACCTGTTGAGTACCTCGTAGATACGGCAGAGGTGATCCATATAATCCTCGTCGTACACGAGTATGTCGTCGACCACTTTCACGCAGTTTGCCAGACCTTGTAGAGCCATATCACCTCGAAGACAGAAAGCGTCTCCTGTAGCGGCGAATCCCATGGGGCCACGGCAATAACTGTAACGTCCATGCGGGGTGATGAACGTTGTGAGTGGTCGGTCTTCTTCGGCAAGCTCTATCTGCCAGTATCCACACAGGGCGTCCATCGTCGTGAAGAAGCGCGCCTTCGGGTTCACGCTGCGTATGGCTGCAAAGGGCGTGGGAGAAGGGTGCGCAGGACGAGACACCTGGTTGTTGAGCTTGGAAAGGTCAGTGGTGATCCGAACACCACCTTTAGGTTTTGCGACGACAACCATCGGGTGACACCATGGAGACGGGTCATCGCCGGTTGGTACAATAATTTCTTGGGCGACCATGGAGTCCAGCTCGTTTTTGACCGCCTCGCGGAAGGCCAGGGGAACCAGTCGAGGGGTGTAAATAGCGAATGGCTTCGCGTCGTCCCTCAGGTGGATCCTCATGGGGGGGCCTGCCATCTTCTTGAGAGGCTTGGATTCCAGAGCGGACTTGGTCACCAGAACGTCGCTGAATTCCTTCAGGAAGTACTTCCGAGCATCCGAAGGAGAGGTGTCACTGGCAAGAGGCAGGGGTAGGGCGGCAGCAGGGTCGTTGCTGCTCCCTTTTTGCACCCTGTTGGCGTGTTTTACCTCAAGAATAGGTTTGGGGAAGTCCTGGGAGATGATGGCCAACTCCTGACAATGTCTGTAGGACAGCAAAGGAGTCTGGACACCGTTATGCACATCAATCCAGGCTTGACACGACCTGTTGCCAAAGGTGACTTGTGCTTGGAGTGAACCCAGGGCCGGGGTCATCTGTGAACCATCTGCCATAAAGCGGAGATCCTTGGGGGGCGGTCCTAGATCACTTGGAGAGAGCCCCAAGCATTGCAAATGCTGGGGACCGATGACTGTAGCATCAGCGCCGGTGTCGGGCAACATCTGAAGACGGGATGAAGCACTGCGGTAGGTCACAATGACACTGATGTACTGGGGGACTTTGGTCCTGGGACGCTGGGGGGAGCACACATTCCTAATGTGGCTCGAGCGTTGTCAAGAGTCGTCGTACCTCTGATTGGAAGACTGTGGGCGGCCCTCTCTGGTGGAGGGGGGCTGAAGCTTCCGCCGACGCGGTCCCTTGGGTTTGTTGGAAGGGCAACACTTGTCATAGTGGCCCAGACGACCACACACATTGCACTGGACGCGTTTGGCTGGGCACCGTACTGTGAGTGACCAGTGGCCCTTACGGTCACAACTGTTGCAGGTAGACTGAGCAGCTGGACACACCTGTGTTCCGTGCTGCTTACCACAGTTGTTGCAAAATAAACCGGGCGTGGACGTGGTGGGCGAAGGCGTAGGAACAGACTTCTTGTCCTTCTTGTACCGGGACACAGCGCGTACAGCTGTAGGGGGAGCACGGATGGCAGAGGTGGCACACCTGGCAGCCTCATAGGAGCGACATATCGTCAACACATCCTTAAGAGAAGAGGAAGAGTCGAGGGAGGTGAGGCGTTGGACAAGTTCCTCGTCCTTAACACCCATCAGGATCACCTGCTTCAACTGGGTCTCCTCGCACTGCTGGTGGTGGCCTGGACATATATCTACCTCTTCCGAGGCTCTCTTAAGACGCACGTAAAAGGCATCAAAAGACTCACCCTCCATCTGTCTGCAGCTAAACAATTCCCTCCTGCGCAGAGCTTCATTCTGCTGTCCTTTGATGTGCCGTTGTAGAACGTCCAGTACCTCCTCTACAGACAGCAAAGAGGTTGGGGGTACCTGCAACGTATGTTCCAAGACACGCTGAATTTCCAAGGACAGGCACATACGCAGCTGGATGAGTTGTTTAGGCTGTGACAAACTCTGGAGATCCACCATTGTAGAATAATCAGTCCACCGTCGCCGCCATTCACGAAAAGTCTGGAAAGTCTCATCAGGCTTCAAGATGGGCGGCGTTTGAGCTGCTGCTTTAGGTGGGGCTGGGGGGTGTGAAGGAAGCATGGATGAGGTATCTGAACCAGTCAGTACCGAGGCAGTGTTAGAGCCAGGGGCTTGGTTAACAGTGAGGCGAGATATCAAGGCTTCAAACCGTTCACTGTCTTCCAATCTCCGTTGGTTGTCTCGTTCTGCCTCTGCTTGCCTTCTGTGCTCATCCGCCAAACGTCTGTGGGCTTCATCCTCGCGTTTCTCATCTCTCATAAACTTCAGTAAAGCAATTATCTCTGGAGACAACGCTGAATATTGAGGTGAGGGACTGCGCGATGTGGGGGCTGGAGCGTCGTGGCCGGCCTGGT
The DNA here is from genome assembly GCA_958450375.1 of Homarus gammarus. Lineage (NCBI taxonomy): Eukaryota > Metazoa > Arthropoda > Malacostraca > Decapoda > Nephropidae > Homarus > Homarus gammarus. Next base: position 21,446 of record CAUDMG010003293.1, on the reverse strand, counting down.
CATCCATCTCTGCGGGGCTATCACCCGCCTGGCTCATCCAGACGCTGGGTCCACGGCTACGTAAGGCGTGAGACATAACTACTTCCTCTGTGTACTATGTCTTAAATCAGTGTTGACCGGTCAGCCCGTCGTATCAACAAGATTTCAGACAAAAATTAATTAAATACACAGATAAGTAGGTTATATATATAAAATATATATAAGAAGCCGCGCGGTCAGCGAGTGTTAGTACGTGTGTGTGTGGTGTCCCGGGCGGGTAGAGAGTCTCGCCCCAGCTGTGAGGGGGGGGTGGAGGCGGCGCTGTGAGGGGGGTGGAGGGAGAGGCGCGGCGACTCCCAGTCAGCCCAGTTACCCTCAGAACGCGGTCAGAGACGGGTGCACTGAACTCTACTCCTTACAAATGCCCAGAACGTGCCGTATACCTTGGGAATCCTTTAGAACAAGGTCACACATGAATGGCACGAAACACACAATGCACTAAACACTTCACAGAAAATCACTGTCACTGACACTGCTCAAAGTTGCTGAAATTCTTCGAGGAGAGATGGCGCGGGAGTTGACCCAAGCGAGAGTCCATAGAGGCCATAGCCGGCTTTCCAAAAAGATTGCGCTATCACTCGTAATTATCCAGTAAGATCGGATCACTGCGCCATGTTAGGTTCTGAATAATAAGTTCTATATACAGGAGAGAACACAAACACCTGTATAGTTTTGTAGGTTCGGTTTACTGGATAAGAGTATGTACACAGAGGAGAGCAGCGGTCTCCCTGGCTAGGCTCCTTGTCAACTGCTATAGACGACGTATGGCAAGTGATACATTAGCAGCTTCCATACGTCGCCAGGCACATTAATTAAGCATGTGGGACATGGTAATAACATTGCCACACGCTGCTAGCTACATAAATGGAGCACATACATAATATGCATACATAATATATAATCCAGCATACATAATATACATACACCTTTCCCACACTCCTGTACCACTCCCACACTCCTGTACCTCTCCCTCACCCCTGTACCTCTCCTGAACTTCTGTACCTCTCCCGCACTCCTGTACCTCTCCCACAGTTCTTTACCTCTTCCACACTCCTGTACCTCTCCCACAGTTCTGTAACTCTCCCACACTCTTGCACCTCTCCCACACTCCTATACCTGTCCCACACTCCTGTACCTCTCCCACACACCTCTGTCTCTCCCACACTCCTGTACCTCTCTGACACTCTTGTACCTCTCTTACACTCCTGTACCTCTCCCACACTCCTGTACCTCTCCCACACCCCTGTACCTCTCCCACAGTTCTTAACATCTTCCACACTCCTGTACCTCTCCCACAGTTCTGTAACTCTCCCACACTCTTGCACCTCTCCCACACTCCTATACCTGTCCCACACTCCTGTACCTCTCCCACACACCTCTGTCTCTCCCACACTCCTGTACCTCTCTGACACTCTTGTACCTCTCTTACACTCCTGTACCTCTCCCACACTCCTGTACCTCTCCCACACCCCTGTACCTCTCCCACAGTTCTTAACATCTTCCACACTCCTGTACCTCTCCCACAATACTGCACCTGTCCCACACTCCTATACCTCTCCCACACTCCTGTGTCTCTCCCACAGTTCTGTACCTCTCCAGAACTCCTGTACCTCTCCTACACTCCTGTACCTCTCCCACACTCCTGTACCTCTCCCACACTCCTGTACTATTCTCACATTCCTGTACCTCTCCCACACTCCTGTTTATCTCCCACAGTTCTGTACCTCTCCCACACTCCTGTACGTCTCCCACAGTTCTGTTCCTCTCCCACACTCCTGTACTTCTCCCTCATTCCTGTACCTCTCCCACACCACTGTGCCTCTTCCACACCCCTGTACCTCTCCCACACCCCTGTACTTCTCCCTCATTCCTGTACCTCTCCCACACTCCTGAACCTCTCCCACAGTTCTGTACCTCTCCCACACCCCTGTGCCTCTCCCACACTCCTGTACCTCTCCCACACCCCTGTGCCTCTTCCACACCCCTGTACCTCTCCCACACTCCTGTACCTCTCCCACACTCCTGTACTATTCTCACATTCCTGCACCTCTCCCACACTCCTGTATATCTCCCACAGTTCTGTACCTCTCCCACACTCCAGTACGACTCCCACGGTTCTGTACCTCTCCCACACTCCTGTACCTCTCCCACACTCCTGTGTCTCTCCCACAGTTTTGTACCTCTCCAGAACTGCTGTACCTCTCCTACAATCCTGTACCTCAACCACACTCCTGTACCTCTCCCACACTCCTGTACGTCTCCCACACCCCTGTACCTCTCCCGCACACCTGTACCTCTCCCACACCCCTTGACTTCTCCCACACTCCTGTACCTCTCCCAAACCTCTGTACCTCTCCCACACCCCTGTACCTCTCCTGCACACCTGTACCTCTCCCACACCCCTTTACTTCTCCCACACTCCTGTACCTCTCCCACACCCCTCTACTTCTCCCTCATTCCTGTACCACCCCCACACTCCTGTACCTCTCCCACACTCCTGTACCTCTCCCACACTCCTGTACATTTCCCACACTCCTGTACCTCTACCACACTCCTGTACCTCTCCCAAACCCCTGTACCTCTCCTACACTCCTGTACCTCTCCCACACTCCTGTACCTCTACCACACTCCTGTACCTCTCCCACACCCCTGTACCTCTCCTACACTCCTGTACCTCTCCCACACTCCTGTACCTCTCCCACAGTTCTGTAACTTTCCCACACTCTTGTACTTCTCCCTCATTCCTGTACCTCTCCCACACTCCTGTACATCTCCCTCATTCCTGTACCTCTCCTACACTGCTGTACCTCTCCCACACTCCTGTACCTCTCCCACACTCCTGTACCTGTTCCACACTCCTGTACCTCTCCCACACTCCTGTGTCTCTCCCACACTCCTGTACCTCTCTCACACTCCTGTACCTCTCTTACACTCCTGTACCTCTCCACACTCCTGTACCTCTCCCTCATTCCCCTTACTTCTCTCACATTCCTGTACCTCTCCCACATTCCTGCATATCTCCCACAGTTCTGTACCTCTCACACACTCCTGTACGTCTCCCACAGTTCTGTACCTCTCCCACACTCCTGTACCCCTCACACACTCCTGTACATCTCCCTCATTCCTGTACTTCTCCCTCATTCCTGTACCTCTCCCACACTCCTGAACCTCTCCCACAGTTCTGTACCTCTCCCACACCCCTGTGCCTCTCCCACACTCCTGTACCTCTCCCACACCCCTGTGCCTCCTCCACACCCTGTACCTCTCCCACACCCCTGTACTTCTCCCTCATTCCTGTACCTCTCCCACACCCCTGTGCCGCTTCCACACCCCTGTACCTCTCCTACACCCCTGTACTTCTCCCTCATTCCTGTACCTCTCCCACACTCCTAAACCTCTCCCACAGTTCTGTACCTCTCCCACACCCCTGTGCCTCTCCCACACTCCTGTACCTCTCCCACACCCCTGTGCCTCTTCCACACCCCTGTACCTCTCCCACACCCCTGTACTTTTCCCTCATTCCTGTACCTCTCCCACACTCCTTAACCTCTCCCACAGTTCTGTACCTCTCCCACATTCCTGTACCTCTCCCACACTCCTGTACTTCTCCCTCATTCCTGTACCTCTCCCACACTCCTGTACCTCTCCCACACGCCTGTACCTTTCCCACACTCCTGTACCACTCCCTCACCCCTGTACCTCTCCTACACTTCTGTACCTAGGAGTGTCTGAAGGTGGTGTGAGATTGGCGGAAGATGGTGTGGATGTGTCTGAAGGTGGTGTGAGAGTGTTTGAAGGTGGTGTGAGAGTGTTTGAAGGTGGTGTGAGAGTGCCTGAAGATGGTGTGGGAGTGCCTGAAGGTGGATTGGGAGTGCCTAAAGGTGGTGTGAGTGTCTGAATGTAGTGAGGGAGTGTCAGAAGGTGGTGTGAGAGTGTTTAAAGGTGGTGTGGGAGTGTCTGAAGGTGGAGAGGGAGTGCCTGAAGGTGGTGTGGGAGTGTCCGAAGGTGGAGAGGGAATACCCAAAGGTGGTGTGGGAGTTTCTGAATGTGGAGTGGGAGTGTCTGAAGGTGGTGTGAGAGTGTCTGAAGGTGAAGTGGGAATACCCGAAGGTGGTGTGGGTGTGTCTGAAGGTGGAGTGGGAGTGTCTGAAGGCGGTGTGGGAGTGACCAAAGGTGGTGTGGGAGTGTCTAAAGGTGGTGTGGGAGTGTCTGACGGTGGTGTGGGAGTGTCTGAAGGTGGTGTAGGAGTGTCTGAAGGTGAAGTGGGAGTGTGTGAAGGTGGTTTGAAAATGTCTGAAGGTTGTGTGGGAGTGCCTGAAGGTGGTGTGAGAGTGTCTGAAGGTGGTGTAGGAGTGTTTGAAGGTGGTGTGAGAGTGCCTGAAGATGGTGTGGGAGTGTCCGAAGGTGGAGAGAGAATACCCAAAGTGTGGTGTGGGAGTGTCTGAATGTAGTGTGGGAGTGTCTGAAGGTGGAGTGGGAGTGTCTGAAGGTGGTGTGGGAGTGTCTGAAGGTGGAGAGGGAGTGCCTGAAGATGGTGTGGAAGTGTCCGAAGGTGGAGAGGGAATACCCAAAGGTGTTGGGGGGAGTGTCTGAATGTGGTGTGGGAGTGTCTGAAGGTGGTGTGGGAGTGTCTGAAGGTGGTGTGAGTGTGTCTGAAGGTGGAGTGGGAATACCTGAAGGTGGTGTGGGAGTGTCTGAAGGTGGAGTTGGAGTGCCAGAAGTTGGTGTGGGAGTGTCTGAAGGTGGTGTGGGAGTGTCTGAAGGTGGAGTGGGAGTGTCTTAAGTTGGTTTGGATGTGTTTGAAGGTGGTGTGAGAGTGCCTGAAGATGGTGTGGGAGTGCATGAAGGTGGTTTGGGAATGCCTAAAGGTGGTGTGAGTGTCGGAATGTGGTGTGAGAGTGTTTGAAGGTGGAGTGGGAATACCCGAAGGTGGTGAGGGAGTGTCTGAAGGTGGAGTGGGAGTGCCTGAAGGTGGTGTGGGAGTGTCTGACGGTGGAGTGAGAGTGTCTGAAGGTGGTGTGAGAGTGCCTGAAGGTGTTGTGGGGGTGTCTGAAGGTGGAGTGGGACTACACAAAAGTGGTGTGGGATGTTTTGAGGTGGAGTGGGAGTGCCTGAAGGTGGTGTTGGAGTGTCTGAATGTGGTGTGGGAGTGTCTGAAGGTGGTGTAGGAGTGTGTGAAGGTGGTGTGAAAATGTCTGAAGGTGGTGTGGGAGTGCCTGAAGGTGAGGTGGGAGTGCCTGAAGTTGTAGTGGGAGTGTCTGAAGGTGGTGTGGGAATGCCCGAAGGTAGTGTGGGAGTGTCTGAAGGTGGAGTGGGAATACCTGATAGTGGTGTGCGAGTGTCTGAAGGTGGAGTGGGAGTGTCTGAAGGTGGTGTGGGAGTGCCTGAAGGTGGAGTGGGAGTATCTGAAGGTGGTGTGGGAGTACCCAAAGGTGGTGTGTGAGTGTCTGTAGGTTGTGTGGGTGTGTCTGAAGGTGGTGAAGGAGTGTCTGAAGGTGGTGTGAGAGTGTCTGAAGGTGGTGTGGGAGTGCCTGAAGGTGGTGTGAGAGTGTCTGATGGTGGTGTGGGAGTGTCTGAAGATGGTGTGGGAGTGCCTGAAAGTGGTGTGGGAGTGTCTGAAGGTGGTGTGGGAGTGTCTGAAGGTGGAGTGGGAGTGTGTGAAGGTGATGTGAGAGTGTTTGAAGGTGGAGTAGGAGTACCCGAAGGTGGTGTGGGAGTGTCTGAAGGTGGAGTGAGAGTGTCTGAAGGGGGTGTGAGAGTGTCTGAAGGTGGAGTGGGAGTGCCTGAAGGTGGAGTGGGAATACACAAAGGTGTTGTGGGAGTGTCTGAAGGTCTAGTGGAAGTGTCTGAAGGTGGAGTGGGAGTACCCGAAGGTTGTGTGGGAGTGTCTGAAGGTGGTGTGGAAGTGTCTGAAGGTGGTGTAGGAGTGTGTGAAGGTGGTGTGAAAATGTCTGAAGGTGGTATGGGAGTGTTTGGAGGTGGAGTGGGAGTGCCTGAAGGTTGTGTGGGAGTGTCTGAAGGTGAAGTGGGAGTGTGTGAAGGTGGTGTGAAAATGTCTGAAGGTGGTGTAGGAGTGTCTGAAGGTGGTGTGAGATTGGCGGAAGATGGTGTGGATGTATCTGAAGGTGGTGTGAGAGTGTTTGAAGGTGGTGTGAGAGTGCCTGAAGATGGTGTGGGAGTGCCTGAAGGTGGATTGGGAGTGCCTAAAGGTGGTGTGAGTGTCTGAATGTAGTGAGGGAGTGTCAGAAGGTGGTGTGAGTGTGTATGAAGGTGGTGTGGGAGTGACTGAAAGTGGAGAGGGAGTGCCTGAAGGTGGTGTGGGAGTGTCCGAAGGTGGAGAGGGAATACCCAAAGGTGGTGTGGGAGTGTGTGAATGTGGTGTGGGAGTGTCTGAAGGTGGTGTGAGAGTGTCTGAAGGTGGTGTAGGAGTGTCTGAAGGTGGTGGGGGAGTGTCTGAAGGTGGTTTGCGAGTGCCTAAAGGTGGTGGGCGTGTCTGAATGTGGTGTGGGAGTGTCTGAAGGTGGTGTGAGAGTGTCTGAAGGTGGTGTGGGAATACCTGAAGGTAGTGTGGGAGTGTCTGAAGGTAGAGTGGGAATGCCTGAAGGTGGTGTGGGAGTGTCTGAAGGTGGAGTTGGAGTGCCAGAAGTTGGTGTGGGAGTGTCTGAAGGTGGTGTGGGAGTGTCTGAAGGTGGTGAGGGAGTGTCTGAAGGTGGTGTGAGAGTGTCTGAAGGTGGTGTAGGAGTGTGTGAAGGTGGTGTGAAAATGTCTGAAGGTGGTGTTGGAGTGCCTGAAGGCGGTGCGAGAGTGTTTGAAGGTGTTGTGGGAGTGTTTGGAGGTGGAGTGGGAGTGCCTGAACGTGGTGTGGGAGTGTCTGAAGGTGGAGTGGGAGTACCCGAATGTGGTGTGGGAGTGTCTGAAGGAGGAGTAATAGTGCCTGAAGGTGGTGTGAGAGTGTCTGAAGGTGATGTGGGAGTGCCTGAAGGTGGTGTGGGAGTGTCTGGAGGTGAAGTGGGAGTGCCTGAAAGTGGTGTGAGAGTGCCTGAAGGTGGTGTGGGAGTATCTGAAGGTGGAGTGGGAATACACAAAGGTGGTGTAGGAGTGTTTCAAGGTGGTGTAGGAGTGTCTGAAGGTGGTGTGAGAGTGTCTGAAGGTGATGTGGGAGTGCCTGAAGGTGGTGTGAGAGTGTCTGAAGGTGGTGTGGGAATGTCTGAAGGTGGTGTTGGAGTGTCTGAAGGTGGTGTGAGAGTGTTTAAAGGTGGTGTGGGAGTGCCTGAAGATGGTGTGGGAGTGCCTGAAGGTGGTTTGGGAGTGCCTAAAGGTAGTGTGAGTGTCTGAATGTGGTGTGGGAGTGTCTGAAGGTGGTGTGGGAGTGTCTGAAGGTCTAGTGGAAGTGTCTGAAGGTGGAGTGGGAGTACCCGAAGGTTGTGTGGGAGTGTCTGAAGGTGGTGTGGAAGTGTCTGAAGGTGGTGTAGGAGTGTGTGAAGGTGGTGTGAAAATGTCTGAAGGTGGTATGGGAGTGTTTGGAGGTGGAGTGGGAGTGCCTGAAGGTGGTGTGGGAGTGTCTGAAGGTGAAGTGGGAGTGTGTGAAGGTGGTGTGAAAATGTCTGAAGGTGGTGTAGGAGTGTCTGAAGGTGGTGTGAGATTGGCGGAAGATGGTGTGGATGTATCTGAAGGTGGTGTGAGAGTGTTTGAAGGTGGTGTGAGAGTGCCTGAAGATGGTGTGGGAGTGCCTGAAGGTGGATTGGGAGTGCCTAAAGGTGGTGTGAGTGTCTGAATGTAGTGAGGGAGTGTCAGAAGGTGGTGTGAGTGTGTTTGAAGGTGGTGTGGGAGTGACTGAAAGTGGAGAGGGAGTGCCTGAAGGTGGTGTGGGAGTGTCCGAAGGTGGAGAGGGAATACCCAAAGGTGGTGTGGGAGTGTGTGAATGTGGTGTGGGAGTGTCTGAAGGTGGTGTGAGAGTGTCTGAAGGTGGTGTAGGAGTGTCTGAAGGTGGTGGGGGAGTGTCTGAAGGTGGTTTGCGAGTGCCTAAAGGTGGTGGGCGTGTCTGAATGTGGTGTGGGAGTGTCTGAAGGTGGTGTGAGAGTGTCTGAAGGTGGTGTGGGAATACCTGAAGGTAGTGTGGGAGTGTCTGAAGGTAGAGTGGGAATGCCTGAAGGTGGTGTGGGAGTGTCTGAAGGTGGAGTTGGAGTGCCAGAAGTTGGTGTGGGAGTGTCTGAAGGTGGTGTGGGAGTGTCTGAAGGTGGTGAGGGAGTGTCTGAAGGTGGTGTGAGAGTGTCTGAAGGTGGTGTAGGAGTGTGTGAAGGTGGTGTGAAAATGTCTGAAGGTGGTGTGGGAGTGCCTGAAGGCGGTGCGAGAGTGTTTGAAGGTGGTGTGGGAGTGTTTGGAGGTGGAGTGGGAGTGCCTGAACGTGGTGTGGGAGTGTCTGAAGGTGGAGTGGGAGTACCCGAATGTGGTGTGGGAGTGTCTGAAGGAGGAGTAATAGTGCCTGAAGGTGGTGTGAGAGTGTCTGAAGGTGATGTGGGAGCGCCTGAAGGTGGTGTGGGAGTGTCTGGAGGTGAAGTGGGAGTGCCTGAAAGTGGTGTGAGAGTGCCTGAAGGTGGTGTGGGAGTATCTGAAGGTGGAGTGGGAATACACAAAGGTGGTGTAGGAGTGTTTCAAGGTGGTGTAGGAGTGTCTGAAGGTGGTGTGAGAGTGTCTGAAGGTGATGTGGGAGTGCCTGAAGGTGGTGTGAGAGTGTCTGAAGGTGGTGTGGGAATGTCTGAAGGTGGTGTTGGAGTGTCTGAAGGTGGTGTGAGAGTGTTTAAAGGTGGTGTGGGAGTGCCTGAAGATGGTGTGGGAGTGCCTGAAGGTGGTTTGGGAGTGCCTAAAGGTAGTGTGAGTGTCTGAATGTGGTGTGGGAGTGTCTGAAGGTGGTGTGGGAGTGTCTGAAGGTCTAGTGGAAGTGTCTGAAGGTGGAGTGGGAGTACCCGAAGGTTGTGTGGGAGTGTCTGAAGGTGGTGTGGAAGTGTCTGAAGGTGGTGTAGGAGTGTGTGAAGGTGGTGTGAAAATGTCTGAAGGTGGTATGGGAGTGTTTGGAGGTGGAGTGGGAGTGCCTGAAGGTTGTGTGGGAGTGTCTGAAGGTGAAGTGGGAGTGTGTGAAGGTGGTGTGAAAATGTCTGAAGGTGGTGTAGGAGTGTCTGAAGGTGGTGTGAGATTGGCGGAAGATGGTGTGGATGTATCTGAAGGTGGTGTGAGAGTGTTTGAAGGTGGTGTGAGAGTGCCTGAAGATGGTGTGGGAGTGCCTGAAGGTGGATTGGGAGTGCCTAAAGGTGGTGTGAGTGTCTGAATGTAGTGAGGGAGTGTCAGAAGGTGGTGTGAGTGTGTTTGAAGGTGGTGTGGGAGTGACTGAAAGTGGAGAGGGAGTGCCTGAAGGTGGTGTGGGAGTGTCCGAAGGTGGAGAGGGAATACCCAAAGGTGGTGTGGGAGTGTGTGAATGTGGTGTGGGAGTGTCTGAAGGTGGTGTGAGAGTGTCTGAAGGTGGTGTAGGAGTGTCTGAAGGTGGTGGGGGAGTGTCTGAAGGTGGTTTGCGAGTGCCTAAAGGTGGTGGGCGTGTCTGAATGTGGTGTGGGAGTGTCTGAAGGTGGTGTGAGAGTGTCTGAAGGTGGTGTGGGAATACCTGAAGGTAGTGTGGGAGTGTCTGAAGGTAGAGTGGGAATGCCTGAAGGTGGTGTGGGAGTGTCTGAAGGTGGAGTTGGAGTGCCAGAAGTTGGTGTGGGAGTGTCTGAAGGTGGTGTGGGAGTGTCTGAAGGTGGTGAGGGAGTGTCTGAAGGTGGTGTGAGAGTGTCTGAAGGTGGTGTAGGAGTGTGTGAAGGTGGTGTGAAAATGTCTGAAGGTGGTGTGGGAGTGCCTGAAGGCGGTGCGAGAGTGTTTGAAGGTGTTGTGGGAGTGTTTGGAGGTGGAGTGGGAGTGCCTGAACGTGGTGTGGGAGTGTCTGAAGGTGGAGTGGGAGTACCCGAATGTGGTGTGGGAGTGTCTGAAGGAGGAGTAATAGTGCCTGAAGGTGGTGTGAGAGTGTCTGAAGGTGATGTGGGAGTGCCTGAAGGTGGTGTGGGAGTGTCTGGAGGTGAAGTGGGAGTGCCTGAAAGTGGTGTGAGAGTGCCTGAAGGTGGTGTGGGAGTATCTGAAGGTGGAGTGGGAATACACAAAGGTGGTGTAGGAGTGTTTCAAGGTGGTGTAGGAGTGTCTGAAGGTGGTGTGAGAGTGTCTGAAGGTGATGTGGGAGTGCCTGAAGGTGGTGTGAGAGTGTCTGAAGGTGGTGTGGGAATGTCTGAAGGTGGTGTTGGAGTGTCTGAAGGTGGTGTGAGAGTGTTTAAAGGTGGTGTGGGAGTGCCTGAAGATGGTGTGGGAGTGCCTGAAGGTGGTTTGGGAGTGCCTAAAGGTAGTGTGAGTGTCTGAATGTGGTGTGGGAGTGTCTGAAGGTGGTGTGGGAGTGTCTGAAGGTCTAGTGGAAGTGTCTGAAGGTGGAGTGGGAGTACCCGAAGGTTGTGTGGGAGTGTCTGAAGGTGGTGTGGAAGTGTCTGAAGGTGGTGTAGGAGTGTGTGAAGGTGGTGTGAAAATGTCTGAAGGTGGTATGGGAGTGTTTGGAGGTGGAGTGGGAGTGCCTGAAGGTTGTGTGGGAGTGTCTGAAGGTGAAGTGGGAGTGTGTGAAGGTGGTGTGAAAATGTCTGAAGGTGGTGTAGGAGTGTCTGAAGGTGGTGTGAGATTGGCGGAAGATGGTGTGGATGTATCTGAAGGTGGTGTGAGAGTGTTTGAAGGTGGTGTGAGAGTGCCTGAAGATGGTGTGGGAGTGCCTGAAGGTGGATTGGAAGTGCCTAAAGGTGGTGTGAGTGTCTGAATGTAGTGAGGGAGTGTCAGAAGGTGGTGTGAGTGTGTTTGAAGGTGGTGTGGGAGTGACTGAAAGTGGAGAGGGAGTGCCTGAAGGTGGTGTGGGAGTGTCCGAAGGTGGAGAGGGAATACCCAAAGGTGGTGTGGGAGTGTGTGAATGTGGTGTGGGAGTGTCTGAAGGTGGTGTGAGAGTGTCTGAAGGTGGTGTAGGAGTGTCTGAAGGTGGTGGGGGAGTGTCTGAAGGTGGTGTGGGAATACCTGAAGGTAGTGTGGGAGTGTGTGAATGTGGTGTGGGAGTGTCTGAAGGTGGTGTGAGAGTGTCTGAAGGTGGTGTAGGAGTGTCTGAAGGTGGTGGGGGAGTGTCTGAAGGTGGTGTGGGAATACCTGAAGGTAGTGTGGGAGTGTCTGAAGGTAGAGTGGGAATGCCTGAAGGTGGTGTGGGAGTGTCTGAAGGTGGAGTTGGAGTGCCAGAAGTTGGTGTGGGAGTGTCTGAAGGTGGTGTGGGAGTGTCTGAAGGTGGTGAGGGAGTGTCTGAAGGTGGTGTGAGAGTGTCTGAAGGTGGTGTAGGAGTGTGTGAAGGTGGTGTGAAAATGTCTGAAGGTGGTGTGGGAGTGTCTGAAGGAGGAGTAATAGTGCCTGAAGGTGGTGTGAGAGTGTCTGAAGGTGATGTGGGAGTGCCTGAAGGTGGTGTGGGAGTGTCTGGAGGTGAAGTGGGAGTGCCTGAAAGTGGTGTGAGAGTGCCTGAAGGTGGTGTGGGAGTATCTGAAGGTGGAGTGGGAATACACAAAGGTGGTGTAGGAGTGTTTCAAGGTGGTGTAGGAGTGTCTGAAGGTGGTGTGAGAGTGTCTGAAGGTGATGTGGGAGTGCCTGAAGGTGGTGTGAGAGTGTCTGAAGGTGGTGTGGGAATGTCTGAAGCTGGTGTTGGAGTGTCTGAAGGTGGTGTGAGAGTGTTTAAAGGTGGTGTGGGAGTGCCTGAAGATGGTGTGGGAGTGCCTGAAGGTGGTTTGGGAGTGCCTAAAGGTAGTGTGAGTGTCTGAATGTGGTGTGGGAGTGTCTGAAGGTGGTGTGGGAGTGTCTGAAGGTGGAGTGGGAGTTTCTGAAGGTGGTGTGGGGGTACCCAAAGGTGGTGCGGGGGTGTCTGAAGGTGGTTTGGGAGTGTCTGAAGGTGGTTTGGGAGTGTCTGAAGGTGATGTGAGAGTGTCTGAAGGTGGTGTGGGAGTGCCTGAAGGTGGTGTGAGAGTGTCTGAAGGTGGTGTGGGAGTGTTTGAAGGTGATGTGGGAGTGCCTGAAAGTGGTGTGGGAGTGTCTGAAGGTGATGTGGGAGTGTCTGAAGGTGGAGTGGGAGTGTCTTAAGTTGGTGTGGATGTGTCTGAAGGTGGCGTGAGAGTGCCTGAAGATGGTGTGGGAGTGCATGAAGGTGGTTTGGGAATGCCTAAAGGTGGTGTTAGTGTCTCAATGTGGTGTGGGAGTGTCTGAAGGTGGTGTGAGAGTGTTTGAAGGTGGAGTGGGAATACCCGAAGGTGGTGTGGGAGTGTCTGAAGGTGGAGTGGGAGTGCCTGAAGGTGGTGTGGGAGTGTCCGAAGGTGGAGAGGGAATACCCAAAGGTGGTGTGGGAGTGTGTGAATGTGGTGTGGGAGTGTCTGAAGGTGGTGTGAGAGTGTCTGAAGGTGGTGTAGGAGTGTCTGAAGGTGGTGGGGGAGTGTCTGAAGGTGGTTTGCGAGTGCCTAAAGGTGGTGGGCGTGTCTGAATGTGGTGTGGGAGTGTCTGAAGGTGGTGTGAGAGTGTCTGAAGGTGGTGTGGGAATACCTGAAGGTAGTGTGGGAGTGTCTGAAGGTGGAGCGGGAATGCCTGAAGGTGGTGTGGGAGTGTCTGAAGGTGGAGTTTGAGTGCCAAAAGTTGGTGTGGGAGTGTCTGAAGGTGGAGTGGGAGTGTCTGAAGGTGGTGTGGGAGTGTCTGAAGGTGGTGAGGGAGTGTCTGAAGGTGGTGTGAGAGTGTCTGAAGGTGGTGTAGGAGTGTCTGAAGGTGGTGGGGGAGTGTCTGAAGGTGGTTTGCGAGTGCCTAAAGGTGGTGGGCGTGTCTGAATGTGGTGTGGGAGTGTCTGAAGGTGGTGTGAGAGTGTCTGAAGGTGGTGTGGGAATACCTGAAGGTAGTGTGGGAGTGTCTGAAGGTGGAGTGGGAATGCCTGAAGGTGGTGTGGGAGTGTCTGAAGGTGGAGTTGGAGTGCCAAAAGTTGGTGTGGGAGTGTCTGAAGGTGGAGTGGGAGTGTCTGAAGGTGGTGTGGGAGTGTCTGAAGGTGGTGAGGGAGTGTCTGAAGGTGGTGTGAGAGTGTCTGAAGGTGGTGTAGGAGTGTGTGAAGGTGGTGTGAAAATGTCTGAAGGTGGTGTGGGAGTGCCTGAAGGCGGTGTGGGAGTGTCTGAAGGTGGAGTGGGAGTACCCGAATGTGGTGTGGGAGTGTCTGAAGGAGGAGTAATAGTGTCTGGAGGTGGAGTGGGAGTGCCTGAAAGTGGTGTGAGAGTGCCTGAAGGTGGTGTGGGAGTATCTGAAGGTGGAGTGGGAATACACAAAGGTGGTGTAGGAGTGTCTCAAGGTGGTGTAGGAGTGTCTGAAGGTGGTGTGAGAGTGTCTGAAGGTGATGTGGGAGTGCCTGAAGGTGGTGTGAGAGGGTCTGAAGGTGGTGTGGTAATGTCTGAAGGTCGTGTTGGAGTGTCTGAAGGTGGTGTGATAGTGTTTGAAGGTGGAGTGGGAGTGCCTGAAGATGGTGTGGGAGTGCCTGAAGGTGGTTTGGAAGTGCCTAAAGGTAGTGTGAGTGTCTGAATGTGGTGTGGGAGTGTCTGAAGGTGTTGTGGGAGTGTCTGAAGGTGGAGTGGGAGTTTCTGAAGGTGGTGTGGGGGTACCCAAAGGTGGTGCGGGGGTGTCTGAAGGTGGTTTGGGAGTGTCTGAAGGTGATGTGAGAGTGTCTGAAGGTGGTGTGGGAGTGCCTGAAGGTGGTGTGAGAGTGTCTGAAGGTGGTGTGGGAGTGTTTGAAGGTGGTGTGGGAGTGCCTGAAAGTGGTGTGGGAGTGTCCGAAGGTGATGTGGGAGTGTCTGAAGGTGGAGTGGGAGTGTCTTAAGTTGGTGTTGATGTGTCTGAAGGTGGCGTGAGAGTGCCTGAAGATGGTGTGGGAGTGCATGAAGGTGGTTTGGGAATGCCTAAAGGTGGTGTGAGTGTCTGAAGGTGGTGTGAGAGTGCCTCAAGGTGGTGTGGGAGTGTCTGAAGGTGGAGTGGGAATACACAAAGGTGGTGTGGGAGAGACTGAAGGAGGAGTGGGAGTGCCTGAAGGTGGTGTGGGAGTGTTTGAAGGTCTAGTGGAAGTGTCTGAAGGTGGAGTGGGAGTACCCGAAGGTTGTGTAGGAGTGTGTGAAGGTGGTGTGAAAATGTCTGAAGGTGGTGTGGGAGTGCCTGAAGGTGATGTGAGAGTGTCTGAAGGTCGTGTAGGAGTGTCTGAAGGTGGCGTGAGAGTGCTTGAAGGTGGTGTGAGAGTGCCGGAAGATGGTGTGGGAGTGCCTGAAGGTGGATTGGGAGTGCCTAAAGGTGGTGTGAGTTTCTGAATGTAGTGAGGGAGTGTCAGAAGGTGGTGTGAGAGTGTTTGAAGGTGGTGTGGGAGTGTCTGAAGGTGGAGAGGGAGTGCCTGAAGGTGGTGTGGGAGTGTCCAAAGGTGGAGAGGGAAATACCCAAAGGTGGTGTGAGTTTCTGAATGCAGTGTGAGAGTCTCTCAAGGTGGAGTGGGAGTGCCTGAAGGTGGTGTGGGAGTGTCTGAAGGTGGAGTGGGAGTTCCGAAAGGTGGTGTGGGAGTGCCTGAAGGTGGTGTGGGAGTGTCTGAAGTTGGAGAGGGAATACCCAAAGGTGGTGTGGGAGTGTTTGAAGGTGGTGTCTGGCTACCCAAAGGTGGTGTGGGAGTATCTGAGGGTGGTGTGGGAGTGTCTGAAGGTGGTGTGGGAGTGTCTGAAGGTGGTGTGAGATTGTCTGAAGGTGGTGTTTGAGTGTTTGAATGTGGTGCGGGAGTGCCTGAAAGTGGTGTGGGAATGTCTGAAGGTGGTGTGAGAGTGTCTGAAGGTGGTGTGGGAGTGCCTGAAGGTGGTGTGGGAGTGCCTGAAGGTGGTGTGAGAGTGTCTGAAGGTGGTGTGGGAGTGTCTGAAGATGGTATGGGAGTGCCTGAAGGTGATGTGGGAGTGTCTGAAGGTGGTGCGGAAGTGTCTGAAGGTGGTGTGGGAGTACCCGAAAGTGGTGTGGCAGTGCGTGAAGGTGATGTGGGAGTGCCTTTAGGTGGTGTGAGAGTGTATGAAGGTGGTGTGAGAGTGTCTAAAGGTGTTGTGGGAATGTCTGAAGGTGGTGTAGGAGTGTGTGAAGGTGGTGTGAAAATGTCTGAAGGTGGTGTGGGAGTGCCTGAAGGTGGTGTGAGTGTTTGAAGGTGGTGTGGGAGTGTTCGGAGGTGGAGTGGAAGTGCCTGAAGGTGGTGTGGGAGTGTCTGAAGGTGAAGTGGGAGTACCTGAAGCTGGTGTGGGAGTGTCTGATGGTGGTGTGAGAGTATCTGAAGGTGATGTGGGAGTGCCTGAAGGTGGTGTGAGACTGTTTGAAGGTAGTGTGAGAGTATCTGAAGGTGTTGTGGGAATGTCTGAAGGTGGTGTAGGAGTATCTGAAGGTAGTGTGAGATTGGCTGAAGATGGTGTGGATGTGTCTGAAAGTGGTGTGAGAGTGTTTGAAGGTTGTGTGAGAGTGCCTGAAGATGGTGTGGGAGTGCCTGAAGGTGGATTGGGAGTGCCTAAAGGTGGTGTGAGTGTCTGAATGTAAAGTGGGAGTGTCTGAAGGTGGAGTGGGAGTGCCTGAAGGTGGTGTGGGAGTGTCCGAAGGTGGAGAGGGAGTGTCTGAAGGAGGTGTGGGAGTAGCCGAATGTGGTGTGGGAATGTCTGAAGGTGGTGTGGGAGTGTCTGAAGGTGGTGTAGGAGTGTCTGAAGGTGGTGTGAAAATGTCAGAAGGTGGTGTGGGAGTGCCTGAAGGTGGTGTGAGAGTGTCTGAAGATGGAGTGGGAGTGTCTGAAGGTGGTGTGGGAGTTCCCGAAGGTGGTGTGGGAGTGTCTGAAGGTGGTGTAGGATTGTCTGAAGGTGGTGTGAGAGTGTATGAAGGTGGTGTGGGAGTATCTGAAGGTGGTGTATGAATGTCTGAAGGTGGTGTGAGATTGGCTGAAGATGGTGTGGATGTGTCTGGAGGTGGTGTGAGAGTGTCTGAAGGTGGTGTGAGAGTGTCTGAAGGTGATGTGAGAGTGTCTGAATTTGGTGTGAGAGTGTCTGAAGATGGTGTGGGAGTGTCTGAAGGTGGTGTAGGAATGTCTGAAGGTGGTGTGAGATTGGCTGAAGATGGTGTGGATGTGTCTGAAGGTGGTGTGAGAGTGTCTGAAGGTGTTGTGAGAGTGTCTGAAGATGGTGTGGGAGTGCCTGAAGGTGGTTTCGGAGTGCCTAAAGGTGGTGTGAGTGTATGAATGTGGTGTGGGAGTGTCTGACGGTGGTGTGAGAGTGTCTGAAGGTGGAGTGGGAATACCCGAAGGTGGTGTGGGAGTGTCTGAAGGTGGAGATGGGAGTGTCTGAAGGTGGTGTGAGAGCACCCGAAGGTGGTGTGGGAGTGTCTGAAGGTGGTGTAGGGGGGGTACCCGAAGGTGGTGTGGGAGTGTCTGAAGGTGGTGTGGGAGTGCATGAAGGTGATGTGAGAGTGTCTGAAGGTGATGTGGTAGTGTTTGAAGGTGAAGTGGGAGTGCCTGAACGTGGTGTGGGATTTATCTGAAGGTGGTGTAGGAGTGTCTGAAGGTGGTGTGGGAGTGTCTGAAGGTGGTGTAGGAGTGTCTGAAGGTGGTGTGAGAGTGTCTGAAGGTGGGGTGAAAATGTCTGAAGGTGGTGTGGGAGTGCCTGAATGTGGTGTGAGAGTGTCTGAAGGTGGTGTGGTAGTGTCTGAAGGTGGTGTGAGAGTGTCTGAAGGTGGTGTTGGAGTGTGTGAAGGTGGTGTGAAAATGTCTGAAGGTGATGTGGGAGTGCCTGAAGGTGATGCGAGAGTGTTTGAAAGTGTTGTGGGAGTGTTTGGAGGTGGAGTGGGAGTGCCTGAAGGTGGTGTGGGAGTGACTGAAGGTGGAGTGGGAGTACCCGAATGTGGTGTGGGAGTGTCTGAAGGTGGAGTAATAGTGCCTGAAGGTGGTGTGAGAGTGTCTGAAGGTGATGTGGGAGTGCCTGAAGGTGGTGTGGGAGTATCTGAAGGTGGAGTGGGAGTGTCTGAAGGTGGTAAGAGAGTGTCTGGAGGTGGAGTGGGAGTGCCTGAAAGTTGTGTGAGAGTGCCTGAAGGTGGTGTGGGAGTGTCTGAAGGTGGAGTGGGAATACACAAAGGTGGTGTGGGAGTGTCTCAAGGTGGTGTAGGACTGTCTGAAGGTGGTGTGAGAGTGTCTGAAGGTGATGTGGGAGTGCCTGAAGGTGGTGTGAGAGTGTCTGAAGGTGGTGTGAGAGTGTCTGAAGGTGGTGTGGGAATGTCTGAAGGTGGTGTTGGAGTGTCTGAAGGTGGTGTGAGAGTGTTTGAAGGTGGTGTGGGAGTGCCTGATGATGGTGTGGGAGTGCCTGAAGGTGGTTTGGGAGTGCCTAAAGGTAGCGTGAGTGTCTGAATGTGGTGTGGGAGTGTCTGAAGGTGGTGTGGGAGTGTCTGAAGGTGGAGTGGGAGTGTCTGAAGGTGGTGTGGTAGTACCCGAAGGTGGTGTGGGAATGTCTGAAGGTGGTGTGGGAGTTTCTGAAGGTGGTGTAGGAGTGTCTGAAGGTGGTGTGAAAATGTTTTAAGGTGGTGTGGGAGTGCCTGAAGGTGGTGTGAGAGTGTCTGAAGGTGGTGTGGGAGTGTTTGAAGGTGGAGTGGGAGTGCCTGAAGGTGGTGTGGGAGTGTCTGAAGGTGGAGTGGGAGTACCTGAAGGTGGCGTGGGAGTACTGAGGGGTGTGGGAGTGTCTGAAGGTGGTGTGAGGAGTGTCTGAAGTGGTGTGGGAGTACCGAAGTGGTGTGGAGTGTGGAAGTGGTTGTAGTGTCTGAAGGTGGAGTGGGAATGTCTGATGGCGGTGTACGAGTGTCTGAAGGTGGTGTGGAAGTGAGTGAAGGTGGAGTGGGAGTGCCTGAAGGTGGTGTTGGAGTGCCTGATAGGTGGGTGTGTGAGTGCCTGAAGGTGGTGTGAGTGTCTGAAGGTGGTGTGGGTGTGTCTGAATTTGGAGTGGGTGTGTCTGAAGGTGGTGTAGGAGTGTCTGAAGGTGATGTGAGAGTGACTGAAGGTGGTGTGGGAGTGCCTGAAAGTGGTGTGGGAATGCCTGAAGGTGGTGTGGGAGTGTCTGAAGGTGGATTAGTAATACCCGAAGGTGGTGTCGGAGTGTCTGAAGGTGGCTGGGAGTGTCTGAAGGTGGTGTAGAGTGTCCTGAATGTGGTGTGTGAGTGTCTGAAGGTGGTGTTGGAGTGTCTGAAGGTGGTGTGGGAGTGTGTGAGGTGGTGTGGGAGTGCCTGAAGGTGGTGTGAGTGTCTGAAGGTGGTGTGGGAGTGCCTGAAGGTGGTGTGAGAGTGTCTGTAGGTGGTGTGGAAGTGTCTGAAGGTGGTGTGAGAGTGCCTGAAGGTGATGTAAGAGTGTCTGAGGGTGGTGTGGCAGTGTCTGAAGGTGGTGTGGGAGTATCTGAAGGTGGTTGGAGTGCTGAAGATGTGAGGGAGTGTCTGAAGGTGGTGTGAGAGTGTCTGAAGGTGGTGTGAGAGTGTCGAAAGGTGGTGTGGGAGTGTCTGAAGGGGATTGGAGTGCCTGAAGGTGGATGGGAGTGTCTGAAGGTGGTGTGGGAGTGCCTGAAGTGGTGTGGGAGTGCCTGAAGTGTGTGTTGGGAGTGCCTGAAGGTGGTGTGGGAGTGTCTGAAGGTGAGTGGAAATACCTGAAGGTGGTGTGGGAGTGTCTGAAGGTGGATGGGAGTGTCTGAAGGTGGTTGTAGGAGTGTCTGATGTGGTGTGAGAGTGTCCTGAAGGTGGTGGGGAGTGTCTGAACGTGGTGTGTGGGAGTGTCTGAGGGTGGTGTGGGAGTGCCTGAAGGTGGTGTGGAGGTCTGAAGGTGGTGTGGAGTGCTGAAGGTGGTGTGGAGTGTCTGAAGGTAGTGTGGAAGTGTCTGAAGGTGGTGTGGGAGTGCCTGAAGGTGATGTAAGAGTGTCTGAAGGTGTGTGGAGTGTCTGAAGGTGGTGTGGGAGTATCTGAAGGTGGTGTGGAGTGTCTGAAGATGGTGAGGAGTCTGAAGGTGGTGTGAGAGTGTCTGAAGGTGGTGGTGAGAGTGTCTAAGGTGGTGGGGTGTGTCTGAAGGAGGTGTGAGAGTGTCTGAAGGTGGTGTAGGAGTGTTTGAGAGGTGGTGTGAGAGTGTCTGAAGGTGGTGGTGATGTGCTGAGGGTGTGTGGAGTGTCTGACGGTGGTGTGGGATGTGTCTGAAGGTGGTGTGGGAGTTCTGAAGTGGTGTGGAGTGCCTGAAGTGGTGTGGAGTACGGAAGGTGGTGTGGAGTGCTGAGGTGGATGTTGGGAGTGCTTGAAGGTGGTGTGGAGTGTCTGAAGGTGGATGTGGGTGTGTCTGAAGGTGGTGTAGGAGTGTCTGAAGGTAGTGTGGAGTGACTGAGGTGGTGTGGGAGCGTCTGAAGTCTGGTGGGAGTGTCTAAGGTGGTGTGGGTGTGTCTGAATGTGGTGTGTGAGTGTCTGAAGGTGTGTAAGATTGTTCAAGGTGGTTGGGAGTGTCTGAAGGTGTGTGTGATAGTACCTGAAGGTGGTGTGGGAGTGTCTGACTGTGGTGTGGGAGCATCTGAAGGTGGTGTGGGAGTGCTTAAGGTGGTGTGGAGAGCCTGAAGGTGGTGTCGGAGTGTCCTGAAGGTGGTAGTGAGTGTCTGAAGTGGATGAGTGTCTGAAGGTGGTGTCAGAGCGCATGAAGGTGGTGTGGGAGTGCCTGAAGGTGGTGAGGGAGTGTCTGACGGTAGTGGGGGAGTGCCTGAAGGTGGTGTGAGGCTGTCTGAAGGTGGTGTAGAAGTGTCTGAAGGTGGTGTGGGAGTGCCTGAATGTGGTGTAAGAGTGTCTGAGGGTGGTGTGGCAGTGTCTGAAGGTGGTGTGGGGGTATCTGAAGGTGGTGTGGGAGTGTCTGAAGATGGTGTGGGGTGTCTGAAGGTGGTGTGAGAGTGTCTGAAGGTGGTGTGAGAGTGTCTAAAGGTGGTGTGGGTGTGTCTGAAGGAGGTGTGAGAGTGTCTGAAGGTGGTGTAGGAGTGTTTGAAGGTGGTGTGAGAGTGTCTGAAGGTGGTGTGATAGTGCCTGAAGGTGCTGTGGGAGTGTCTGACGGTGGTGAGGGAGTGTCTGAAGTTGGTGTGGGAGTGTCTGAAGGTGGTGTGGGAGTGCCTGAAAGTGGTGTTGGAGTGCCTGAAGGTGGTGTGGGAGTAAATGAAAGTGGTGTGGGAATGCCTGAAGGTGGTGTGGGAGTGTCTGCAGGTGGAGTGGAAATACCCGAAGGTGGTGTCGGAGTGTCTGAAGGTGGTGTGGGAGTGCCTGAAGGTGGTGTGAGGGTGTCTGAAGGTCGTGTGGAAGTGTCTGAATGTGGTGTGGGAGTGCCTGAAGGTGGTGTAAGAGTGTCTGAGGGTGGTGTGGCAGTGTCTGAAGGTGGTGTGGGAGTATCTGAAGTTGGTGTGGGAGTGTCTGAAGGTGTTGTGGGAGTGCCTGAAGGTGGTGTGGGAGTGCCTGAAGGTGATGTGGGAGTGCCTGAAGGTGGAGTGGGAGTGCCTGAAGGTCGTGTGAGTGTCTGAAGGTGGAGTGGGAGTGTCTGAAGGTGGTGTAGGAGTGTTGAGTGGTGTGGGAGTGTCTGAAGGTGGTGTGATAGTTTGAAGGTGAGTGTGGGAGTGTCTGACGGTGGTGTGGGAGCGTCTGAAGTTGGTGTGGGAGTGTCTAAAGGTGGTGTGGGTGTGTCTGAAGGTGGTGTGAGAGTGTCTGAAGGTGTGTAGGAGTGTATGAAGGTGGTGTGGGAGTGTCTGAAGGTGGTGTGAAGTGCCTGAAGGTGGGTGGGAGTGTCTGACGGTGGTGGGAGGTCTGAAGTTGGTGGAGTGTCTTAAGGTTGTAGGAGCCTGAAGGTGGTGTGGGAGTGTCTGAAGGTGGTAGGGGAGTGTCTGAAGGTGGTATGGGAGTGTCTGAAGGTGGTGTCAGAGTGGCTGAAGGTGGTGTGGAGTGCCTGAAGGTGGTGTGGAGTGTCTGAAGGTGGTGTGGGAGTGCCTGAAGTGGTGTAGGAGTGTCTAAGGTGGTGTGGGAGTGTCTGAAGGTAGAAGTGGGAGTGCTGAAGGTGATGTGGGAGTGCCTGAAGGTGGTGTGGAAGTGTACTGAAGGTGGTGTGGGAGTGCCTGAGGGTGCTGTGGGAGTGTCTGACGGTGGTGTGGGAGTGTCTGAAGGTGGTGTGGAGATGCTGAAGGTGATGTGGGGAGTGTCCTGAAGGTGGTGTGAGAGTGTCTGAAGGTGGTGTGGGAGTGTCTGAAAGG
>CAUDMG010003292.1:873225-914568 GCA_958450375.1 Homarus gammarus | reverse complement strand
GCCAGCGAGCGGCGCTTTAATACCGCTAACAGACTGTGGTGTATATTACCAGGAACAAAGAGAGAAGATCCCCCCCCCCCACTACAACCACCTAAACTCCTAACTTACGACCATAACAAGAACACAACAACAACACAACTATCAACACACTAAACTACTTAAACTTACGACCATAACTACGAACAACACCTACAACAACTACAACCACGCAACTACTTAAACTTACGACCCATTAATAAGAACAACACAACTAACAACCACTAAACATACTTAACTTACGACCATAATAAAGAACAACAACAACAACATACTCAAAACACTAAAAACTACATAACTTACGGACCATAATAAGAACAAACAACAACACCTACAACCACTAAAACTACTTAACTTACGACCATAATAAGAACAACAACAACACCTACAACCACTAAACTACTTAACTTACGACCATAATAAGAACAACAACAACAACTACAACCACTAAACTACTTAACTTACGACCATAATAAGAACAACAACAACAACTACAACCACGAAACTACTTAACTTACGACCATAATAAGAACAACAACAACAACTACAACCACTAAACTACTTAACTTACGACCATAATAAGAACAACAACAACAACTACAACCACTAAACTACTTAACTTACGACCATAACAAGAACAACAACAACAACTACAACCACTAAACTACTTAACTTACGACCATAATAAGAACAACAACAACAACTACAACCACTAAACTACTTAACTTACGACCATAATAAGAACAACAACAATAACAACAACCACTAAACTAATTAACTTACGACCATAATAAGAACAACAACAACAACTACAACCACTAAACTACTTAACTTACGACCATAATAAGAACAACAACTACAACTACAACCACTAAACTAACGACCATAACAAGAACAACAACAACAACTACAACCACTAAACTACTAAACTTACGACCATAACAACAACAACAACAACTACAACCACTAAACTACTTAACTTACGACCATAACAAGAACAACAACAACAACTACAACCACTAAACTACTTAACTTACGACCATAATAAGAACAACAACAACAACTACAACCACTAAACTACTTAACTTACGACCATAATAAGAACAACAACAACACCTACAACCACTAAACTACTTAACTTACGACCATAACAACAACAACAACAACAACAACTACAACCACTAAACTACTTAACTTACGACCATAATAAGAACAACAACAACAACTACAACCACTAAACTACTTAACTTACGACCATAATAAGAACAACAACAACAACTACAACCACTAAACTACTTAACTTACGACCATAATAAGAACAACAACAACTACAACCACTAAACTACTTAACTTACAACCATAATAAGAACAACAACAACAACCACTAAACTACTTAACTTACGACCATAACAAGAACAAGAACAACAACAACAACTACAACCACTAAAACTACTTAACTTACGACCATAACAAGAACAAGAACAACAACAACAACTACAACCACTAAACTACTTAACTTACGATCATAACAAGAACAACAACTAGAACCACTAAACTACTTAACTTACGACCATAATAAGAACAACAACAACTACAACCACTAAACTACTTAACTTACGACCATAACAAGAACAACAACAACTACAACCACTAAACTACTTAACTTACGACCATAATAAGAACAACAACAACAACTACAACCACTAAACTACTTAACTTACGACCATAATAAGAACAACAACAACAACTACAACCACTAAACTACTTAACTTACGACCATAATAAGAACAACAACAACAACAACTACAACCACTAAACTACTTAACTTACGACCATAATAAGAACAACAACAACAACTACAACCACTAAACTACTTAACTTACGACCATAATACGAACAACAACTACAACCATTAAACTACTTAACTTACGACCATAATAAGAACAACAACACCTACAACCACTAAACTACTTAACTTACGACCATAACAAGATCAACAACAACGACCGTAATAACAACAATAATATAATCACAACAAAAACTATAACCACGACCACAACGACCACAAGAACGACTAGTTTTTTTAACAATACGACTCGCCAGCCATTATCATTTAGAGTGGCTCCTCGAACTGTGTTTCCTGGCCTCTGTGTGTGGGGAGGGAGAGAGTGTTCCAGCATCTGTCACTTCCAATCACAGTCTAATGGTGGGACATACTGGGATTTGGGATGGACTCACTCTCTCTCTCTCTCTCTCTCTCTCTCTCTCTCTCTCTCTCTCTCTCAGCTCATTTCTCAAGGTAGGCCAAAATTAATTGGGTCCTCTAGCTTGGTGATTGGCCGAAAAAATAATTAGTACGGAAGGTAAGTTAGTACAGGTATAAATAACCAGGTAATTAACTATAATTCACCTGTTTCCAGTTTCCTCTTTACATTTTATCCCTTTTCTAATATGAATAAACATGTATACTTATGTAGAAATGTGTTTATGCACGTGTAAGGCCGATTCACACGACCCGTTTTCTGTTCCGACCGTCAGGCCGTCGGCTTGGCGCCGTCAGAATGTTGTGCATTCACACGACACGTTCCCGGTCCGTCCGATACCGGCATTCAGTAAGGGACGAAGCTTTCCCTCTGAAACCCTACTTAATGAGACCATACCCAGGTACACAGATTGATGATGATCAGAAAAGAGTTTATAATTACAGACTTTCACGTGCTAGGATGGTAGTTGAAAATGCCTTTGGCATTCTGAGCCAGAAGTTTTTGATTCACCAAAGAACACTGAATTTAAATCATGAAAATGCAGATGTAATTTTTTATGTCACTTGCCTTTTACATAATTTTATTTGGGATGAAAACATTTCTGATCTTAAAGGCAATATGTCAACACACTCAAAATAACCTGATAAATATACCGAGACAAGGCGGAAATGCTCATCAGACTGCATTTAATGTAAGGGAAATATTCAAAGCATTTTCAGTAGTCCTGCTGGAGTACTACCTTGGGGGTCATACAATATATATATATATATATATATTATTATATATATATATATATATATATATATGTATGACCCCCAAGGTAGTACTCCAGCAGGACTACTGAAAATGCTTTGAATATTTCCCTTACATTAAATGCAGTCTGATGAGCATTTCCGCCTTGTCTCGGTATATTTATCAGGTTATTTTGAGTGTGTTGACATATTGCCTTTAAGATCAGAAATGTTTTCATCCCAAATAAAATTATGTAAAAGGCAAGTGACATAAAAAATTACATCTGCATTTTCATGATTTAAATTCAGTGTTCTTTGGTGAATCAAAAACTTCTGGCTCAGAATGCCAAAGGCATTTTCAACTACCATCCTAGCACGTGAAAGTCTGTAATTATAAACTCTTTTCTGATCATCATCAATCTGTGTACCTGGGTATGGTCTCATTAAGTAGGGTTTCAGAGGGAAAGCTTCGTCCCTTACTGAATAGCGGTATCGGACGGACCGGGAACGTGTCGTGTGAATGCACAACATTCTGACGGCGCCAAGCCGACGGCCTGACGGTCGGAACAGAAACGGGTCGTGTGAATCGGCCTTACACGTGCATAAACACATTTCTACATAAGTATACATGTTTATTCAAATTAGAAAAGGGATAAAATGTAAAGAGGAAACTGGAAACAGGTGAATTATAGTTAATTACCTGGTTATTTATACCTGTACTAACTTACCTTCCGTACTAATTATTTTTTCGGCCAATCACCAAGCTAGAGGACCCAATTAATTTTGGCCTGCCTTGAGAAATGAGCTGAGAGAGAGAGAGAGAGAGAGAGAGAGAGAGAGAGAGAGAGAGAGAGAGAGTCCATCCCAAATCCCAGTATGTCCCACCATTAGACTGTGATTGGAAGTGACAGATGCTGGAACACTCTCTCCCTCCCCACACACAGAGGCCAGGAAACACAGTTCGAGGAGCCACTCTAAATGATAATGGCTGGCGAGTCGTATTGTTAAAAAAACTAGTCGTTCTTGTGGTCGTTGTGGTCGTGGTTATAGTTTTTGTTGTGATTATATTATTGTTGTTATTACGGTCGTTGTTGTTGATCTTGTTATGGTCGTAAGTTAAGTAGTTTAGTGGTTGTAGGTGTTGTTGTTCTTATTATGGTCGTAAGTTAAGTAGTTTAATGGTTGTAGTTGTTGTTCGTATTATGGTCGTAAGTTAAGTAGTTTAGTGGTTGTAGTTGTTGTTGTTGTTCTTATTATGGTCGTAAGTTAAGTAGTTTAGTGGTTGTAGTTGTTGTTGTTGTTCTTATTATGGTCGTAAGTTAAGTAGTTTAGTGGTTGTAGTTGTTGTTGTTGTTCTTATTATGGTCGTAAGTTAAGTAGTTTAGTGGTTGTAGTTGTTGTTGTTGTTCTTATTATGGTCGTAAGTTAAGTAGTTTAGTGGTTGTAGTTGTTGTTGTTCTTGTTATGGTCGTAAGTTAAGTAGTTTAGTGGTTGTAGTTGTTGTTGTTCTTATTATGGTCGTAAGTTAAGTAGTTTAGTGGTTCTAGTTGTTGTTCTTGTTATGATCGTAAGTTAAGTAGTTTAGTGGTTGTAGTTGTTGTTGTTGTTCTTGTTCTTGTTATGGTCGTAAGTTAAGTAGTTTTAGTGGTTGTAGTTGTTGTTGTTCTTGTTCTTGTTATGGTCGTAAGTTAAGTAGTTTAGTGGTTGTTGTTGTTGTTCTTATTATGGTTGTAAGTTAAGTAGTTTAGTGGTTGTAGTTGTTGTTGTTCTTATTATGGTCGTAAGTTAAGTAGTTTAGTGGTTGTAGTTGTTGTTGTTGTTCTTATTATGGTCGTAAGTTAAGTAGTTTAGTGGTTGTAGTTGTTGTTGTTGTTCTTATTATGGTCGTAAGTTAAGTAGTTTAGTGGTTGTAGTTGTTGTTGTTGTTGTTGTTGTTATGGTCGTAAGTTAAGTAGTTTAGTGGTTGTAGTTGTTGTTGTTGTTCTTATTATGGTCGTAAGTTAAGTAGTTTAGTGGTTGTAGTTGTTGTTGTTGTTCTTATTATGGTCGTAAGTTAAGTAGTTTAGTGGTTGTAGTTGTTGTTGTTGTTCTTGTTATGGTCGTAAGTTAAGTAGTTTAGTGGTTGTAGTTGTTGTTGTTGTTGTTATGGTCGTAAGTTTAGTAGTTTAGTGGTTGTAGTTGTTGTTGTTGTTCTTGTTATGGTCGTTAGTTTAGTGGTTGTAGTTGTAGTTGTTGTTCTTATTATGGTCGTAAGTTAAGTAGTTTAGTGGTTGTAGTTGTTGTTGTTGTTCTTATTATGGTCGTAAGTTAAGTAGTTTAGTGGTTGTTGTTATTGTTGTTGTTCTTATTATGGTCGTAAGTTAAGTAGTTTAGTGGTTGTAGTTGTTGTTGTTGTTCTTATTATGGTCGTAAGTTAAGTAGTTTAGTGGTTGTAGTTGTTGTTGTTGTTCTTGTTATGGTCGTAAGTTAAGTAGTTTAGTGGTTGTAGTTGTTGTTGTTGTTCTTATTATGGTCGTAAGTTAAGTAGTTTAGTGGTTGTAGTTGTTGTTGTTGTTCTTATTATGGTCGTAAGTTAAGTAGTTTCGTGGTTGTAGTTGTTGTTGTTGTTCTTATTATGGTCGTAAGTTAAGTAGTTTAGTGGTTGTAGTTGTTGTTGTTGTTCTTATTATGGTCGTAAGTTAAGTAGTTTAGTGGTTGTAGTTGTTGTTGTTGTTCTTATTATGGTCGTAAGTTAAGTAGTTTAGTGGTTGTAGGTGTTGTTGTTGTTCTTATTATGGTCGTAAGTTAAGTAGTTTAGTGGTTGTAGTTGTTGTTGTTGTTGTTATTATTATGGTCGTAAGTTAAGTAGTTTAGTGGTTGTAGTTGTTGTTCTTATTATGGTCGTAAGTTAAGTAGTTTAGTGGTTGTAGTTGTTGTAGTTGTTGTTCGTATTATGGTCGTAAGTTAAGTAGTTTAGTGGTTGTAGTTGTTGTTGTTGTTCTTATTATGGTCGTAAGTTAAGTAGTTTAGTGGTTGTAGTTGTTGTTGTTGTTGTTCTTATTATGGTCGTAAGTTAAGTAGTTTAGTGGTTGTAGTTGTTGTTGTTGTTGTTCTTGTTATGGTCGTAAGTTAGTAGTTTAGTGGTTGTAGTTGTTGTTGTTGTTGTTCTTGTTATGGTCGTAAGTTAGTAGTTTAGTGGTTGTAATTGTTGTTGTTCTTGTTCTTGTTATGGTCGTAAGTTAAGTAGTTTAGTGGTTGTAGTTGTTGTTGTTGTTGTTCTTGTTATGGTCGTAAGTTAAGTAGTTTAGTGGTTGTAGTTGTTGTTGTTGTTGTTGTTCTTGTTATGGTCGTAAGTTAAGTAGTTTAGTGGTTGTAGTTGTTGTTGTTGTTGTTCTTGTTATGGTCATAAGTTAAGTAGTTTAGTGGTTGTAGTTGTTGTTGTTGTTGTTGTTGTTATGGTCGTAAGTTAAGTAGTTAGTGGTTGTAGTGTTGTTGTTGTTCTTATTATGGTCATAAGTTAAGTAGTTTAGTGGTTGTAGTTGTTGTTGTTGTTCTTGTTATGGTCATAAGTTAAGTAGTTTAGTGGTTGTAGTTGTTGTTGTTGTTCTTGTTCTTGTTATGATGCTCCTATGACAAGAACATCTCTTCTTCCTCCTCCTTTCTCCTCCTCTTCTTCTCCCTCTTCTTCTTCCTCCTCCCCGTTGGATGAAGTAAGGGAGGTAGGGGGAGGGGTTGTTATGAGGTAAGGGAGGTAGGGGGAGGGGTTGTTATGAGGTAAGGGAGTAAGGGGGAGTGTTATGAGGTAAGGGAGGTAGGGGGAGGGGTTGTTATGAGGTAAGGGAGTAAGGGGAGGGGTTGTTATGAGGTAAGGGAGTAAGGGGAGGGGTTGTTATGAGGTAAGGGAGTAAGGGGAGGGGTTGTTATGAAGCAAGGGAGTAAGGGGGAGTGTTATGAGGTAAGGGAGTAAGGGGGTGTTGTGAGGTAAGGGAATAAGGGGAGGGGTTGTTATGAAGCAAGGGAGTAAGGGGAGGGGTTGTTATGAGGTAAGGGAGTAAGGGGGGGGTGTTATGAGGTAAGGGAGTAAGGGGGTGTTGTGAGGTAAGGGAGTAAGGGGAGGGGTTGTTATGAGGTAAGGGAGTAAGGGGAGGGGTTGTTATGAGGTAAGGGGGAGGGGTTGTTATGAGGTAAGGGAGTAAGGGGGAGGGGTTGTTATGAGGTAAGGGAGTAAGGGGGAGGGGTTGTTATGAGGTAAGGGAGTAGGGGGAGGGGTTGTTATGAGGTAAGGGGGAGGGGTTAGAGTAAGGGTAGGGAGGGGTTGTTATGAGTTAAGGGAGTAAGGGGGCGGGGTTGTTATGAGGTAAGGGAGTAAGGGGGTGGGGTTGTTATGAGGTAAGGGTAGGGGAGTGTTATGAGGTAAGGGAGTAAGGGGGAGGGGTTGTTATGAGGTAAGGGAGTAAGGGGGAGGGGTTGTTATGAGGTAAGGGAGTAAGGGGGAGGGGTTGTTATGAGGTAAGGGAGTAAGGGGGAGGGGTTGTTATGAGGTAAGGGAGTAAGGAGGAGTGTTATGAGGTAAGGGAGTAAGGGGGAGTGTTATGAGGTAAGGGAGTAAGGGGGAGGGGTTGTTATGAGGTAAGGGAGTAAGGGGGAGTGTTATGAGGTAAGGGAGTAAGGGGGAGGGGTTGTTATGAGGTAAGGGAGTAAGGGGAGGGGTTGTTATGAGGTAAGGGAGTAAGGGAGGGGTTGTTATGAGGTAAGGGAGTAAGGGGGGGGTGTTATGAGGTAAGGGAGTAAGGGGGTGTTGTGAGGTAAGGGAGTAAGGGGAGGGGTTGTTATGAGGTAAGGGAGTAAGGGGGAGGGGTTATGAGGTAAGGGAGTAAGGGGGTGTTGTGAGGTAAGGGAATAAGGGGAGGGGTTGTTATGAGGTAAGGGAGTAAGGGGAGGGGTTGTTATGAGGTAAGGGGGAGGGGTTGTTATGA
Organism: Homarus gammarus; assembly: GCA_958450375.1. Taxonomy (NCBI): domain Eukaryota; kingdom Metazoa; phylum Arthropoda; class Malacostraca; order Decapoda; family Nephropidae; genus Homarus; species Homarus gammarus. The sequence continues at coordinate 906,582 of CAUDMG010003292.1, read as the reverse complement.
GGTAAGGGAGTAAGGGGGAGGGGTTGTTATGAGGTAAGGGAGTAAGGGGGAGGGGTTGTTATGAGGTAAGGGAGTAAGGGGGAGGGGTTGGTATGAGGTAAGGGAGTAAGGGGGAGGGGTTGTTATGAGGTAAGGGGGGAGGGGTTGTTATGAGGTAAGGGAGTAAGGGGGAGGGGTTGTTATGAGGTAAGGGGGAGGTGTGTTATGAGGTAAGGGAGTAAGGGGGAGGGGTTGTTATGAGGTAAGGGAGTAAGGGGGAGGGGTTGTTATGAAGTAAGGGGGAGGGGTTGTTATGAGGTAAGGGAGTAAGGGGAGGGTGTTATGAGGTAAGGGGGAGGGGTTGTTATGAGTTAAGGGAGTAAGGGGGAGGGGTTGTTATGAGGTAAGGGAGTAAGGGGGAGGGGTTGTTATGAGGTAAGGGTAGGGGAGTGTTATGAGTAAGGGAGTAAGGGGGAGGGGTTGTTATGAGGTAAGGGAGTAAGGGGGAGGGGTTGTTATGAAGTAAGGGGGAGGGGTTGTTATGAGTTAAGGGAGTAAGGGGGAGGGGTTGTTATGAGGTAAGGGGGAGGGGTTGTTATGAGGTAAGGGAGTAAGGGGGAGGGGTTGTTATGAGGTAAGGGAGGTAGGGGGAGGGGTTGTTATGAAGTAAGGGGGAGGGGTTGTTATGAGGTAAGGGAGTAAGGGGGAGGGGTTGTTATGAAGTAAGGGGGAGGGGTTGTTATGAGTTAAGGGAGTAAGGGGGAGGGGTTGTTATGAGGTAAGGGAGTAAGGGGGAGGGGTTGTTATGAGGTAAGGGAGTAAGGGGGAGGGGTTGTTATGAGGTAAGGGAGTAAGGGGGAGGGGTTGTTATGAGGTAAGGGAGTAAGGGGGAGGGGTTGTTATGAGGTAAGGGAGTAAGGGGGAGGGGTTGTTATGAGAGTAAGGGGGAGGGGTTGTTATGAGGTAAGGGAGTAAAGGGGAGGGGTTGTTATGAGGTAAGGGAGTAAGGGGGAGGGGTTGTTATGAGGTAAGGGAGTAAGGGGGAGGGGTTGTTATGAAGGTAAGGGGGAGGGGTTGTTATGAGTAAGGGAGTAAGGGGGAGGGGTTGTTATGAAGTAAGGGGAGGGGTTGTTATGATGTAAGGGAGTAAGGGGGAGGGTTTGTTATTAGGGAAGGTGGTAGGGGGGAGGGGTTGTTATGAGTAAGGGAGTAAGGGGGAGGGGTTGTTATGAGGTAAGGGAGTAAGGGGGAGGGGTTGTTATGAGGTAAGGGAGTAAGGGGGAGGGGTTGTTATGAGTAAGGGGTAAGGGGAGGTAAGGGGGGAGGGGTTGTTATGAGGTAAGGGAGTAAGGGGGAGGGGTTGTTATGAGAGTAAGGGGGAGGGGTTGTTATGAGGTAAGGGAGTAAGGGGGAGGGGTTGTTATGAGGTAAGGGAGTAAGGGGGAGGGGTTGTTATGAGGTAAGGGAGTAAGGGGGAGTGTTATGAGGTAAGGGAGTAAGGGGGAGGGGTTGTTATGAGGTAAGGGAGTAAGGGGGAGGGGTTGTTATGAGGTAAGGGAGTAAGGGGAGGGGTTGTTATGAGGTAAGGGAGTAAGGGGGCGGGGTTGTTATGAAGGTAAGGGGGAGGGGTTGTTATGAGGTAAGGGAGTAAGGGGGAGGGGTTGTTATGAGGTAAGGGAGTAAGGGGAGGGGTTGTTATGAGGTAAGGGAGTAAGGGGGAGGGGTTGTTATGAGGTAAGGGAGTAAGGGGAGGGGTTGTTATGAGGTAAGGGAGTAAGGGGGAGGGGTTGTTATGAGGTAAGGGAGTAAGGGGGAGGGGTTGTTATGAGGTAAGGGAGTAAGGGGGAGGGTGTTATGAGGTAAGGGGGAGGGGTGTTATGAGTAAGGGGGAGGGGTTGTTATGAGGTAAGGGAGTAAGGGGGAGGGGTTGTTATGAGGTAAGGGAGTAAGGGGAGGGGTTGTTATGAGGTAAGGGAGTAAGGGGAGGGGTTGTTATGAAGTAAGGGGGAGGGGTTGTTATGAGTAAGGAGTAAGGGGGAGGGGTTGTTATGAGGTAAGGGAGTAAGGGGGAGGGGTGTTATGAGGTAAGGGGGAGGGGTTGTTATGAGGTAAGGGAGTAAGGGGGAGGGGTTGTTATGAGGTAAGGGAGTAAGGGGGAGGGGTTGTTATGAGGTAAGGGAGTAAGGGGAGGGGTTGTTATGAGGTAAGGGGGAGGGGTTGTTATGAGGTAAGGGAGTAAGGGAGGGGTTGTTATGAGGTAAGGGAGTAAGGGGGAGGGGTTGTTATGAGGTAAGGGAGTAAGGGGGAGGGGTTGTTATGAGGTAAGGGAGTAAGGGGGAGGGGTTGTTATGAGGTAAGGGAGTAAGGGGGAGGGGTTGTATGAAGTAAGGGGGAGGGGTTGTTATGAGGTAAGGGAGTAAGGGGGAGGGGTTGTTATGAGGTAAGGGAGTAAGGGGGAGGGGTTGTTATGAGGTAAGGGGGAGGGGTTGTTATGAGGTAAGGGAGTAAGGGGGAGTGTTATGAGGTAAGGGAGTAAGGGGGAGGGGTTGTTATGAGGTAAGGGAGTAAGGGGGAGGGGTTGTTATGAGGTAAGGGAGTAAGGGGGAGGGGTTGTTATGAGGTAAGGGAGTAAGGGGGAGGGGTTGTTATGAGGTAAGGGAGTAAGGGGGAGGGGTTGTTATGAGGTAAGGGAGTAAGGGGGAGGGGTTGTTATGAAGTAAGGGGGAGGGGTTGTTATGAGTTAAGGGAGTAAGGGGGAGGGGTTGTTATGAGGTAAGGGAGTAAAGGGGAGGGGTTGTTATGAGGTAAGGGAGTAAGGGGGAGGGGTTGTTATGAGGTAAGGGAGTAAAGGGGAGGGGTTGTTATGAGGTAAGGGAGTAAGGGGGAGGGGTTGTTATGAGGTAAGGGAGTAAGGGGGAGGGGTTGTTATGAAGTAAGGGGGAGGGGTTGTTATGAAGCAAGGGAGTAAGGGGGAGGGGTTGTTATGAGTAAGGGAGTAAGGGGAGGGGTTGTTATGAGGTAAGGGAGTAAGGGGGAGGGGTTGTTATGAGGTAAGGGAGTAAGGGGGAGGGGTTGTTATGAGGTAAGGGAGTAAGGGGGAGGGGTTGTTATGAGTAAGGGAGTAAGGGGAGTGTTATGAGTAAGGGAGTAAGGGGAGGGGTTGTTATGAGGTAAGGGAGTAAGGGGGAGGGGTTGTTATGAGGTAAGGGAGTAAGGGGGAGGGGTTGTTATGAGGTAAGGGAGTAAGGGGGAGGGGTTGTTATGAGTTAAGGGAGTAAGGGGGAGGGGTTGTTATGAGTAAGGGTAAGGGGAGGTAGAGTAAGGGGGAGGGGTTGTTATGAGGTAAGGGAGTAAGGGGGAGGGGTTGTTATGAGGTAAGGGAGTAAGGGGGAGGGGTTGTTATGAGGTAAGGGAGTAAGGGGGAGGGGTTGTTATGAGTTAAGGGAGTAAGGGGGAGGGGTTGTTATGAGGTAAGGGAGTAAGGGGAGTGTTATGAGGTAAGGGAGTAAGGGGGAGGGGTTGTTATGAGGTAAGGGAGTAAGGGGGAGGGGTTGTTATGAGGTAAGGGAGTAAGGGGGAGGGGTTGTTATGAAGTAAGGGGAGGGGTTGTTATGAGTAAGGGAGTAAGGGGGAGGGGTTGTTATGAAGTAAGGGAGTAAGGGGGAGGGGTTGTTATGAAGTAAGGGGGAGGGGTTGTTATGAGTAAGGGAGTAAGGGGGAGGGGTTGTTATGAGGTAAGGGGGAGGGGTTGTTATGAGGTAAGGGAGTAAGGGGGAGGGGTTGTTATGAAGTAAGGGGGAGGGGTTGTTATGAGGTAAGGGAGTAAGGGGAGGGGTTGTTATGAGGTAAGGGAGTAAGGGGGAGGGGTTGTTATGAGGTAAGGGTAGGGGAGTGTTATGAGGTAAGGGAGTAAGGGGAGGGGTTGTTATGAGTTAAGGGAGTAAGGGGGAGGGGTTGTTATGAGTAAGGGAGTAAGGGGGAGGGGTTGTTATGAGGTAAGGGAGTAAGGGGGAGGGGTTGTTATGAAGTAAGGGGGAGGGGTTGTTATGAGTTAAGGGAGTAAGGGGGAGGGGTTGTTATTAGTTAAGGGAGGAGTAAGGGGGAGGGGTTGTTATGAAGTAAGGGAGTAAGGGGGAGGGGTTGTGATGAGGTAAGGGGGAGGGTTGTTATGAGTAAGGGAGTAAGGGGGAGGGGTTGTTATGAGGTAAGGGAGTAAGGGGAGGGGTTGTTATGAGGTAAGGGAGTAAGGGGGAGGGGTTGTTATGAGGTAAGGGAGTAAGGGGGAGGGGTTGTTATGAAGTAAGGGAGTAAAGGGGAGTGTTATGAGGTAAGGGAGTAAGGGGGAGTATTATGAGGTAAGGGGGTAAGGGGGAGGGGTTGTTATGAGTTAAGGGAGTAAGGGGGAGTGTTATGAGGTAAGGGAGTAAGGGGGAGGGGTTGTTATGAGGTAAGGGAGTAAGGGGGAGGGGTTGTTATGAGGTAAGGGAGTAAGGGGAGGGGTTGTTATGAGTTAAGGGAGTAAGGGGGAGGGGTTGTTATGAGGTAAGGGAGTAAGGGGGAGGGGTTGTTATGAGGTAAGGGAGTAAGGGGGAGGGGTTGTTATGAGTTAAGGGAGTAAGGGGGAGTGTTATGAGGTAAGGGAGTAAGGGGAGGGGTTGTTATGAGGTAAGGGAGTAAGGGGGAGGGGTTGTTATGAGGTAAGGGAGTAAGGGGAGGGGTTGTTATGAGTTAAGGGAGTAAGGGGGAGGGGTTGTTATGAGGTAAGGGGGAGGGGTTGTTATGAAGTAAGGGGGAGGGGTTGTTATGAGTTAAGGGAGTAAGGGGAGGGGTTGTTATGAGGTAAGGGAGTAAGGGGAGGGGTTGTTATGAGGTAAGGGAGTAAGGGGGTGTTGTGAGGTAAGGGAGTAAGGGGGAGGGGTTGTTATGAGTTAAGGGAGTAAGGGGGTGTTGTGAGGTAAGGGAGTAAGGGGGTGTTGTGAGGTAAGGGAGTAAGGGGGTGTTGTGAGGTAAGGGAGTAAGGGGGAGGGGTGTATTTTCCGTTTTCCAGGAAATTGTTAGGCGTTTGTGTGTTGATCAAAGGTGACCCACTTAACCTGACCTCTGACCTACAACACCTGGTGAATAACAACTACAACAACACCTCCAGCTTAATAACAACTAGTGACAATAACAATCGCAACAACCAAGGTAACGGCCACAACCACGATCACTGTAACAATCACAACTACAACCAGAGTAATAATAACAACCCTATGGACAACAACAACCTCCATTACAACCATAACTACAACCACAATGACTTTAATAACTATAAATGAAGGGAGGTGAGACAAACAGGTGAGCGGTGAGGTAAACAGGTGAGAGGTGAGGTAAACAGGTGAGAGGTGAGGTAAACAGGTGAGAGGTGAGGTAAACAGGTGAGAGGTGAGGTAAACAGGTGAGAGGTGAGGTGAACAGGTGAGAGGTGAGGTAAACAGGTGAGAGGTGAGGTAAACAGGTGAGAGGTGAGGTAAACAGGTGAGGGGTGAGGTGAACAGGTGAGGGGTGAGGTAAACAGGTGAGAGGTGAGGTAAACAGGTGAGGGGTGAGGTGAACAGGTGAGGGGTGAGGTAAACAGGTGAGAGGTGAGGTAAACAGGTGAGAGGTGAGGTAAACAGGTGAGAGGTGAGGTAAACAGGTGAGAGGTGAGGTAAACAGGTGAGGGGTGAGGTGAGAGAACAAGTAAAGACGTTTCCTTCTGCCGTTGATGATGGTGTTGTTTTGGTCTGCAGGACGGACGACCTGTAGCCTGCTCCCTCATGGGTCTCCAGAAGTAGGTCACTGTGTCAAAGCAGGTCATAAGAATCTGCTGGAGATAATGTAATGGCCTGTAACGAAGAGGAGGAAGGATGGAGGAGGGCCTGTAACCTGCCCTCTTAAAACGAGTTACAGGTCCTGGAGCGTCCTTCCTACTGTTACAGGTCACAGTAGGGCATTAGTGTGTAGGACATAGAACCTGTACCCTGGGGCGTCCTTCCTACTGGTACAGGTCATAGTAGGTCATCAAGGTGTAGGGCATAGAACCTGTACCTTGGGTCATCCCCCTTACTAGGTCACCTGCCCCCCCTCTCCTTCCCCCTTCTCCTGCCCCCCCTCTCCTGCCCCCCCTCTCCTGCCCCCCTCTCCTGCCCCCCTCTCCTGCCCCCCCTCTCCTGCCCCCCTCTCCTGCCCCCCTCTCCTGCCCCCCCTCTCCTTCCCCCCCTCTCCTTCCCTCCCTCTCCTGCCCCCTCTCCTGCCCCCTCTCCTGCCCCCCTCTCCTTCCCCCCTCTCCTGCCCCCCTCTCCTGCCCCCCTCTCCTGCCCCCCTCTCCTGCCCCCTCCTTCTCCTGCCCCCTCCCTCTCCTGCCCCCTCCCTCTCCTGCCCCCCTCTCCTGCCCCCTCCCTCTCCTGCCCCTCTCTCCTGCCCCCTCCCTCTCCTGCCCCCCCCTCTCCTGCCCCCCTCTCCTGCCCCCCCTCTCCTGGTCACACCGAGAGAGATATTAGCACCGATCATTGGCTAATCCCCTTTTAATGTATAATGGATTAGGTGGCTAACGATTCGATTGGTTTTTTTTTAATTTAAGGATTATTTTCTATAGTGATTAGGGGAGGTATTTAGTGATTAGCTGGTGTAAATCAATATGGGATTAAGATTGGTTGTTACGTCTTATTCATCATGTTGTTAGTTGGTGTGACTCTCTCTCTCTCTCTCTCTCTCTCTTCACTTCCAATCCCACACTTCCCCCAGCAAAGCATCTCCCCCAGCCCCTCCACTCATCCCACCTCCCCCAGCACCTCCCCCAGCACCACCTCCCCAGCACCTTCCCTCCCCAGCACCTTCCCTCCCCAGCACCTCCCCCAGCACCACCTCCCCAGCACCACCTCCCCAGCACCTTCCCTCCCCAGCACCTTCCCTCCCCAGCACCTCCCCTCCCCAGCACCTCCCCTCCCAGCAACTCTCCCAGGAGCAGCTTGTAGGCCATAGTACCTCAGCTCAAGGGTCATTTATTCTCATCTGGTGAAGGGAGTGACAGTTGATCCGTCCGTCCGTCTCTCTGTCCGTCTCTCTGTCCGTCTCTCTGTCTGTCCGTCTCTCTGTCTGTCCGTCTCTCTGTCTGTCTGTCTGTCTGTCTGTCTGTCTATCATAAAATATGTAAACAAAAATAAAACTATCCCCTTTTTTTTTTTACAACTTCCTTGGACGTGTAAATAACCCCAGACCATTTACAGTAGAGGACCATTAAAAGGTTCTTCTGGCCATTTCTAGGACCATTATTTATATACGAGAGAGAGAGAGAGAGACAGAGACAGAGAGAGAGAGAGAGAGAGAGAGAGAGAGAGAGAGAGAGAGAGAGAGAGAGAGAGACTGTTGGTAAAAGGGCCATTATCTTTTGTCATCTCTTGCAATGGTCCTGACAAACTGTGGCCATTGATACGGACTTTCTGTGGTGCTGGAAGTAGTGTGTGTGTGTGTGTGTGTGTGTGTGTGTGTGTGTGTGTGTGTGTGTGTGTTCTCTCTATCTCATTCATTCCCTTCTAATCCTCAGCTAATCTCCCTCACCCAATCGTAATGAGTGAACCGACCAATCAGTGAACCGAACAATCAGGGAACCGAACAATCAGGGAACCGAACAATCAGGGAACCTAACAATCAGGGAATCAGGTGACGGTAATCTTAAGGAAAAGGATCCCCGTAAACTTTGCCAACTTTAATCTGACTGACGACTCTTCCACCAGTGATCTCCTCGTCATCCTGTTGTACTTAGAGATTGTATTTTATCACTACTTATTTTATTTTCTCTCACCACCTATTGTATTTTCTCTCACCACCTATTGTATTTTATCTCACTACTTATTGTATTTTCCCCTCACCTAACCATTGCTCTTTCCTTCCCCAGGTGAGTACGAAGCTCGGTTTAGTACAGGTGTTTCAAGGTAAGAGAGTACAGGTGTTCTTATTATTATTATTATTATTATTATTATTATTATTATTATTATTATTAAACTCATCGTCGCCATTAATTGAGTCGCTGTACAAACTTTCCAAAATTTCCTCGGGGAAGAAAAAATGACTTTGAAAACTAATGTTAACTTCACATCTTTATGGTCAAAGTTTGAGTGAAGATAATGTTAGGGATGAAGGAAGAGGCTAATGGTTGTTTACTGGGTGAACAAGGTCGTTAAGGAGGGTAATTGATACGTGTCTTGAACCTGAGTTAACATGAGGGTTGGAGATGGTGATAGTGGTGGTGAGACAGACAGAGACAGACAGACAGAGAGAGAGACAGACAGACAGAGACAAGCCACAGTAGACAAAAGCTAGTCACCTCAGCTGGGCCGGGCGGGGTATAATCAACTCACCCAATCAGGAGAATCGACCAATTAGTTGTGATTAGCTTAGCAGAAAAACTCACCTTCGATTAACCTGTCAATCACATTTCTAATTAGCCTGTGTATTGGAGGCTGTTGTGAGAGTGTTGTGTGTGTGTGTGTGTGTGTGTGTGTGTGTGTGTGTGTGTGTGTACAACAGTCCCAATTGTGTCAGTCTGAAGATGATGGAGGAGGAGTGCCTTCCTCCCTCCCTCCCTCCCTCCCTCCCTTATGGACAAATTCTGGCGTCGATCGATTACCTGAGGTGACAGTCGAGACCTTACCTGTCACTCCTCGCCAGGTAGGTCGTGGGGGAGTGGCAGGTGAGGTGTGGGCGGGGTTTTAATGCTCTCTCCTGGGGTTTATTTTTCCTCGTTCTGGTTTATTTTTTTAGTTTTTCTTTTAATGATTAGTTGGAGAAGGTTTTCTTACGTGTTTTGTTGATGGTCTTTGTGTGTGTGTGTGTGTGTGTGTGTGTGTGTGTGTGTGTGTGTGCCGAAAATAGCTGCTACACCTCTTGAATGGCTCAACCTATTTATAAACACTTCCCATTACACCTGAAGAAATAGGTTAATTGGCTTACCTTTATAAACAAAATTTTTCACCCAAACGATAGGGACACATTAATTACTTTACCTGTTTGAGGTGAGTAAATTTAAGAGTTAATTACTATGATTAAAAATGACACCACCAGATATGACTAAGTAACTGAGTCAACACCAGGTAATTAGTTAGATATTTTGTATATATATAGATTGGAAATATCGCTTAGTTCATTGAGGTGAGGTGAGAAACACAGGTAAATAATTAGTCTTTTTTTATAACATGGAAAAATAATCATGAATCTATTGAAAGTATTAGAGAAAAAAGACAAGTAAGTTACTGTTACCTCATTTGATATACTAGTTAATTAATAAAAACCGTGAACAGGTAGATTTTTAATTTATCTACCTGTAAAGAGCTCGAGTAGACCCCGCTGGTATTGTAGCTGATTGACGTTTGATGAGGGAATGTGTTACGAGTTGAGCCACACTTAGTATTTTACGAATTAATGAAGTTTGTGATTTACTAATAAAAAAAAAAGGTTGTATTTTACTATTTCATTGAGGAAGTCTGTGTTTGCTGGCGAGACTAAGAATCGAATACAGCGAAAACAACACACTCGGGTAAACTCATTAGTGTATTTTATAATGATTGAATGAATACAGCGAAAAATACAGTTGAGGCAATTACATGAGGGTAAAAAAGAGAGTTAAGTCATTAGTGTTTTTCTAAAGCAGTTGAAGTTATCATTGAGGTGAGTGAACTGAAGGAAGTATATACCAGGTGTATACAGGTGTGTTAATACCAGGTGTGTTAATACCAGGTGTATACAGGTGTGTTATTAGTGTGTTGTGGTCACCTGAAGATTAGTCCCCTACCTGTTTATTGTACTTGACGATTAACATGCTAGCCTAACCTAACCTAATGCTAGCCTAACCTAACCTAATGCTAGCCTAACCTAACCTAATGCTAGCCTAACCTAACCTAATGCTAGCCTAACCTAACCTAATGCTAGCCTAACCAACCTAATGCTAGCCTAACCTAACCTAATGCTAGCCTAACCTAACCTACTGCTATTCTAACCTAACCTAACCAAACTAAATCGAACAGTAGCCCTTCTAAACCTATGCTAACCCAACGTATCCTAACCTAATCTAATATAACGTTAACCTAACCTATCCTAAATTAACCTAACTTATCCTAACCTAACCAAACCTAATGTAAAATATTGATAGATATAATGAAAATTTGTAAAAAAAATAAATATATTACATCAATGAAAGTTTGTAAATATAAAAGGAATAAAAGTTTGTAAAATATATGAGAAAAAAAGGAGAAAATATAATAACTTTAAGGCGGACGACACACACACACACACACACACACACACACACACACACACACACACACACACACACACTCTCTTCGTCTCGTGTACTGCTGATTACGTAACTGGCGGCGGCGTAACGTTGCGTAAGACCGTTTTTGGGGAGCTAGGTGGTGGTGGGGAAGGGGGGTGTTATTGGTGGTCCTCCCCTTCCCCTCCTTGCCCCCCTCCCCTTCCCCTCCTTGCCCCCCTCCCTTCCTCTCCTTGCCCCCCTCCCTTCCTCGCCTTGCCCCCTCCCTTCCCCCTGCCCCCTCCCTCCCCTCCTTGCCCCCCTCCCCTTCCTCTCCTTGCCCCCCTCCCCTTCCCCTCCTTGCCCCCCTCCCCTTCCCCTCCTTACCCCCCTCCCCTCTACCTCCCCTCGTCAGCTGTAGGGTACACGGAGGGAAAATTTCAATTAAAAGGTATAATATTTTTTTCTCGTATGGATGAAGTTTTTCTTAGCCGGTGTGATTAATTGGAGGCAAGCTGTTGGTCAGGTCAGGTTAGGTTAGGTTGTACAAGGTATTCCATACAGTGTCAATTACACTACACTACACTGATAACACTACACTACACTGATCACACCACACCACACTACACTACACTACAATACACTATACTATACTATACTACACTACACTATACTACACTATACTACACTGCAATACACTACACTACACTATACTATGCTATACTGTACTACACTACACTACAATACACTATACTATACTACACTATACTATACTGTACTACACTACAATACACTACACTACAATACACTATACTACACTATACTATACTGTACTACACTACAATACACTACACTACACTGATCACATCACACCACATCACACCACACTACACCACACTACACTACACTGATCACATCACACCACATCACACCACACTACACTACACTACACTACACTGATCACATCACACCACATCACACCACACTACACTACACTGATCACATCACACCACATCACACCACACTACACTACACTGATCACATCACACCACATCACACCACACTACACTACACTGATCACATCACACCACACCACACTACACTACACTGATCACATCACAGTACACTACACTACACTGCAATACACTACACTACACTACAATACACTATACTACACTATACTATACTGTACTACACTACAATACACTACACTACACTGATCACATCACACCACATCACACCACACTACACTACACTACACTACACACTACACTACACTACACTATACTGTACTACACTACACTACACTACACTACACTGATCACATCACACCACATCACACCACACTACAATACACTACACTACACTGATCACATCACACCACACCACACTACACTACACTACACTGATCACATCACACCACATCACACCACATCACACCACACTACACTACACTATACTATACTGTACTACACTACAATACACTACACTACACTGATCACATCACACCACACTACACTGATCACACCACACTACACTACACTACACTATACTGTACTGCACTACACTACACTACACTACACTGATCACATCACACCACATCACACCACACTACAATACACTATACTACACTGATCACATCACACCACACCACACTACACTACACTACACTGATCACATCACACCACACTACACTGATCACATCACACCACACTACACTACACTACAATACACTATACTACACTACACTATACACTATACACTATACACTATACACTACAATACACTACACTGATCACATCACACCACATCACACCACACTACACTACAATACACTACACTACAATACACTATACTACACTGATCACATCACACCACACCACACTACACTACACTATACTATACTGTACTACACTACACTGATCACATCACACCACACCACACTACACTACACTACACTATACTATACTGTACTACACTACACTACACTACACTGATCACATCACACCACATCACACCACACTACACTATACTATACTGTACTACACTACAATACACTACACTACAATACACTACACTACACTACACTGATCACATCACACCACACCACACTACACTACACTATACTATACTGTACTACACTACACTACACTACACTCATCACATCACACCACATCACACCACACTACACTACACTGATCACATCACACCACACCACACTACACTACACTGATCACATCACACCACACCACACTACACTACACTACAATACACTATACTACACTATACTATACTGTACTACACTACAATACACTACACTACACTGATCACATCACACCATATCACACCACACTACACTACACTGATCACACCACACTACACTACACTATACTGTACTGCACTACACTACACTACACTACACTGATCACATCACACCACATCACACCACACTACAATACACTACACTACACTGATCACATCACACCACACCACACTACACTACACTACACTGATCACATCACACCACATCACACCACATCACACCACACTACACTACACTATACTATACTGTACTACACTACAATACACTACACTACACTGATCACATCACACCACACTACACTGATCACACCACACTACACTACACTACACTATACTGTACTGCACTACACTACACTACACTACACTGATCACATCACACCACATCACACCACACTACAATACACTATACTACACTGATCACACCACACCACACTACACTACACTACACTGATCACATCACACCACACTACACTGATCACATCACACCACACTACACTACACTACAATACACTATACTACACTACACTATACACTATACACTATACACTATACACTACAATACACTACACTGATCACATCACACCACATCACACCACACTACACTACAATACACTACACTACAATACACTACACTACACTGATCACATCACACCACACCACACTACACTACACTATACTATACTGTACTACACTACACTGATCACATCACACCACACCACACTACACTACACTACACTATACTATACTGTACTACACTACACTACACTACACTGATCACATCACACCACATCACACCACACTACACTATACTATACTGTACTACACTACAATACACTACACTACAATACACTACACTACACTACACTGATCACATCACACCACACCACACTACACTACACTATACTATACTGTACTACACTACACTACACTACACTACACTGATCACATCACACCACATCACACCACACTACACTATACTATACTGTACTACACTACAATACACTACACTACACTAATCACATCACACTACACTACACTACACTACACTACACTACACTACACTACACTGATCACATCACACCACATCACACCACACTACACTACACTACACTGATCACATCACACCACATCACACCACACTACACTACACTGATCACACCACACTACACTACACTACACTGATCACATCACACCACACCACACTACACTACACTACACTATACTACACTATACTATACTGTACTACACTACAATACACTACACTACACTGATCACATCACATCACACCACACTACACTACACTACACTGATCACATCACACCACATCACATCACATCACACCACACCACACTACACTACACTGATCACATCACACCACACCACACTACACTACACTGATCACATCACACCACACCACACTACACTACACTACAATACACTATACTACACTATACTATACTGTACTACACTACAATACACTACACTACACTGATCACATCACATCACACCACACTACACTACACTACACTGATCACATCACACCACATCACATCACATCACATCACACCACACCACACCACACTACACTACACTGATCACGCCACACTACACTACACTACACTACACTGATCACATCACACCACATCGCATCACACTACACTACACTACACTGATCACATCACACTACACTACACTACACTACACTGTACTACACTACACCGGAAGCGTTGAAAAGTGGCGTGAGTTTACAATAAATTTTAATTAGCGTTGTGACTCACCTTATAGGGTTAGGGGGGGGGAGGTAGGTAGATGGGTGGGGGGAGGTAGATGGGTGGGGGGAGGTAGATGGGGGGGGGAGAGGGAGGTAGATGGGTGGTAATAAAGATGGAAGAGGGAGAGAGGGAGAGAAGTGAGGATGATGGTGAGGGAATTGAGGACAAGAGGAGGAGACAGAGAGAGAGAGAGAGAGAGAGAGAGAGAGAGAGAGGAGAGAGACAGACAGACAAGTGTGTAGAGAGATTCATCAACTGTCGTCACACACACACACACACACACACACACACACACACACACACACACACACACAGGTAATTCTAGAATGCTCACCTATCCACGGATATCCTGCCTTAACACAGTCCACCAGTGCCAAACAGAACTCACCCTTCAACACACACTCAATAAGACTCAACATCCCATCACACACACTCGGACAACACAATATATTATCCGTTGTGTAGTCTGATGAGGAATCGTTAACTACAGGGAACTATCGCACGTGTGTTGGCTGTCAATTAATATTAAAATACCATGTTGTCTACCCTCTCCTGAAGAAGGTTTAAGACTAACCGCCTCTTTGTACACTTACCAAAAGGTTTAATTTACCGTAGACTAACACACCTTCAGGATCCGTGTAATTAAGATGGTTAATATATCTTGTTATAAATGTACAGTTATTACTTAAGGTGAAAAATACCTCTCATGTCCTTGTCTTCTTAACTAAATAATGGTTAATATCACCCCAGTGGCCAGGGAGGTTAAGGGTTAAATTAACATATGCTATTCGTTACCTTGATGAGGTTTATGGAAATTAGTCCTTACGTAAACAGAATATAAAGTTGTAAATACGATGCGGATCTTTCTCTTTTCTTCCCTTCCAGACAAAATTAAAATAATCCTTATATTCATGAGACATAAAGCTGAAAAAACGGTGCAACTGACAAATTTTTTACGATCTCTAAAACCCAGGAAAATAGAATAAATTAAATTGATCTTTAGGTCTAATCATTATACGGGTGAAAATACGATGCATATATTTCCCTTATTTGACTCTACCAGACGGCGAGGGGAAATAAGCCTTATGGGTGAGGTTCATAAGGTTAAAAGTACGGTGCAGGTTAATTCGGGCGCCCCTCCACCCCCACACTACTTGGCCCTTACTCCACCCTGCCCCTCCCCGCCCCGCCCCTCCCCACCCTGCCCCTCCCCACCCTGCCCCTCCCCGCCCCGCCCCTCCCCACCCTGCCCCTCCCCACCCCGCCCCTCCCCGACCCGCCCTTCCCCGCCCCGCCCCACATACACCACGAGAAGAGGCCTTTCATCGCGCCCTTCATTCAAGCCTTTTCACAGAGGCGCCGTGGGTGGTGGCGAGGAGGCTAGAGTCCACCAGGGACACTCTGCCGCCCTCCTACAGTTCGACAACATCCTGAGACTCTCACCTGGCCCTGGAGAGAGAGAGAGAGAGAGAGAGAGAGAGAGAGGAGAGAGAGAGAGAGAGAGACTACCATCTATACTCTTCCATTAAATCAAAAACGACTTTTAATCATAATTTTTTTCTGTCTTCTGAAGTTAATTAATTTTTTTCCTCCCTTCCAGAAATAGAGCGACTTTAATTAGCCAAATGTGCCTTAATTTGTGAGTTTATGGTGCGTCTGGGTGTTGTGGCGTGTAGGGGGGGGGGGTGTTGAAGAGGCGTGGGTGAGGGGCTGGAGAGGCGTGGGTGAGGGGGGGGTGGTGCGCCTTTCTTAACCCAACCTAGATTAAAATATAGTTCCCCCCACAAAGTAAAATTTCCCTATAAATATCAAAATCTTACCCTAAAAATTCTATATAAAAAAAATCCCTAAAACACCAGCCTTTTCCCTAAAAATACCTGAATATTCCCTGAAAAAATATCACACTTCCCCCAAACCATCAAAATTCTACCTTACGCCTATATACTCTAGGGGAGAAACCACCACCCCACCCCGAAAAAATTCCCCAGACGGCCCCGAGGTTATGTAAGTTGACAACCACATCTTATATAACGAATGACTGACACAAAGAAACGAATAAATTGAAAAGTAAGAAAAAAAAAATAATAATAATCAATGTTAGATGAAATAAAAGAATGTAAAGAGATGTTAAAGAGGGTCAATATAGCGGTAGACTGTTATATAAGGACATTATTCTACCAGCCACTCACCTGCTGTGTTGGCTGTCTGTCTGAGAGGGAAGGTGAGAGGCTAGGTAGAGGGTAGCAGGAGAGGGGTCAGGGAGGTGGGCAGTAGGAGAGGGGTCAGGGAGGTGGGCAGCAGGAGAGGGGTCAGGGAGGTTGAGGGTTATTGTTGATGTGTGTACGTGTGTATGTATGTATGTATGTATGTGTATCTGTCTTTCTGTCTGTCTGGAAAGAGGAATTTTTTTTTTAGCCTTGTTCCAGTATTAAGCTCTCGTTCCAGCTTATAATATACAACAATGATAATATTTTACTATATACCCTTTAGCCGGTACACACAACATACACCACTATATAACAGCCACCAGCTCACCATTCCGGCATACACCACTATATAACAGCCACCAGCTCACCATTCCGGCATACACTATACACAACATGCACCACTATATAACAGTCACCAGCTCACCATTCCGGCATACACTATACACAACATACACTACTATATAACAGCCTCCAGCTCACCATTCCGGCATACACCACTATATAACAGCCACCAGCTCACCATTCCGGCATACACTATACACAACATACACCACTATATAACAGCCTCCAGCTCACCATTCCGGCATACACTATACACAATATACACCACTATATAACGGTCTCCAGCTCACCATTCCGGCATACACTATACACCACTACATAACAGCCTCACCATTCACCACAACCATCGTCACCAGCAGATCAGTGAGGTTTAAATCCTTCTGTTATTTTACCATTTCTCTATGTAAATTTGTCAGCTCAAATATACATGTAATTTTTTTGTTTTTACAGTTTCAGTTGTATTGTAAATTAGTCCAAACTAGTTTAGTCATCGTCAGTTTGGTGATGGGCGGAGTAGAGGAAAACCTATCGGGGTGGAAAGTCCTCTAAGCTGGTTTTAATTCCTAGTTTTATTCCCTGGTTTTAATCATTAGTTTTGTTTCCTGGTTTTAATCATTAGTTTTATTCCCTGGTTTTAATCCACAGTTATAATCCCTAGTTTTAATCCCAAGTTTTAATCCAATAGATGCAGGAATCTAGTTTATTTCAGCTGTTGAAGGAGTGTTTGGCCCAGCATAACTTTTCGTACCCTCAAAAATTTACGACAAAACTTGTTTAACACCAGCGTACCTCACACTGGTTTGGCTGTAGTGACGTATTAAGACAGTTTAGGTAGATTGTGTCCTGGAGAGATACAGTTTAGGGTTGTAGTGTCCCCGGGAGAGACAGCGCCTTTGTTGATGTAGCGGCCAGACGTTTAACTACAGTCTTGGGTGTCGTTTGTTTTAGTCCAGTGTGGCGCAGTTATGTATGAGAGGAAGTCTTCTTCTTCTTCTTCTTTCTTCCAGAAGAAGAAACAGCCGAGAAAGAAATAAACGAAGGCGAATGAGGCATAGAGATGTGAGAAGAAATGAGTGGAGGAGAGGAGAGAGGGGTGAGATAGTGGGAATGGAAAGGCTGTAGAAGAAGGAGAGGGAGGTGGAGGAGGAAGGAGGAGGGGGATAAAGGAGGAGAAGAAGAAGAAGAAGGAAAGGAAAGACCAAGAAACAAAGAATACTAGAAAAATAAAGAAGACAAGAGGAGGAAGAAGAAGAGGATGAGGAAGGGGAGGAGGAGGAAGATAGGCATCTTGGGTCAAAAGGGTTTCTGTAAACTTGTCTATCAAGTAAGTTAAGGAACGTGCCAGCCCACCCCACCGACCCTTAACTCTGGCACTGGTAGGTTAGGTTACGCAGGGTTAGGTTAGGTAGGGTTAGGTTAGGTTAAGTTATGGAGGGTTGGGTTAGGTTACGCAGGGTTTGGTTAGGTAGGGTTAAGTTAGGTAGGGTTAGGTTAGGTTAAGTTATGGAGGGTTGGGTTAGGTTACGCAGGGTTAGGTTAAGTAGGGTTAGGTTAGGTTAAGTTATGGAGGGTTGGGTTAGGTTACGCAGGGTTAGGTTAGGTAGGGTTAAGTTAGGTAGGGTTAGGTTAGGTTAAGTTATGGAGGGTTGGGTTAGGTTACGCAGGATTAGGTTAAGTTGCGCAGAGTTAGGTTAGGTTAGGCAGATGTCCTCAATTCATGTAGCCAAAAAGCGTAACTTATGTGTTTGTGTTTACCTACAGTCCTTTATAACTCAGGTGTAATATTTATATAATAAAACTCTTTTTGGATAATATTACAAACTAAATATTGTAAACTCACATGAAAATCAGGTTTCATTAATTTAAACTGTGATTCAGGTATTGCAAATGACAGAGGTGCGGAATTGGGTTGAGATTCGCGGTTTGGGAATTATTGCGTTAGGGGGTTCAGATTCAGGGGTTCAGGGTTTGAATTCAGGGGTTCATGGGTTGGATTCAGGGGGTTTGTGTTCATGGGTTCGGATTCATGGTTCAGGGGTTCGGTAGTGTGTGCTCAGGGTGTGGTACTGTCCCTTGCTGATGACCACACGGTACCAAGGAACAGTGCCACTCATCATCACCAGGAACAGTGCCACTCACCATCACCAGGAACAGTGCCATTCATCATTACCAGGAACAGTGCCATTCATCATCACCAGGAACAGTGCCACTCATCATCACCAGGAACAGTGCCACTCATCATCACCAGGAACAGTGCCATTCATCATTACCAGGAACAGTGCCATTCATCGTCACCAGGAACAGTGCCATTCATCATCACCAGGAACAGTGCCACTCATCATTACCAGGAACAGTGCCACTCATCATTACCAGGAACAGTGCCACTCATCATCACCAGGAACAGTGCCACTCATCATCACCAGGAACAGTGCCACGCATCATCACCAGGAACAGTGCCACTCATCATCACCAGGAACAGTGCCACTCATCATCACCAGGAACAGTGCCATTCATCATCACCAGGAACAGTGCCACTCATCACCAGGAACAGTGCCACTCATCACCAGGAACAGTGCCAGTCTTCATCACCAGGAACAGTGCCACTCATCACCAGGAACAGTGCCACTCATCATCACCAGGAACAGTGCCATTCATCATCACCAGGAACAGTGCCATTCATCGTCACCAGGAACAGTGCCACTCATCATCACCAGGAACAGTGCCACTCATCATCACCAGGAACAGTACCACTCATCATTACCAGGAACAGTGCCACTCATCATTACCAGGAACAGTGCCACTCATCATCACCAGGAACAGTGCCACTCACCATCACCAGGAACAGTGCCACCAGGAACAGTGCCACTCATCATCACCAGAAACAGTGCCACTCATCATCACCAGGAACAGTGTCACCAGGAGCAGTGTCACCAGGAACAGTGCCACTCATCATCACCAGGAACAGTGTCACCAGGAACAGTGCCACTCATCATCACCAGGAACAGTGCCACTCATCATCACCAGGAACAGTGCCACTCACCATCACCAGGAGCAGTACCATTCATCATCACCAGGAACATTGTCACCAGGAACAGTGCCACTCATCATCACCAGGAACAGTGCCACTCACCATCACCAGGAACAGTGTCACCAGGAACAGTGCCACTCATCATCACTAGGAACAGTACCATTCATCACCAGGAACAGTGCCACTCATCATCACCAGGAACAGTGCCACTCATCATCAGGAATAGTGACACCAGGAACAGTGCCACTCACCATCACCAGGAACAAGTGTCACCAGGAACAGTGCCACTCACCATCACCAGGAACAGTGCCACTCATCATCAGGAATAGTGACACCAGGAACAGTGCCACTCACCATCACCAGGAACAGTGTCACCAGGAACAGTGCCACTCACCATCACCAGGAACAGTGCCACTCATCATCAGGAATAGTGACACCAGGATCAGTGCCACTCACCATCACCAGGAACAGTGCCACTCATCATCACCAGGAACAGTGCCACTCATCATCAGGAATAGTGACACCAGGAACAGTGCCACTCACCATCACCAGGAACAGTGACACCAGGAACAGTGCCACTCACCATCACCAGGAACAGTGTCACCAGGAACAGTACCACTCATCATCACCAGGAACAGTGCCACTCACCATCATCAGGAACAGTGTCACCAGGAACAGTGCCACTCATCATCACCAGGAACAGTGCCACTCATCATCACCAGGAACAGTGTCACCAGGAACAGTACCACTCATCATCACCAGGAACAGTGCCACTCACCATCACCAGGAACAGTGTCACCAGGAACAGTACCACTCATCATCACCAGGAACAGTGCCACTCACCATCATCAGGAACAGTGTCACCAGGAACAGTGCCACTCATCATCACCAGGAACAGTGCCACTCACCATCACCAGGAACAGTGTCACCAGGAACAGTACCACTCATCATCACCAGGAGCAGTGCCACTCACCATCATCAGGAACAGTGTCACCAGGAACAGTATCACTCATCATCACCAGGAGCAGTGCCACTCACCATCACCAGGAACAGTGTCACCAGGAACAGTACCACTCATCATCACCAGGAGCAGTGCCACTCACCATCACCAGGAACAGTGTCACCAGGAACAGTACCACTCATCATCACCAGGAGCAGTGCCACTCACCATCATCAGGAACAGTGTCACCAGGAACAGTGCCACTCATCACCAGGAACAGTGTCACCAGGAACAGTGTCACTCCAGGAACAGTGCCACTCATCACCAGGAACAGTGTCACCAGGAACAGTGCCACTCATCACCAGGAACAGTGTCACTAGTAACAGTGAGAATGAAGGCAGGACTGTGGTAGCGGCTCAGGGGAGTGTGGCCTCACAAGTCTCTGTCAGGTAGAATTAACTCTGTCTCACCTGCTGATGTATTGTGGTGGCTCTCTCTCTCTCTCTCTCTCTCTCTCTCTCTCTCTCTCTCTCTCTCTCTCTCTCTCTCTCTCTCTCTCTCTCTCACAAGGGTTCCGTAATACATACACATAATTACCTACTTCACAATCACTTAGCAGGGCGATGGATTGGTCTAATCGCCTAAAACTCAGGACCAGGGAGAGAGGTGGATTGGGTCCTATCATCCAGTCCCAGGTTAATATACATCTACCTGTGTTTGAGATGATGCCTAGAGTGAATTAATCCTCTGTCCCATGTTAATTTAGTTAATGGAGGAGGCGGTGTGGGGTGTGTTGGAGTGTGTGGGTGTGGGGTGCGTGTTTCTCATATCATCATCATCATCATCATCATCACCACCACCACCACCACCACCACCATTGCACCACCATTACCACCACCACCACCACCACACCCACAACCACCACTTGCACCACCACAACCACCACCACCACCATTACCACCACCACCACCACCACCACCACCACCACCATTACCACCACCACCACCACCACCATTACCACCACTTATAATAACACTTACAAAAATTGCTTAAGTCCCTGGACGTGAGGGTAAATTACTGGCAGCGTTTACTCCTTATGTCCTTAAGTGTTGGTTTACCTTACTTAATGACGGCTTGGGCAGGTGCAGCTCTCTCATCCTCCATTACTTGTGGGTGTACTTATAATTTGTTAAGGTTACTTTTTAGGTTTACTTTTTATTTTACGGTATTTTTGGTGTTTATTGTTATTATCAGTTTTACTTTTTGGGTAACATATATTTTTGAGGCTAGACATAAACACACATAAATACAAAGACTCACACACACACACACACACACACACACACACACACACACACACACAGGTCTAACAGGCAGTGTAAGAAACTCCTGAGAATGAAACTTTTGGCTACAAGTTAGTGAAGGGGAGATGACGTTGGGGTGAGGGGGGGGGAGGTCAAGGAAGGGGTGAGGGGCAGGGAGAAGATAGGGTGGGGAAGGAAGAGGATGAGGGAGGACAAGATAGAGAGAGGAGGAAAAAAGAGGAAGGATAGGAATAGAGAGGACATTTCCCTTTCCTTACTAATAACAAATAAACACCTGTACTCTTCTAATTAACTCCTACAGGTGTGCCATATAATGACTATTCCTGTAACCAGAATATAATTATAGCACAGTTATGAGAATTTAATTAACATCCACACGCAGGTAACAGTATGTGACGTACCTGGGTGGCTATTGACGTCACACATCCACACGCGGGTAACAGTATGTGACGTACCTGGGTGGCTATTGACGTCACACATCCACACGCGGGTAACAGTATGTGACGTACCTGGGTGGCTATTGACGTCACACATCCACACGCGGGTAACAGTATGTGACGTACCTGGGTGGCTATTGACGTCACACATCCACACACGGGTAACAGTATGTGACGCACCTGGGTGGCTATTGACGTCACACGAGGTATTAAGGCTTAAGCAGCTGCCTCGATAAATGGCTGAAAATCTGCTTCTGTCTCGTGTTGTTTTGTGGATGTATTTTGGCGATAGTGATGGTGGCCCGGGCCTGAGTGTTGGCGGCCCGGGGCTGGGTGATGGAGGCCCGGGCCTGAGTGTTGGCGGCCCGGGGCTGGGTGATGGAGGCCCGGGCCTGAGTGTTGGCGGCCCGGGGCTGGGTGATGGAGGCCCGGGCCTGAGTGTTGGCGGCCCGGGGCTGGGTGATGGAGGCCCGGGGCTGAGTGATGGAGGCCCAGGGCTGGGTGTTGGTGGCCCTGGGCTGGGTGATGGAGGCCCGGGACTGGGTGATGGTGGCCCGGGGCTGGGTGATGGTGGCCCGGGGCTAAGTGATGGAAGCCCGGGGCTGGGTGTTGGTGGCCCTGGGCTGGGTGATGGTGGCCCGGGGCTAAGTGATGGAGGCCCAGGGCTGGGTGTTGGTGGCCCTGGGCTGGGTGATGGAGGCCCGGGACTGGGTGATGGTGGCCCTGGGCTGGGTGTTGGTGGCCCGGGGCTGAGTGATGGAGGCCCGGGGCTGGGTGTTGGTGGCCCTGGGCTGGGTGTTGGCGGCCCGGGGCTGAGTGATGGAGGCCCGGGGCTGGGTGATGGTGGCCCGGGGCTGGGTGTTGGTGGCCCTGGGCTGGGTGTTGGCGGCCCGGGGCTGAGTGATGGAGGCCCGGGGCTGGGTGATGGTGGCCCGGGGCTGAGTGATGGAGGCCCGGGGCTGGGTGTTGGTGGCCCTGGGCTGGGTGTTGGCGGCCCGGGGCTGAGTGATGGAGGCCCGGGGCTGGGTGATGGTGGCCCGGGGCTGAGTGATGGAGGCCCGGGGCTGGGTGTTGGTGGCCCTGGGCTGGGTGTTGGCGGCCCGGGGCTGAGTGATGGAGGCCCAGGGCTGGGTGTTGGTGGCCCTGGGCTGGGTGTTGGCGGCCCGGGGCTGAGTGATGGAGGCCCGGGGCTGGGTGATGGTGGCCCGGGGCTAAGTGATGGAAGCCCGGGGCTGGGTGTTGGTGGCCCTGGGCTGGGTGATGGTGGCCCTGGGCTGGGTGTTGGTGGCCCGGGACTGGGTGATGGTGGCCCGGGGCTGGGTGATGGTGGCCCTGGGCTGGGTGATGGTGGCCCGGGGCTGGGTGATGGTGGCCTGGGGCTGGGTGATGGTGGCCCGGGACTGGGTGATGGTGGCCCGGGGCTGGGTGATGGTGGCCTGGGGCTGAGTGATGAAGGCCTGGGGTGGATGATGGCGGCCCGGGGCTGAGTGATGGCGGCCCGGGATGGGTGATGGCGGCCCGGGATGGGTGACGGCGGCCTGGGATGGGTGATGGCGGCCTGGGGCTGAGTGATGGCCGCCCGGAATGAGTGATGGCGGCCCGGGGCTGAGTGATGGCCGCCCGGAATGAGTGATGGCGGCCCGGGGCTGAGTGATGGCGGCCCTGGGATGGTTGATGGAGGCCCGGGGCTGAGTGTAGGAGCGTGGCGTAACCTTAGAGATGGTCTGTGTGTGTGTGTGTGACCTCGAACCACACACACACACACACACACACACACACACACACTACATAATACATACTTGCATTATTAACCACGTCATTTGTCTGTCCAATTGATGGTCAGGTCATGCATAGGTGACATATACAACCGCCACCACAACCATCATAACCACCACCACACCACCACAATCATCACCTCCACAACCTTCACCACAACCACCGTACTTCCACCACCGCCATAACCACCACCACACCACCATTACCACCACACCTCCACCACCACACCACCATAACCACCACCATAACCTAACCACCATCACCACCACACCTCCACGACCACCATAACCACCACCACCATAACCACCACCACCATCACCACCACCATAACCTCCACGATCACCACCACCACTACCATCACCACGAGTAAGGGGATCACACCATTACTACCAACACCACCATAACCATACCTAGCTAGATTACACCACTACCACTGCACCATACCAACACCACCACAGGTAAAGGGGATCACTTCAGAATTTAGACAAGAATTTGGTGAAAGGAAAATATCGCGGAGAAGAGGCGGTGATGGCTGTGTTGAGACGCTGTGGGAGGAATCTAGACAGGAATGAGTTGGAATTTGAACGGGAATGAGGTAGAATTGGTAGGAATTTCCAGTGGTCATCTTACAGGAATGGGAATATGTGAGAATCTTCAGCGGGTATATTACTGGAATGGGAATTTGTTTATATTTCCAGAGGGACTTTAATGATTTTATGTTTAAGAATAGTGTATAGAAGTTCACACACACATACAAACACACACACACACACACACACACACACACACACACACACACACACACACACACACACACACACACACACACACCAATTCCTTTAAATGAAGAACAAATTGTGGACCAAGTAAACGACGTGAGGCTTAAGGTGGCCAACAACCCCTGTATATGTGTGTACCTCACATACATACATACATACATACACACACACGGACACACACACACACACACACACACACACAGGCAATAACAATCGGACACAAGGAGGCGATTAAGAGCTAAACGAGGCCATTCAAGGGTAATGAAACCAATGAAAACTTAACAGTGATAATACTGAAGAAACGGCTTGGTTATTGTGCCAGTACTTGTTACTTTACCTAACCTAACCTAACCTAACCTAACCTAACCTAACCAAACAATCATACACATATACACAGGGAAGAGTAGAACAGAGAGAGAGAGAGAGAGAGAGAGAGAGAGAGAGAGAGAGAGAGAGAGAGAGAGAGAGAGAGAGATATGATGTTAAAGTTACGAAAGGACTTTAATTTTTGACTTGTGTCTTGTCAACTTCACGACCATGTGTGTGCGTGTGTGCGTGTGTGTGTGTAATAATAATAAGATGACTATCAAGACACCATGCCAGTCTGTCACTCATTAAGACACTCAGCCACTCAGTTTGTCACTCACAAAGACACTCAACCACTCAGTCTGTCAGTCACTCAGCCAGTCGGTCGGTTGGATGTCAGTCGTCTGGTCGGATCAGTCGGTGAGTCGGACGTACACACAAATCTTCCCCTCTGTTTACATAGCAAGGCCTGACCACTCCCTTCCTTTCTCTCTCTCTCTCTCACTCTTTCTCCCTCTCCTACCTCCCCCCTCCCTCTACCTCTCATTATTTCCTCCCTTTCCCCCTCCCCTCATTCCAGAAAATCCCCTCATCCCACTTACCCCTTCCCTTCTCCTCCCCTTTCCACCAAACCCTCCCCTGCCCCCTTTCCACATGATTCTATATTCTACCTGTGTACGGAAATCCCAATTAGTGTGGCAGGGTGGGAGAACTACGTAGCATCTCTCTCTCTCTCTCTCTCTCTCTCTCTCTCTCTCTCTCTCTCTCTCTCTCTCTCACTCACCCTTAAAACCCTCCCTTCCCCCTTCTCTCCTCTCCCTTCCCTCAATCCTTCCCACCACCACCACCACCACACGTCTGGCAGGGTGTTGTAAGTAGTCGCGTCGCGTATATGGTTGGACCGACGTTTGTTATGGTTACGACAATAATAACAACAACAACAACCGTAACAACAATCACAACAACAACCGCAACAACACGACAAACAAGAACCAAGGTGCGGTCAGCGTGCTACATTACGACCGCCACAATACAGCGGTTGTTGTCATAATTACCTCCACCTCACATCGTTCATTGTCTTGGGGGCGGCTTCCTAGGTTCTACTCTCACTATTAAGAGGAGAGGGAGGGGGGATAGAGAGAGGGAAAGGAGAGGGAGGGGGATAGAGAGAGGGAAAGGAGAGGGAGGGGGTAGAGTGAGAGGGAAAGGAGAGGGAGGGGGATAGAGAGAGGGAAAGGAGAGGGAGGGGGTAGAGTGAGAGGGAAAGGAGAGTAAGGGAAAGGAGAGGGAGGGGGTAGAGAGAGGGAAAGGAGAGGGAGGGGGATAGAGAGAGGGAAAGGAGAGGGAGGGGGATAGAGAGAGGGAAAGGAGAGGGAGGGGGTAGAGTGAGAGGGAAAGGAGAGTGAGGGGGGATAGAGTGAGGGAAAGGAGAGGGAGGAGGTAGAGAGAGGGAAAGGAGAGGGAGGGGGATAGAGAGAGGGAAAGGAGAGGGAGGGGGATAGAGAGAGGGAAAGGAGAGGGAGGGGGTAGAGTGAGACGGAAAGGAGAGGGATGGGGTAGAGTGAGACGGAAAGGAGAGGGAGGGGGTAGAGTGAGAGGGAAAGGAGAGGGAGGGGGTAGAGTGAGAGGGAAAGGAGAGGGAGGGGGGATAGAGAGAGGAAAAGGAGAGGGAGGGGGTAGAGTGAGACGGAAAGGAGAGGGAGGGGGATAGAGAGAGGAAAAGGAGAGGGAGGGGGTAGAGTGAGACGGAAAGGAGAGGGAGGGGTAGAGTGAGACGGAAAGGAGAGGGAGGGGGTAGAGTGAGAGGGAAAGGAGAGGGAAGGGGTAGAGTGGGAGGGAAAGGAGAGGGAGGGGGTAGAGTGAAAGGGAAAGGAGATGGAAGGGGGTAGAGTGATAGGGAAAGGAGAGGGAGGGGGGCTAGAGAGAGATAATCGCAAAAAGTGACCCAACAATTTGCAGAGACAACATTGTGCAAAACCTAACTTAACTTAACCTTGTAGGCGGGGTGTCGGTAGATTGTGGGCGGGGTGTGGGTGGAGTGGAGGTGTATGTGGGATGTGGGAGGAGGAGGAGGAGGTGCGGGAGGAGGAGGAGGAGGAAGAAAGCCCTGAACTAATTAGCATATTCAGGTCCTACCAAGTCCTATTATGTAAATGGGGCGAACAAGTTTATTGAGTCGCCTATTTCAGATAACGTCGAGAGACTAATGAAGGTCACTGTACGGCTGGTGTAAATAATGAAGGTCACTGTACGGCTGGTGTAAATAATGAAGGTCACTGTATGACTGCTGTAAATAATGAAGGTCACTGTATGGCTGCTGTAAATAATGAAGGTCACTGTACGGCTGGTGTAAATAATGAAGGTCACTGTACGGCTGGTGTAAATAATGAAGGTCACTGTACGGCTGGTGTAAATAATGAAGGTCACTGTACGGCTGGTGTAAATAATGAAGGTCACTGTACGGCTGGTGTAAATAATGAAGGTCACTGTACGGCTGGTGTTAATAATGAAGGTCACTGTACGGCTGGTGTAAATAATGAAGGTCACTGTACGGCTGGTGTAAATAATGAAGGTCACTGTACGGCTGGTGTAAATAATGAAGGTCACTGTACGGCTGGTGTAAATAATGAAGGTCACTGTACGGCTGGTGTAAATAATGAAGGTCACTGTACGGCTGGTGTAAATAATGAAGGTCACTGTACGGCTGGTGTAAATAATGAAGGTCACTGTACGGCTGGTGTAAATAATGAAGGTCACTGTACGGCTGGTGTAAATAATGAAGGTCACTGTACGGCTGGTGTAAATAATGAAGGTCACTGTACGGCTGGTGTAAATAATGAAGGTCACTGTACGGCTGGTGTAAATAATGAAGGTCACTGTACGGCTGGTGTAAATAATGAAGGTCACTGTACGGCTGGTGTAAATAATGAAGGTCACTGTACGGCTGGTGTAAATAATGAAGGTCACTGTACGGCTGGTGTAAATAATGAAGGTCACTGTACGGCTGGTGTAAATAATGAAGGTCACTGTACGGCTGGTGTAAATAATGAAGGTCACTGTACGGCTGGTGTAAATAATGAAGGTCACTGTACGGCTGGTGTAAATAATGAAGGTCACTGTACGGCTGGTGTAAATAATGAAGGTCACTGTACGGCTGGTGTAAATAATGAAGGTCACTGTACGGCTGGTGTAAATAATGAAGGTCACTGTACGGCTGGTGTAAATAATGAAGGTCACTGTACGGCTGGTGTAAATAATGAAGGTCACTGTACGGCTGGTGTAAATAATGAAGGTCACTGTACGGCTGGTGTAAATAATGAAGGTCACTGTACGGCTGGTGTAAATAATGAAGGTCACTGTACGGCTGGTGTAAATAATGAAGGTCACTGTACGGCTGGTGTAAATAATGAAGGTCACTGTACGGCTGGTGTAAATAATGAAGGTCACTGTACGGCTGGTGTAAATAATGAAGGTCACTGTACGGCTGGTGTAAATAATGAAGGTCACTGTACGGCTGGTGTAAATAATGAAGGTCACTGTACGGCTGGTGTAAATAATGAAGGTCACTGTACGGCTGGTGTAAATAATGAAGGTCACTGTACGGCTGGTGTAAATAATGAAGGTCACTGTACGGCTGGTGTAAATAATGAAGGTCACTGTACGGCTGGTGTAAATAATGAAGGTCACTGTACGGCTGGTGTAAATAATGAAGGTCACTGTACGGCTGGTGTAAATAATGAAGGTCACTGTACGGCTGGTGTAAATAATGAAGGTCACTGTACGGCTGGTGTAAATAATGAAGGTCACTGTACGGCTGGTGTAAATAATGAAGGTCACTGTACGGCTGGTGTAAATAATGAAGGTCACTGTATGGCTGGTGTAAATAATGAAGTTCACTGTATGGCTGGTGTAAATAATGAAGGTCACTCTACAGCTGCTGTAAATAATGAAGGTCACTGTACGGCTGGTGTAAATAATGAAGGTCACTGTACGGCTGGTGTAAATAATGAAGGTCACTGTACGGCTGGTGTAAATAATGAAGGTCACTGTACGGCTGGTGTAAATAATGAAGTTCACTGTACGGCTGGTGTAAATAATGAAGGTCACTGTACGGCTGGTGTTAATAATGAAGGTCACTGTACGGCTGCTGTAAATAATGAAGGTCACTGTACAGCTGCTGTAAATAATGAAGGTCACTGTACGGCTGGTGTAAATAATGAAGGTCACTGTACGGCTGCTGTAAATAATGAAGGTCACTGTACGGCTGGTGTAAATAATGAAGTTCACTGTACGGCAGGTGTAAATAATGAAGGTCACTGTACGGCTTGTGTAAATAATGAAGGTCACTGTACGGCTGGTGTTAATAATGAAGTTCACTGTACGGCTGGTGTAAATAATGAAGGTCACTGTACGGCTGCTGTAAATAATGAAGGTCACTGTACGGCTGCTGTAAATAATGAAGGTCACTGTACGGCTGCTGTAAATAATGAAGGTCACTGTACGGCTGGTGTAAATAATGAAGGTCACTGTACGGCTGGTGTAAATAGGCAGTGGGTTTTTAAGGTCGATTTTTGTGTGTGTATCTATAATGGTGTCAGGAGCTTATGGTGGTGGATAGAGGGATGAATGGATGGTTAGGTAGGTGGATGGATGGACTTACTACACTAACACAACACAACACAACACAACACTAAAACAACAACCATTACTAACAAAGAAGTGTTTTAAGGAAATTTATCGATATAATAACAACAAATTATACCTTAACTGGGTGTGAGTGTGTGTGTGTGTGTGTGTGTGTGTGTGTGTGTGTGTGTGCGTGCGTGCGTGTGTGTGTGCGTGCGTGTGTGCGTGTGCGCGTGTGTGTGTGTGTGTGTGCGTGCGTGCGTGTGTGTGTGCGTGCGTGTGTGTGTGTGTGTGCGTGCGTGTGTGTGTGTGCGTGTGTGTGTGTGTGCGTGTGTGTGTGTGCGTGTGCGTGCGTGTGTGTGTGTGTGTGCGTGTGTGTGTGTGCGTGCGTGTGTAATAATAATAATAATAATAATAATAATTAACGGTTTATTGAAAGAGCTTGGCAGCCAGAAGGCTGAAAATATACAGTTACATATTTGGGGAGTGGGTTACGAATTACAAATAATATACAAGTAACATAAGTGACACAAATAAGACATATAATAACTTAGATGGGGAAAAGCTCAAACTACAGTTCAATTCAACATAGTGACAGTGTTACAGTATTACAAGTTATTGATAATTTTTACAATGGTTGGGACTGGGCTGTTCTTATAGCGATCAGTTCGTGCACGTATGGGCTGGATGCGGTTGTGGTGTCGAACAGCAATTCTCGGACAAGGGACCTCGGGTGGTAGCAGGAGCCGGTGTCGGGGATGGTGTAGAAGCTTCTTACCAAATTTGCAGATGAGGTCGTGGTGATGGTCAGTGAGAGTCGAAAGGGTCAGTGTGTTGAGCGCTTCTTGATATGTGGAGTAGGAGGAGGAGAGAATAATCTTGCATGCCCTCTTTTGCACTTTTTCTAGGTGTTTACGTTGTGTGGCATTTAGGGAGGAAGACCAGGTGGGGGAGGCATAGGTGAGCTTGGGAAGTATGAATGTTGTGTAAACACTGAGGAGCTCGTGTGCAGGAACTCCGAGGGACTTGAGTCGGCGGAGGAGGTGGAGACGGAAACTGGAGGATTTGACAACTTCATTGACGTGTGGTTTCCAATTTAGTTTGTTGTCTATGGTGACGCCGAGGAGCTTCGTGGAATCTACGACCTGGAGTGTGTTCGGACCTAGAGTAATGGAAGGAGGTGGGACAATGTCGGAGGAGAGGTTGATGTGCATAACCATGGTCTTGGTATGGTTGATGGTGACATGGTTGTTGGTAGCCCAGTTTTGGAGACTGTTCAATAAATCCTGAAGGGCGGTATAGTTGGGAGCAGAATTGTTGACGCTGATCCCAATGGTGGAGTCGTCGACATATTTCCAGCGAGCAGGGGTTTCTCTTAGGGCATCATTGATGAGCATAAGGAAGCAGAGTGGTCCCATCTTGGTGCCTTGGGGGACGCCACAGGTGAGTGACTGAAAGGTGGAGACAGCCCCTCGGAAGCGTACAGCTTGGCGTCGGTCACTGAGGAAGTCTGTAAGCCATGGTATGAGGCTTCTTCGAAGCCCGAGGTCAATAGCTTTGTTGATGATTATATTGTGGTCGACTAGGTCGAACGCTTTAGTGAAATCAATGAAGGCGACAGCTACAGACGTTTTTCGTTTCTCGAGATGGCGGTATATGTAATCGAGAAAGCTGACAAGACAGTGAGTGGTGGAGGAAGTTTTCATGTTGCCAAATTGCTGAGGGTCTACGACTCCTGCAATATCAGCATAAGCCCAGTCGAACACAAAACTTTCACAGATTAGGCTGGGTATTGGGGTGATTGCAATAGGTCGTAGCTGATTTAAGGATTGTGGGCTGGTTGACTTGTGCACGCGTGTGTGTGTGTGTGTGTGTGTGCGTGCGTGTGTGTGCGTGCGTGTGTGTGCGTGCGTGTGTGTGTGTGTGCGTGTGTGCGCGTGCGTGTGCGTGTGTGTGTGTGTGTGTGTGTGTGTGTGTGTGTGTGCGTGCGTGTGTGTGTGTGTAATAATAATGATAATAATAATAATTAACGGTTTATTGAAAGAGCTTGGCAGCCAGAAGGCTGAAAATATACAGTTACATATTTGGGGAATGGGTTACGAATTACAAATAATATACAAGTAACATAAGTGACACAAATAAGACATATAATAACTTAGATGGGGAAAAGCTCAAACTACAGTTCATTTCAACATAGTGACAGTGTTACAGTATTACAAGTTGTTGATAATTTTTACAATGGTTGGGACTGGGCTGTTCTTATAGCGATCAGTTCGTGCACGTATGGGCTGGATGCGGTTGTGGTGTCGAACAGCAATTCTCGGACAAGGGATCTCAGGTGGTAGTAGGAGCCGGTGTCGGGGATGGTGTAGAAGCTTCTTACCAAATTTGCAGATGAGGTCGTGGTGATGGTCAGTGAGAGTCGAAAGGGTCAGTGTGTTGAGCGCTTCTTGATATGTGGAGTAGGAGGGGGAGAGAATAATCTTGCATGCCCTCTTTTGTACTTTTTCTAGGTGTTTACGTTGTGTGGCATTTAGGGAGGAAGACCAGGTGGGGGAGGCATAGGTGAGCTTGGGAAGTATGAATGTTGTGTAAACACTGAGGAGCTCGTGTGCAGGAACTCCGAGGGACTTGAGTCGGCGGAGGAGGTGGAGACGGAAACTGGAGGATTTGACAACTTCATTGACGTGTGGTTTCCAATTTAGTTTGTTGTCTATGGTGACGCCGAGGAGCTTCGTGGAATCTACAACCTGGAGTGTGTTCGGACCTAGAGTAATGGAAGGAGGTGGGACAATGTCGGAGGAGAGGTTGATGTGCATAACCATGGTCTTGGTATGGTTGATGGTGACATGGTTGTTGGTGGCCCAGTTTTGGAGACTGTTCAATAAATCCTGAAGGGCGGTATAGTTGGGAGCAGAATTGTTGACGCTGATCCCAATGGTGGAGTCGTCGACATATTTCCAGCGAGCAGGGGTTTCTCTTAGGGCATCATTGATGAGCATAAGGAAGCAGAGTGGTCCCATCTTGGTGCCTTGGGGGACGCCACAGGTGAGTGACTGAAAGGTGGAGACAGCCCCTCGGAAGCGTACAGCTTGGCGTCGGTCACTGAGGAAGTCTGTAAGCCATGGTATGAGGCTTCTTCGAAGCCCGAGGTCAATAGCTTTGTTGATGATTATATTGTGGTCGACTAGGTCGAACGCTTTAGTGAAATCAATGAAGGCGACAGCTACAGACGTTTTTCGTTTCTCGAG
>CAUDMG010003292.1:835725-865725 GCA_958450375.1 Homarus gammarus | reverse complement strand
ACCTCCACCTCCTCCTCCTTGAACCTCCTCCTCCTCCTCCTTGAACCTCCACCTCCTCCTCCTTGAACCTCCACCTCCTCCTCCTTGAACCTCCGCCTCCTCCTCCTTGAACCTCCACCTCCTCCTCCTTGAACCTCCACCTCCTCCTCCTTGAACCTCCTCCTCCTCCTCCTTGAACCTCCACCTCCTCCTCCTTGAACCTCCACCTCCTCCTCCTTGAACCTCCACCTCCTCCTCCTTGAACCTCCGCCTCCTCCTCCTTGAACCTCCACCTCCTCCTCCTTGAACCTCCACCTCCTTGAACCTCCACCTCCTCCTCCTTGAACCTCCACCTCCTCCTCAGGGAACCTCCTCCTCCACCTCCTTGAACCTCCACCTCCTCCTCCTTGAACCTCCACCTCCTCCTCCTTGAACCTCCACCTCCTCCTCCTTGAACCTCCACCTCCTTGAACCTCCACCTCCTCCTCCTTGAACCTCCGCCTCCACTCCCCGACACACACACACGTTGTTTACACCCGCCGCCATCTTGAATCCTTCTGAAGTCGAGTTCCAATAATATTTCTTATTTATTTATTTATTTTTAATCGGTCTTTTTTTATTGAGTTTTATCTTATTATTCGTTTGTTTTATTCTGTTTTTTTATGCAATTTTGTCTAAAAGTGTAAAGAAAATGTGTTAATAATTTGCATACATACATACATATACATACATACATACATGCATACATACACACGCATACATACATACATACATACATACATACATAAATACATAGGTAGATAGTCTCCAGTCACCACTCTATACATGTCTTTAAAATCTCATTACAGTTACCTTAATTGCACATCGATACAGTCAATTACAGGATCCCGTAACGTGACGTAATTACCTTCATTGATAGGTAATTACAGGTGTTAGTACCTCATTACGTTACACATTATTTTGGGTAGTGTACATGTGAGAGACGTTGGCACACACACACACACACACACACACACACACACAAGGAGAGAGAGAGAGAGAGAGAGAGAGAGAGAGATAAAAGTAGGTGGATAGAATAATTGATAAAGAGTGAGATAGGGCGAAATAACCACGATAATAAAGAGATAACCAGAGATAAATAGAATAACTGATAACGAAAGATAAAGAAAGAAGAATCGAATTAAATATAACAACAGGATGAAAGAAGGAGATGGAATAATTGATAAAAGGAGATAAACAGATAATACAAAACAATAACAAGAACGCAGAAGAAGGTAGAACGGATAACTAATAACGAATGGTAGACAGAAGAATGATGACGACACGACCAAATCAGGAGAAGATAATAATGTCAGATAACAGAAAGAGGAACAGAGAGAAATGATAATAATGATGGTGATTAAGCCAAGCGATGAGAGGGATTAGTCTTTATTTTAATCTCTCTCGATAATGTAAGTAATGTATTTAGTTAATCTTTAAAGTGTTAGGTGATTAAGTAAGGATTAATGTGTTAAGTAGTTGAATCTGGATTAACGAGTGATTAAGTGAGGGTTAATGTGTTAAGTAGTTAAATCTGGATTAACGAGTGATTAAGTGAGGGTTAATGTGTTAAGTAGTTGAATCTGGATTAACGAGTGATTACGTGAGGGTTAATGTGTTAAGTAGTTAAGTCTGGATTAACGAGTGACTATTAACCAAATGTATTTTAAAACACTAAGAAATATATGTTGTTATTATAGGGACAAATTATTGGAACATGGGGAAATAAAAATAATAATGGAACGAACGAAAATAAATTGTTTTAAAATATTTTCCTCCACAGAAAAATATAAACAAACTTACATCGTTGACTCATAAAAAAAAATTATATTAAAAAAAGAAGAAAGAATTGGAGCCATTTAAAAATCAGTGAACGAAAAATTGTAATTATTGAAAAAAGAATTTTGTATTGTTGATAAAAGACAAAATATTGGAATTCGTGGTGATATATTTATTTCCTTTTATTTATTATTATTATTGAAGTCTTGTAAAAGTTCATTAGATAAATTTATGTAGGAATTTAATGATATATATTCGGTAAAAAATATAAGTTTGTATGAGGAGAAATTTATTATAAAACTTCGATTATAATTAATGAAAATACCAAAAAAATATATAATAATTCCCTCCAAATAATAATAAAAAAATCAAAGTATAAAAAAATAATTTTAATTGCAAAAAAAGTAAATTTAAGTCGTAGGACCGAATTTATTTTAACCCGACCTAACCGAGCCTACCCTAACCTAACCTAACCTAACCTAACCTAACCTAACTTAAGCTAACCTAACCTAACCTAACCTAACCTAACTAAGCTAACCTAACCTAACCTAACCTAACCTAACCTAAGCTAACCTAACCTAACCTAACCTAACCTAACCTAAGCTAAGCTAGCCTAACCTAACCTAACCTAACCTGACCTGACCTGACCTGACCTAACCTAACCTAACCTAACTTAAGCTAACCTAACCTAACCTAACCTAACTTAAGCTAACCTAACCTAACCTAACCTAACCTAACCTAACTTAAGCTAACCTAACCTAACCTAACCTAACCTAACCTAACCTGACCTAACCTAACTTAAGCTAACCTAACCTAACCTAACCTAACCTGACCTGACCTGACTTAACCTAACCTAACCTAACCTAAGCTAACCTAGCCTAACCTAACCTAACCTAACTTAAGCTAACCTAACCTAACCTGACCTGACCTGACTTAACCTAACCTAACCTAACCTAAGCTAACCTAGCCTAACCTAACCTAACCTAACCTAACCTAACCTAACCTAACCTAACCTAACCTAACCTAACCTAACCTAAACACACAACTCCAGTACTGTAAAATTATTGTTGAATAATTTTTTTTTTAATTTAATATATATATATTTTTTTTATTCTTGTTGTGTTGATTTTTTTTGTGTTTTTATTTGTAAATGTTTTTGTTTTATTATTGTCAACTTTTATTGTTATTGTTGGAATGGAGGAGGAGAGAGAGGGAGAGAGAGGGAGAGGGGGAAGAGGGAGAGAAAAAGAGACAGAACAGTAGTGAGAGTTAGAGGGAGAAACAAAGTGAGAGATAGAGATAGAGAGAGACGGGATAAAAATAGAGAGAGAGAGAGAGTTAAAGCTAGGTAGAAATCCATGGTCAGAGGACACCTTTAACCCGTACCTACACTGAGGTACATGATTGTGTTACTGTGTGTGTGTGTGTGTGTTAGTAGTAGGAGCGGTGATCATCTGTGGAAAGGGTGAGATGGGG
Source organism: Homarus gammarus (assembly GCA_958450375.1). NCBI lineage: Eukaryota > Metazoa > Arthropoda > Malacostraca > Decapoda > Nephropidae > Homarus > Homarus gammarus. The sequence continues at coordinate 862,452 of CAUDMG010003292.1, read as the reverse complement.
GGAGGAGGAGGAGGAGGAGGGAGGAGGAGGAGAGTAAAGGAAGAGGAGAGTAAGGAGGAGGAGGAGGAGGAGGGGGGTGTTATAGGTGGCTTCAACATAATGCTTAACTTAATATATAAGAAACTTCATGTATACAAAATCATATATCACTCACACACACACACACACACACACACACACACACACACACACACACACACACAGACCACAGTTAGTTATATAAGAAGGCTCAATATCCGGCCTACACAGAGTACTCTATATATATCCGGCTTACATAAAGAAGTACATATCCGGCTTACATAAAGAAGTACATATCCGGCTTACATAAAGAAGTACATATCCGGCTTACATAAAGAAGTACATATCCGGCTTACATAAAGAAGTACACATCCGGCACTCGGGGCATACGTGAATCCCCCAATTTGCCCTGAAACTCAACCATCTGTAGGTTGAGGCCCTTATCTCAGGGGTCTTTGAACCCTGGGGGCGGGCAAAGTGACTTAGTTAACAGACCCTCCCCACCCACCAGCCCACCCACCCACCACCCCACCCAGCCCACCCACCCACCCAGCCCACCCACCCACCCAGCCCACCCAGACAGTTACGTAGCCAGCCCACCCACCCAGCCCACCCACCCCACCCCACCCACCCAGACAGTTACCTAGCCAGCGACCCAGACAGAACACCCACCCATCCACCCACTCACCAGCCCACCCACCCACCCAGCCCACCCACCCACCCAGCCCACCCACCCCACCCAGCCACCCAGCCAGAGATGATCGTAGTTAAAGTCTTGTTGTGTGTGAGAGGGTGAGGTTATAGGCAGGGTTATAGGGTGTTGTTGTGTGGTTATAGGCAGGGTTATAGGCTGTTGTTGTGTGGTTATAGGCAGTGTTATAGGCTGTTGTTTTGTGGTTATAGGCAGGGTTATAGGCTGTTGTTTTGTGGTTATAGGCTGTTGTTATGTGGTTATAGGCAGGGTTATAGGCTGTTGTTTTGTGGTTATAGGCAGGGTTATAGGCTGTTGTTGTGTGGTTATAGGCTGTTGTTGTGTGGTTATAGGCAGGGTTATAGGGTGTTGTTATGTGGTTATAGGCAGGGTTATAGGGTGTTGTTATGTGGTTATAGGCAGGGTTATAGGCTGTTGTTGTGTGGTTATAGGCAAGGTTATAGGCTGTTGTTATGTGGTTATAGGCAGGGTTATAGACTATTGTTATGTGGTTATAGGCAGGGTTATAGGGTATTGTTATGGGTTATAGGCGGTTAGCTATGTATGTGGTTATAGGCAGGGTTATAGGCTGTTGTTATGTGGTATAGGCGGGTTATAGGCTGTTGTGTGGTTATAAGCAGGGTTATAGGGTGTTGTTGTGTGGTTATAGGCAGGGTTATAGTCTATTGTTATGTGGTTATAGGCAGGGTTATAGGCTATTGTTATGTGGTTATAGGCAGGGTTATAGGCTGTTGTTATGTGGTTATAGGCAGGGTTATAGGCTGTTGTTATGTGGTTATAGGCAGGGTTATAGACTATTGTTATGTGGTTATAGGCAGGGTTATAGGGTATTGTTATGTGGTTATAGGCAGGGTTATAGACTATTGTTATGTGGTTATAGGCAGGGTTATAGGGTGTTGTTATGTGGTTATAGGCAGGGTTATAGGCTGTTCTTGTGTGGTTATAGGCAAGGTTATAGGCTGTTGTTGTGTGGTTATAGGCAGGGTTATAGGGTGTTGTTGTGTGGTTATAGGCAGGGTTATAGTCTATTGTTATGTGGTTATAGGCAGGGTTATAGGCTATTGTTATGTGGTTATAGGCAGGGTTATAGGCTATTGTTATGTGGTTATAGGCAGGGTTATAGGCTGTTGTTATGTGGTTATAGGCAGGGTTATAGACTATTGTTATGTGGTTATAGGCAGGGTTATAGGGTATTGTTGTGTGGTTATAGGCAGGGTTATAGTCTATTGTTATGTGGTTATAGGCAGGGTTATAGGCTATTGTTATGTGGTTATAGGCAGGGTTATAGGCTGTTGTTATGTGCTTATAGGCAGGGTTATAGGCTGTTGTTATGTGGTTATAGGCAGGGTTATAGACTATTGTTATGTGGTTATAGGCAGGGTTATAGGGTATTGTTATGTGGTTATAGGCAGGGTTATAGGCTGTTGTTGTGTGGTTATAGGCAGGGTTATAGGGTGTTGTTATGTGGTTATAGGCAGGGTTATAGGCTGTTGTTGTGTGGTTATAGGCAAGGTTATAGGCTGTTGTTGTGTGGTTATAGGCAGGGTTATAGGGTGTTGTTGTGTGGTTATAGGCAGGGTTATAGTCTATTGTTATGTGGTTATAGGCAGGGTTATAGGCTATTGTTATGTGGTTATAGGCAGGGTTATAGGCTGTTGTTATGTGGTTATAGGCAGGGTTATAGGCTGTTGTTGTGTGGTTATAGGCAGGGTTATAGGGTGTTGTTGTGTGGTTATAGGCAGGGTTATAGTCTATTGTTATGTGGTTATAGGCAGGGTTATAGGCTATTGTTATGTGGTTATAGGCAGGGTTATAGGCTGTTGTTATGTGGTTATAGGCAGGGTTATAGGCTGTTGTTATGTGGTTATAGGCAGGGTTATAGGCTATTGTTATGTGGTTATAGGCAGGGTTATAGGGTATTGTTATGTGGTTATAGGCAGGGTTATAGACTATTGTTATGTGGTTATAGGCAGGGTTATAGGCTGTTGTTATGTGGTTATAGGCAGGGTTATAGGCTGTTGTTATGTGGTTATAGGCAGGGTTATAGGCTGTTGTTATGTGGTTATAGGCAGGGTTATAGGCTGTTCTTATGTGGTTATAGGCAGGGTTATAGACTATTGTTATGTGGTTATAGGCAGGGTTATAGGGTATTGTTATGTGGTTATAGGCAGGGTTATAGACTATTGTTATGTGGTTATAGGCAGGGTTATAGGCTGTTGTTATGTGGTTATAGGCAGGGTTATAGGCTGTTGTGTGGTTATAGGCAGGGTTATAGGCTATTGTTATGTGGTTATAGGCAGGGTTATAGGGTGTTGTTATGTGGTTATAGGCAGGGTTATAGGCTGTTGTTGTGTGGTTATAGGCAGGGTTATAGGCTGTTGTTATGTGGTTATAGGCAGGGTTATAGGCTGTTGTTATGTGGTTATAGGCAGGGTTATAGACTATTGTTATGTGGTTATAGGCAGGGTTATAGGGTATTGTTATGTGGTTATAGGCAGGGTTATAGACTATTGTTATGTGGTTATAGGCAGGGTTATAGGCTGTTGTTATGTGGTTATAGGCAGGGTTATAGGCTGTTGTGTGGTTATAGGCAGGGTTATAGGCTGTTGTTGTGTGGTTATAGGCAGGGTTATAGGGTGTTGTTATGTGGTTATAGGCAGGGTTATAGGCTGTTGTTGTGTGGTTATAGGCAGGGTTATAGGCTGTTGTGTGGTTATAGGCAGGGTTATAGGGTATTGTTATGTGGTTATAGGCAGGGTTATAGACTATTGTTATGTGGTTATAGGCAGGGTTATAGGCTGTTGTTATGTGGTTATAGGCAGGGTTATAGGCTGTTGTGTGGTTATAGGCAGGGTTATAGGCTATTGTTATGTGGTTATAGGCAGGGTTATAGGGTGTTGTTATGTGGTTATAGGCAGGGTTATAGGCTGTTGTTGTGTGGTTATAGGCAGGGTTATAGGCTGTTGTTATGTGGTTATAGGCAGGGTTATAGGCTGTTGTTATGTGGTTATAGGCAGGGTTATAGACTATTGTTATGTGGTTATAGGCAGGGTTATAGGGTATTGTTATGTGGTTATAGGCAGGGTTATAGACTATTGTTATGTGGTTATAGGCAGGGTTATAGGCTGTTGTTATGTGGTTATAGGCAGGGTTATAGGCTGTTGTGTGGTTATAGGCAGGGTTATAGGCTGTTGTTGTGTGGTTATAGGCAGGGTTATAGGGTGTTGTTATGTGGTTATAGGCAGGGTTATAGGCTGTTGTTGTGTGGTTATAGGTGGGGTTATAAGCTGTTGTTATGTCAGGGTTATAATGTCTTGTGTTCTGGGGTTATGACATAGGTTGTGATGATGTAAGGTTATGATGTGGGGTATCTCTCTCTCTCTCTCTCTCTCTCTCTCTCTCTCTCTCTCTCTCTCTCTCTCTCTCTCTCTCTCTCTCACAGGTAGTAGTAGTATTAGTAGGAGGAGGAATAACTTGATGTTTTGACTACGTGACAACTTAATCAGTTTTCCTCTTCCCCTTCTCTTCTCCTCTTTCTCTCTCTCTTCCTTTTACCTGCTTCTCTGCTTCCCCTCTACATTTTCTCCTGTCTCTCATTTACTTACCCTTCCTTCCTTCCTTCCTTCCTCCCTCTTCATCTTGGTATTGTTTTTACTATTACGTGTCTCCCCTCTCCTCTTTCTCTCCCTCACACACACACACACACACACACACACACACACACACACCGGAAGTGCAAGAACGCCTAATGAGCAAATAAGAGATAAACACAGGAGGTAAAGGAAGGTACTTGATAAAAGAGGTGATAAAGAGAATGGAATAATTGGTGGTTTACACACATTAAAAATTCTGCCGCTAATTAAGAGAACCATGTGTGTGTGTGTGTGTGTGTGTGTGTGTGTGTGTGTGTGTGTGTGTGTGTCCTTTACAGGTAAGTGATGGTGGCTGCCTGAGACTTCCTAGTCAGGGATAGTACTGTGACGTCAGGCCCCGTCACCCTCCAGGCCCCATCACCCACCAGGCCCCATCACCCTCCACGCCCCGTCACCCTCCAGGCCCCGTCACCCTCCAGGCCCCAGCACCCCCCGGCCCCATCACCCCCCGGCCCCATCACCCCCAGGCCCCGTCACCCTCCAGGCCCCGTCACCCTCCAGGCTGCATCACTCTCCAGGCCCCATCACCCTCCAGGCCCCATCACCCTCCAGGCCCCATCACCCTCCAGGCTCCATCACTCTCCAGGCTCCATCACCCTCCAGGCCCCATCACCCTCCAGGCCCCATCACCCCCAGGCTCCATCACCCTCCAGGCCCCATCACCCTCCAGGCCCCATCACCTTCCAGGCCCCATCACCCTCCAGGCCCCATCACTCTCCAGGCCCCATCATCCCCAGACCCCATCACCCTCCAGTCCCCATCACCCTCCAGGCCCCATCACCCTCCAGGCCCCGTCACCCTCCAGGCCCCGTCACCCCCCAGGCCCCATCACCCCCCAGGCCCCATCACCCCCCAGGCCCCATCACCCCCCCCAGGCCCCATCACCCTCCAGGCCCCATCACCCTCCAGGCCCCATCACCCTCCAGGCCCCATCACCCTCCAGGCCCCATCACCTTCCAGGCCCCATCACCCTCCAGGCCCCATCACCCTCCAGGCCCCATCACCCTCCACGCCCCATCACCCTCCAGGCCCCATCACCCTCCACGCCCCATCACCCTCCAGGCCCCATCACTCCCAGGCCCCATCACCCTCCAGGCCCCATCACCCTCCACGCCCCATCACCCTCCACGCCCCATCACCCTCCACGCCCCATCACCCTCCAGGCCCCATCACCCTCCACGCCCCATCACCCTCCACGCCCCATCACCCTCCACGCCCCATCACCCCCAGGCCCCATCACCCTCCAGGCCCCATCACCCTCCACGCCCCATCACCCTCCAGGCCCCATCACCCCCAGGCCCCGTCACCTTCCAGGCCCCGTCACCCTCCAGTCTGCATCACTCCAGGCCCATCACCCTCTAGGCCCCATCACCCTCCAGGCCCCATCACCCTCCAGGCCCCATCACCCTCCAGGCTCCATCACCCTCCAGGCTCCATCACCCTCCAGGCTTCATCACCCTCCAGGCCCTGTCTCCCTCCAGGCCCCGTCACCCTCCAGGCCCCGTCACCCTCCAGGCCCTGTCTCCCTCCAGGCCCCATCACTCTCCAGGCCCCATCACCCCCCAGGCCCCATCACCCTCCAGGCCCCATCACCCTCCAGGCCCCATCACCCTCCAGGCCCCATCACCCTCCAGGCCCCGTCACCCCCAGACCCCATCACCCTCCAGGCCCCATCACCCTCCGGGCCCCATCACCCTCCAGGCCCCATCACCCTCCAGGCCCCATCACCCTCCAGGCCCCATCACCCTCTAGGCCCCATCACCCTCCAGGCCCCATCACCCTCCAGGCCCCATCACCCTCCAGGCCCCATCACCCTCCAGGCCTCGTCACCCTCCACCCCCTCTCACCCTCATCTAAACCTCGGCGTCAATGACTTTTTCACCGACTTGGAGGAGGAGTGTGGCTGTGGAGGATGATGAGTTGGAGGAGCTGGTCGAGGAGTACCTGAATGGGCTGGAGGATGAGGTCACCCTTGAGGGGAATCGAACTCCCTCAGAGATGACACGAAGACTTGAGAGCGAGAGTCAGACGCCAAGTGGTTGTGTCAAGTCTTAGTGGCAAACGTGGGCCTTGAAGACTCTCTAAATGATGGACTTTCTTTCTTCCTTCCTTCCTTCCTTCCTTCCTTCCTTTCTTCCTTCCTTCAAATTCCCTCAATTATGCTTCCTTTCCCTCTTTCTTCTTCTCCCATTTCTTCTTACCTTTTTCATTCTCACCATTCATTCCATTCCTTCCTTCTCTCCCTCATTCCCTCTCTGCCTCCCTCCCTCCCTCTCACTACCCACACTCCCACCTCTCTCTCTCTCTCTCTCTCTCTCTCTCTCTCTCTCTCTCTCTCTCTCTCTCTCTCTCTCTCCATGTGATTCTACCCCTCTCTTGTGGCTTTCCTCTCCCTTTCCCTTGTGACTCTCCCCTCTCACCACCTCCCCTCTCTTCCACCACTCATTTCATCCCCCTCCTCTCCCTTCCTTTATCCCTCATCTCTTTTCTACTCTTTCATCCCTCCCCTCTTCTTCTCCACCTCTCCATCTCTCTCTCTTTCTACCACCTCACCTCTCCCACTCACTCTCCCCTCTCACTCCCCTCTCCTAGAACTACTTAAAACAACGGGAGAGGGGAAGCTCAAATGACCCCCGTGTGTCTCTCTCTCTCTCTCTCTCTCTCTCTCTCTCTCTCTCTCTCTCTCTCTCTCTCTCTCTCCTCTTTTAAGTCCCTTTCCCCTCTTTTACTTATGTTATTATTCCCCTATATCATCCTCCCCTCATTTTATCATCCTCTTGCCCCTCTCATCCTTTATTATAGTCTTTTCCAGTTCCTCTGTTTATCATAATTTTCTCCAATTCCTTTATTTATTTTAGTTCTCTGTGTCGACCTATATCTAACTGGCAATTCAACCCCCTTTCTAACTGGCAATTCGACCCCCTTTCTAACTGGCAATTCAACCCCCTTTCTAAATGGCAATTCAACCCCCTTTCTAACTGGCAATTCGACCCCCTTTCTAACTGGCAATTTAACCCCCTTTCTAACTGGCAATTCGACCCCCTTTCTAACTGGCAATTTAACCCCCTTTCTAACTGGCAATTCAACCCCTTTTCTAACTGGCAATTCGACCCCCTTTCTAACTGGCAATTCAACCCCTTTTCTAACTGGCAATTCGACCCCCTTTCTAAATGGCAATTCAACCCCCTTTCTAGCTGGCAATTCAACCCCCTTTCTAACTGTCAATTCGACCCCCTTTCTAACTGGCAATTCAACCCCTTTTCTAACTGGCAATTCGACCCCCTTTCTAAATGGCAATTCAACCCCCTTTCTAACTGGCAATTCGACCCCCTTTCTAACTGTCAATTCGACCCCCTTTCTAACTGGCAATTCAACCCCTTTTCTAACTGGCAATTCGACCCCCTTTCTAACTGGCAATTTAACCCCCTTTCTAACTGGCAATTTAACCCCCTTTCTAACTGGCAATTCGACCCCCTTTCTAACTGTCAATTCGACCCCCTTTCTAACTGGCAATTCAACCCCTTTTCTAACTGGCAATTCGACCCCCTTTCTAACTGGCAATTTAACCCCCTTTCTAACTGGCAATTTAACCCCCTTTCTAACTGGCAATTTAACCCCCTTTCTAACTGGCAATTTAACTCTTGTGACAGGAGTTTGAGAAAGCTTATCCTGTCTTCTCGGACACAACTTGTGAGGAGGAGAAAGTTTGTCCGGGGTCTCCATTGTTTCAACTTTCTCTTAGTGATGCTGGCGAAAGGTGTGTGTGTGTGTGTGTGTGTGTGTGTGTGTGTGTGTGTGTGTGTGTGTGTGTGTGTGTGTGAAAGCTATGAGGACTCAGATAATTTCTTTTTTTAGAGAAAGTGTGTGAAAATTATTGTCTTATATAATACAGTACTTAATAAAAAACTAAATAATGTTGCATTCTGTCCTCAGTTCAGAGAGAGAGAGAGAGAGAGAGAGAGAGAGAGAGAGAGAGAGAGAGAGACTATGTCGTGGGAACAACTCCGTTCCACCAATTACATCCAAGTTTAAAATAATTTTTAATTTTCTTTCGCGAGTCGAGGAGTGAAGTGGATTGTGTGTGTGGGTATTTTAGTGTTATGTGGGTATTTTAGGCTGTGTGGGTATTTCAGGCTGTGTGGGTATTTCAGGCTGTGTGGGTATTTCAGACTGTGTGGGTATTTCAGGCTGTGTGGGTATTTCAGGCTGTGTGGGTATTTCAGGCTGTGTGGGTATTTCAGACTGTGTGGGTATTTCAGGCTGTGTGGGTATTTCAGGCTGTGTGGGTATTTTAGGTTTAAGAAAATTGCAGATATTTTACTATAGAAAATGGAGGACTGAAGACCATCCAACTCACAGAAAACGGAGGGAGGGCCAAGGTTATTTTCGCTGATAAAAGGAGGAACTAAATTAATTACGACCAGGGCCAGTCTTTAGGGGGTAGGAGAGAGAGAGAGAGAGAGAGAGTATTGTGAAGGTAGAAACTTGAACACTCTCTCTCTCTCTCTCTCTCTCTCTCTCTCTCTCTCTCTCTCTCTCTCTCTCGGGGGACGACGCAAAGATTGATTGGAAAAACAACAATAGGAAAACAAAAGAGAGTAGAGGTCATACATACATACGTACATACGTACATACATACACTCACTAGTGAAGGTGACGGTGAATGTGGTGGCGGAGTGGTGGTGGTGGTGGTGGTGGCGGGGTGGTGGTGGCGGAGTGGTGGTGGTGGCGGGGTGGTGGTGGTGGTGGTGGCGGTGGTGGCGGAGTGGTGGCGGTGGAGTGATGGTGGTGGTGGTGGTGGAGTGGTGGATTGGTGGTGGTGGTGGTAGTGGTGTTGGCGGGGTGGTGGTGGTGGCGGAGCGGCGGAGTGGTGGTGGTGGTGGTGGTGGCGGAGTGGTGGCGGTGGTGGTGGAGTGATGGTGGTGGTAGGGCTGGCGGTGGTGGTGTTCGGCTGGGGTGGCAAGAGAGAGAGAGAGAGAGAGAGAGAGAGAGTCTATGATGGAGTGGGTAGAATATGGAGTGGGAATAAACACGATGGAGTGGGAATGAACACGATGGAGTGGGGAGGGGCTGGCAGAGTATAGTGTGAATGCCCAATTCATAGTGGGGGAGAGGGAAGGGGGGGAGTGCTTGGTTAAAGTAGAGAGCAGACACGAAGCAACAACCACCACACACTCCAGGACTGTTGGGTAGTTGTGAGTGGTGGTGGTAGATGGTTGTGAGTGGTGGTAGATTGTTGTGAGTGGTGGTGGTAGATAGTTGTGAGGGGTGGTAGATAGTTATGAGTGGTGGTAGATAGTTGTGAGTGGTGGTAGATAGTTGTGTGTGGTGGTGGTAGATGGTTGTGAGTGGTGGTGATGGTGGTGGATAGTTGAGTAGTGGTAGATAGTTGTGAGTGGTGGTAGATAGTTGTGAGTGTTAATAGTGGTGGTAGATAGTTGTGAGTGGTAGTGTTAATAGTGGTGGTAGATAGTTGTGAGTGGTGGTAGATGGTTGTGAGTGGTGGTAGATGGTGGTGGATAGTTGAGTGGTGGTAGATAGTTGTGAGTGGTGGTAGATTGTTGTGAGTGGTAGTGTTAATATTGGTGGTAGATAGTTGTGAGTGGTGGTAGATAGTTGTGAGTGGTGGTGGTAGATAGTTGTGAGTGGTGGTAGATGGTTGTGAGTGGTGGTGATGGTGGTGGATAGTTGAGTAGTGGTAGATAGGTGTGAGTGGTGGTAGATAGTTGTGAGTGGTGGTAGATAGTTGTGGGTGGTAGTGTTAATAGTGGTGGTAGATAGTTGTGAGTGGTGGTAGATAGGTGTGAGTGGTGGTAGATGGTTGTGAGTGGTGGTGGTGGTAGATAGTTGTGAGTGGTAGTGTTAATAGTGGTGGTAGATAGTTGTGAGTGGTGGTAGATAGTTGTGAGTGTTAATAGTGGTGGTAGATTGCTGTGAGTGGTGGTAGATGATTGTGAGGGGTGGTAGATAGTTGTGAGTGGTGGTAGATGGTTGTGAGGAGTGGTGGTAGATGGTTGTGAGTGGTGGCGATGGTGGTGGATAGTTGAGTGGTGGTAGATAGTTGTGAGTGGTGGTAGATTGTTGTGAGTGGTGGTAGATTGTTGTGAGTGGTGGTAGAGAGTTGTGAGTGGTGGTGGTAGATAGTTGTGAGTGGTGGTAGATTGTTGTGAGTGGTGGTGGTAGTGTTAATGGTGGTGGTAGATAGTTGTGAGTGGTGGTAGATGGTTGTGAGGGGTGGTAGATAGTTGTGAGTGGTGGTAGATGGTTGTGAGTGGTGGTGGTAGATGGTTGTGAGTGGTGGCGATGGTGGTGGATAGTTGAGTGGTGGTAGATAGTTGTGAGTGGTGGTAGATTGTTGTGAGTGGTGGTAGATTGTTGTGAGTGGTGGTAGAGAGTTGTGAGTGGTGGTGGTAGATAGTTGTGAGTGGTGGTAGATAGTTGTGAGTGCTAATAGTGGTGGTAGATAGTTGTGAGTGGTGGTGGTAGTGTTAATAGTGGTGGTAGATAGTTGTGAGTGGTGGTAGATTGTTGTGAGTGGTGGTAGAGAGTTGTGAGTGGTGGTGGTAGATAGTTGTGAGTGGTGGTAGATAGTTGTGAGTGTTAATAGTGGTGGTAGATAGTTGTGAGTGGTGGTAGATAGTTGTGAGTGGTGGTGGTGGTAGTGTTAATAGTGGTGGTAGATAGTTGTGAGTGGTTGTAGATAGTTGTGAGTGGTGGTGGTAGTGTTAATAGTGGTGGTAGATAGTTGTGAGTGGTTGTAGATAGTTGTGAGCGGTGGTAGATAGTTGTGAGTGGTGGTAGATAGTTGTGAGTGGTGGTAGAGAGTTGTGAGTGGTGGTGGTAGATAGTTGTGTGTGGTGGTGGTAGATGGTTGTGAGTGGTGGTGATGGTGGTGGATAGTTGAGTAGTGGTAGATAGTTGTGAGTGGTGGTAGATAGTTGTGAGTGTTAATAGTGGTGGAAGATAGTTGTGAGTGGTAGTGTTAATAGTGGTGGTAGATAGTTGTGAGTGGTGGTAGATGGTTGTGAGTGGTGGTAGATGGTGGTGGATAGTTGAGTGGTGGTAGATAGTTGTGAGTGGTGGCAGATTGTTGTGAGTGGTGGTAGATTGTTGTGAGTGGTAGTGTTAATAGTGGTGGTAGATAGTTGTGATTGGTGGTAGATAGTTGTGAGTGGTGGTGGTAGATAGTTGTGAGTGGTGGTAAATGGTTGTGAGTGGTGGTGATGGTGGTGGATAGTTGAGTAGTGGTAGATAGGTGTGAGTGGTGGTAGATAGTTGTGAGTGGTGGTAGATAGTTGTGAGTGGTGGCGATGGTGGTGGATAGTTGAGTGGTGGTAGATAGTTGTGAGTGGTGGTAGATGGTTGTGAGTGGTGGTAGATAGTTGTGAGTGGTGGTAGATAGTTGTGAGTGGTGGTGGTAGATAGTTGTGAGTGGTGGTAGATTGTTGTGAGTGGTGGTGGTAGTGTTAATAGTGGTGGTAGATAGTTGTGAGTGGTGGTAGATGGTTGTGAGGGGTGGTAGATAGTTGTGAGTGGTGGTAGATGGTTGTGAGTGGTGGTGGTAGATGGTTGTGAGTGGTGGCGATGGTGGTGGATAGTTGAGTGGTGGTAGATAGTTGTGAGTGGTGGTAGATTGTTGTGAGTGGTGGTAGATTGTTGTGAGTGGTGGTAGATAGTTGTGAGTGGTGGTAGATAGTTGTGAGTGGTGGTAGATAGTTGTGAGTGCTAATAGTGGTGGTAGATAGTTGTGAGTGGTGGTGGTAGTGTTAATAGTGGTGGTAGATAGTTGTGAGTGGTGGTAGATTGTTGTGAGTGGTGGTGGTAGTGTTAATGGTGGTGGTAGATAGTTGTGAGTGGTGGTAGATTGTTGTGAGTGGTGGTAGAGAGTTGTGAGTGGTGGTGGTAGATAGTTGTGAGTAGTGGTAGATAGTTGTGAGTGCTAATAGTGGTGGTAGATAGTTGTGAGTGGTGGTGGTAGTGTTAATAGTGGTGGTAGATAGTTGTGAGTGGTGGTAGATTGTTGTGAGTGGTGGTAGAGAGTTGTGAGTGGTGGTGGTAGATAGTTGTGAGTGGTGGTAGATAGTTGTGAGTGTTAATAGTGGTGGTAGATAGTTGTGAGTGGTGGTAGATAGTTGTGAGTGGTGGTGGTAGTGTTAATAGTGGTGGTAGATAGTTGTGAGTGGTTGTAGATAGTTGTGAGTGGTGGTGGTAGTGTTAATAGTGGTGGTAGATAGTTGTGAGTGGTTGTAGATAGTTGTGAGTGGTGGTAGATAGTTGTGAGTGGTGGTAGATAGTTGTGAGTGGTGGTAGAGAGTTGTGAGTGGTGGTGGTAGATAGTTGTGTGTGGTGGTGGTAGATGGTTGTGAGTGGTGGTGATGGTGGTGGATAGTTGAGTGGTGGTAGATAGTGGTGGAAGATAGTTGTGAGTGGTAGTGTTAATAGTGGTGGTAGATAGTTGTGAGTGGTGGTAGATGGTTGTGAGTGGTGGTAGATGGTGGTGGATAGTTGAGTGGTGGTAGATAGTTGTGAGTGGTGGTAGATTGTTGTGAGTGGTGGTAGATTGTTGTGAGTGGTAGTGTTAATAGTGGTGGTAGATAGTTGTGAGTGGTGGTAGATAGTTGTGAGTGGTGGTGGTAGATAGTTGTGAGTGGTGGTAGATGGTTGTGAGTGGTGGTGATGGTGGTGGATAGTTGAGTAGTGGTAGATAGGTGTGAGTGGTGGTAGATAGTTGTGAGTGGTGGTAGATAGTTGTGAGTGGTAGTGTTAATAGTGGTGGTAGATAGTTGTGAGTGGTGGTAGATAGGTGTGAGTGGTGGTAGATGGTTGTGAGTGGTGGTGGTAGATAGTTGTGAGTGGTAGTGTTAATAGTGGTGGTAGATAGTTGTGGGTGGTGGTAGATAGTTGTGAGTGTTAATAGTGGTGGTAGATTGCTGTGAGTGGTAGTGTTAATAGTGGTGGTAGATAGTTGTGAGTGGTGGTAGATGGTTGTGAGGGGTGGTAGATAGTTGTGAGTGGTGGTAGATGGTTGTGAGTGGTGGTGGTAGATGGTTGTGAGTGGTGGCGATGGTGGTGGATAGTTGAGTGGTGGTAGATAGTTGTGAGTGGTGGTAGATTGTTGTGAGTGGTAGTGTTAATGGTGGTGGTAGATAGTTGTGAGTGGTGGTAGATTGTTGTGAGTGGTGGTAGAGAGTTGTGAGTGGTGGTGGTAGATAGTTGTGAGTAGTGGTAGATAGTTGTGAGTGCTAATAGTGGTGGTAGATAGTTGTGAGTGGTGGTGGTAGTGTTAATAGTGGTGGTAGATAGTTGTGAGTGGTGGTGGATTGTTGTGGTTGTGAGTGGTGGTAGAGAGTTGTGAGTGGTGGTGGTAGATAGTTGTGAGTGGTGGTAGATAGTTGTGAGTGGTGGTAGATAGTTGTGAGTGGTGGTAGATAGTTGTGAGTGGTGGTGGTAGTGTTAATAGTGGTGGTAGATAGTTGTGAGTGGTTGTAGATAGTTGTGAGTGGTGGTGGTAGTGTTAATAGTGGTGGTAGATAGTTGTGAGTGGTTGTAGATAGTTGTGAGCGGTGGTAGATAGTTGTGAGTGGTGGTAGATAGTTGTGAGTGGTGGTAGAGAGTTGTGAGTGGTGGTGGTAGAGAGTTGTGAGTGGTGGTGGTAGATAGTTGTGTGTGGTGGTAGTAGATGGTTGTGAGTGATGGTGATGGTGGTGGATAGTTGAGTAGTGGTAGATAGTTGTGAGTGGTGGTAGATAGTTGTGTGTGTTAATAGTGGTGGTAGATAGTTGTGAGTGGTAGTGTTAATAGTGGTGGTAGATAGTTGTGAGTGGTGGTAGATGGTTGTGAGTGGTGGTAGATGGTGGTGGATAGTTGAGTGGTGGTAGATAGTTGTGAGTGGTGGTAGATTGTTGTGAGTGGTGGTAGATTGTTGTGAGTGGTAGTGTTAATAGTGGTGGTAGATAGTTGTGAGTGGTGGTAGATAGTTGTGAGTGGTGGTGGTAGATAGTTGTGAGTGGTGGTAGATGGTTGTGAGTGGTGGTGATGGTGGTGGATAGTTGAGTAGTGGTAGATAGGTGTGAGTGGTGGTAGATAGTTGTGAGTGGTGGTAGATAGTTGTGAGTGGTGGTAGATAGTTGTGAGTGGTGGTAGATGGTTGTGAGTGGTGGTGGTGGTAGATAGTTGTGAGTGTTTATAGTGGTGGTAGATAGTTGTGAGTGGTGGTAGATAGTTGTGAGTGTTAATAGTGGTGGTAGATTGCTGTGAGTGGTAGTGTTAATAGTGGTGGTAGATAGTTGTGAGTGGTGGTAGATGGTTGTGAGGGGTGGTAGATAGTTGTGAGTGGTGGTAGATGGTTGTGAGTGGTGGTGGTAGATGGTTGTGAGTGGTGGCGATGGTGGTGGATAGTTGAGTGGTGGTAGATAGTTGTGAGTGGTGGTAGATTGTTGTGAGTGGTAGTGTTAATGGTGGTGGTAGATAGTTTTGAGTGGTGGTAGAGAGTTGTGAGTGATGGTGGTAGAGAGTTGTGAGTGGTGGTGGTCGATAGTTGTGTGTGGTGGTGGTAGATGGTTGTGAGTGGTGGTGATGGTGGTGGATAGTTGAGTAGTAGTAGATAGTTGTGAGTGGTGGTAGATAGTTGTGTGTGTTAATAATGGTGGTAGATAGTTGTGAGTGGTAGTGTTAATAGTGGTGGTAGATAGTTGTGAGTGGTGGTAGATGGTTGTGAGTGGTGGTAGATGGTGGTGGATAGTTGAGTGGTGGTAGATAGTTGTGAGTGGTGGTAGATTGTTGTGAGTGGTAGTGTTAATGGTGGTGGTAGATAGTTGTGAGTGGTGGTAGATTGTTGTGAGTGGTGGTAGAGAGTTGTGAGTGGTGGTGGTAGATAGTTGTGAGTAGTGGTAGATAGTTGTGAGTGCTAATAGTGGTGGTAGATAGTTGTGAGTGGTGGTGGTAGTGTTAATAGTGGTGGTAGATAGTTGTGAGTGGTGGTGGATTGTTGTGAGTGGTGGTAGAGAGTTGTGAGTGGTGGTGGTAGATAGTTGTGAGTGGTGGTAGATAGTTGTGAGTGTTAATAGTGGTGGTAGATAGTTGTGAGTGGTGGTGGTAGTGTTAATAGTGGTGGTAGATAGTTGTGAGTGGTTGTAGATAGTTGTGAGTGGTGGTGGTAGTGTTAATAGTGGTGGTAGATAGTTGTGAGTGGT
Organism: Homarus gammarus; assembly: GCA_958450375.1. Taxonomy (NCBI): domain Eukaryota; kingdom Metazoa; phylum Arthropoda; class Malacostraca; order Decapoda; family Nephropidae; genus Homarus; species Homarus gammarus. Next base: position 846,877 of record CAUDMG010003292.1, on the reverse strand, counting down.
TGTAGATAGTTGTGAGCGGTGGTAGATAGTTGTGAGTGGTGGTAGATAGTTGTGAGTGGTGGTAGAGAGTTGTGAGTGGTGGTGGTAGAGAGTTGTGAGTGGTGGTGGTAGATAGTTGTGTGTGGTGGTGGTAGATGTTTGTGAGTGGTGGTGATGGTGGTGGATAGTTGAGTAGTGGTAGATAGTTGTGAGTGGTGGTAGATAGTTGTGTGTGTTAATAGTGGTGGTAGATAGTTGTGAGTGGTAGTGTTAATAGTGGTGGTAGATAGTTGTGAGTGGTGGTAGATGGTTGTGAGTGGTGGTAGATGGTGGTGGATAGTTGAATGGTGGTAGATAGTTGTGAGTGGTGGTAGATTGTTGTGAGTGGTGGTAGATTGTTGTGAGTGGTAGTGTTAATAGTGGTGGTAGATAGTTGTGAGTGGTGGTAGATAGTTGTGAGTGGTGGTGGTAGATAGTTGTGAGTGGTGGTAGATGGTTGTGAGTGGTGGTGATGGTGGTGGATAGTTGAGTAGTGGTAGATAGGTGTGAGTGGTGGTAGATAGTTGTGAGTGGTGGTAGATAGTTGTGAGTGGTGGTAGATAGGTGTGAGTGGTGGTAGATGGTTGTGAGTGGTGGTGGTGGTAGATAGTTGTGAGTGGTAGTGTTAATAGTGGTGGTAGATAGTTGTGAGTGGTGGTAGATAGTTGTGAGTGTTAATAGTGGTGGTAGATTGCTGTGAGTGGTAGTGTTAATAGTGGTGGTAGATAGTTGTGAGTGGTGGTAGATGGTTGTGAGGGGTGGTAGATAGTTGTGAGTGGTGGTAGATGGTTGTGAGTGGTGGTGGTAGATGGTTGTGAGTGGTGGCGATGGTGGTGGATAGTTGAGTGGTGGTAGATAGTTGTGAGTGGTGGTAGATTGTTGTGAGTGGTAGTGTTAATGGTGGTGGTAGATAGTTGTGAGTGGTGGTAGATTGTTGTGAGTGGTGGTAGAGAGTTGTGAGTGGTGGTGGTAGATAGTTGTGAGTAGTGGTAGATAGTTGTGAGTGCTAATAGTGGTGGTAGATAGTTGTGAGTGGTGGTGGTAGATAGTTGTGAGTGGTGGTGGTAGTGTTAATAGTGGTGGTAGATAGTTGTGAGTGGTTGTGGATTGTTGTGAGTGGTGGTAGAGAGTTGTGAGTGGTGGTGGTAGATAGTTGTGAGTGGTGGTAGATAGTTGTGAGTGTTAATAGTGGTGGTAGATAGTTGTGAGTGGTGGTAGATAGTTGTGAGTGGTGTTGGTAGTGTTAATAGTGGTGGTAGATAGTTGTGAGTGGTTGTAGATAGTTGTGAGTGGTGGTGGTAGTGTTAATAGTGGTGGTAGATAGTTGTGAGTGGTTGTAGATAGTTGTGAGCGGTGGTAGATAGTTGTGAGTGGTGGTAGATAGTTGTGAGTGGTGGTAGAGAGTTGTGAGTAGTGGTAGATAGATGTGAGTGTTAATAGTGGTGGTAGATAGTTGTGAGTGGTGGTGATAGTGGTGGATAGTTGAGTGGTGGTATATAGTTGTGAGTGGTGGTAGATAGTTGTGAGTGGTGGTGGTAGATAGTTGTGAGTGGTGGTAGATAGTTGTGAGTGGTGGGAGATTGCTGTGAGTGGTAGTGTTAACAGTGGTGGTAGATAGTTGTGAGTGGTGGTAGATAGTTGTGAGTGGTGGTAGATAGTTGTGAGTGGTGGTGGTAGATAGTTGTGAGTGGTGGTAGTAGATAGTTGTGAGTGGTGAGTGGTGGTAGATAGTTGTGAGTGGTGGTAGATAGTTGTGAGTGGTGGTAGATAGTTATGAGTGGTGGTGGTAGATTGTTGTGAGTGGTGGTGATGGTGGTGGATAGTTGAGTGGTGGTGGATAGTTGAGTGGTGGTAGATTGTTGTGAGTGGTGGTAGATAGTTGTGAGTGGTGGTGGTAGATAGTTGTGAGTGGTGGTAGATAGTTGTGAGTGGTGGTGGTAGATAGTTGTGAGTGGTGGTAGATAGTTGTGAGTGGTGGTGGTAGATAGTTGTGAGTGGTGGTAGATAGTTGTGAGTGTTAATAGTTGTGGTAGATAGTTGTGAGTGGTGGTAGATAGTTGTGAGTGGTGGTGGTAGATAGTTGTGAGTGGTGGTAGATAGTTGTGAGTGGTGGTGGTGGATAGTTGAGTGGTGGTAGATAGTTGTGAGTGGTGGTGGTAGATAGTTGTGAGTAGTGGTAGATAGTTGTGATTGGTGGTGGTGGATAGTTGAGTGGTGGTGGATAGTTGTGAGTGGTGGTGGTAGATAGTTGTGAGTAGTGGTAGATAGTTGTGATTGGTGGTGGTGGATAGTTGAGTGGTGGTGGATAGTTGTGAGTGGTGGTGGTAGATAGTTGTGAGTGGTGGTAGATAGTTGTGAGTGGTGGTAGTAGATAGTTGTGAGTGGTGGTAGATAGTTGTGAGTGGTGGTAGATAGTTGTGAGTGGTGGTGGTAGATAGTTGTGAGTGGTGGTAGATAGTTGTGAGTGGTGGTGGTGGATAGTTGAGTGGTGGTGGATAGTTGAGTGGTGGTAGATAGTTGTGAGTGGTGGTTAATACTGGTTATTGGTGTTATTGCTGTAAAGGGTGGGGGGGGGGGGGTCTGTTTAGCTATTTGCATATATAGAGTCTTCACGTAGGCTGTACTCTCTCTCTCTCTCTCTCTCTCTCTCTCTCTCTGGGTCAGTGTTGAACGAGACTCTCACTTACTGGCTCCCAGCTGCTGATTACGTTCGTGTCTGACACAAGATGAGAGGGAGTGAGAGGGGGATGGAGTGTGAGAGGGAGATGGGGTGTGAGAGGGAGGAGAGGAGGGAGAGGAAGAAGAAAAAATATAATAATAATAATAATAATAATAATAATAATAATAATAATAATAATAATAATAATAATAATATTCATTTTAATATAGTGGAATTTTTTTCACACTCAACAAACTCTTCCAGAAATAATTATAATCCGCTAATTGTTGTTACTTTACCTAATTATCTTAACTACAGTACCTCTCTCTCTCTCTCTCTCTCTCTCTCTCTCTCTCTCTCTCTCTCTCTGTAACTACCACAATTTACTACCACCACCACAATATCTACCACTATCGACTACCACCATCACCACCACAATATCTACCACCACTACCACCACCATCACTCTTGACACACGGTAACAGCTCACTGACATAATCCCATCGCGTAGCCAACCAATAGGAACAAAGCATCCAATGTAGATAGATTATGATTGGCGGAGCGAGACTCACGTTTTCTATGGTGTGAGTCCCCAGGGGTGTCTATGGCTAACCTTATTTTCTTTGATAACATTAACTTGGCCTCAACAATGGCCGCCTGGACCTGAAGTTTGGTGGAAATATTTTATTCTTTTTTTTCATAATTTTGTTGGATGTTTTCCCTCATCTCTCCTTTTATCTCTCACTTTATCTCTCACTTTATCTCTCACTTTATCTCACTTTATCTCTCACTTTATCTCTCACTTTATCTCACTTTATCTCACTTTGTCTCACTTTATCTCACTTTATCTCACTTTATCTCACTTTATCTCTCACTTTATCTCTCACTTTGCCTCTCACTTTATCTCCCACTTTATCTCTCTCACCCTCCTCATACCTCTCTCTTCAAACCTCGCCTCTCTTCCATTACCTCTCATCTCTCATCCCACTTCTCTCCCCTCACCCCTTACTCCACACCCCTCACCCCTTACTCCACACCCCTCACCCCTTACTCCACACCCCTCACCCCTCACTCCTCACCCCTCACTCCTCACCCCATACTCCACACCCCTCACCCCTTACTCCACACCCCTCAACCCTCACCCCTCACTCCTCACCCCTCACTCCTCACCCCTCACTCTTCAACCCTCACCCCTCACCCCTCACCCCTCACTCCTCACACCTCACTCCTCACCCCGAAACCCCTCACTCCTCACCCCTCACCCCTCACCCCTCACTCCTCACTCCTCACTCTTCACCCCTCACTCCTCACCCCTCACTCCTCACCCCTCACCCCTCACCCCTCACTCCTCACCCCTCACTCCTCACCCCTCACCCCTCACTCCTCACCCCTCACTCCTCACCCCTCACTCCTCACTCCTCACTCCTCACTCCTCACCCCTCACTCCTCACTCCTCACTCCTCACCCCTCACTCCTCACCCCTCACTCCTCACCCCTCACCCCTCACCCCTCACTCCTCACTCCTCACTCTTCACCCCTCACCCCTCACCCCTCACTCCTCACTCTTCACCCCTCACTCCTCACTCCTCACTCTTCACCCCCTCACTCCTCACTCCTCACTCCTCACCCCTCACTCCTCACCCCTCACTCCTCACCCCTCACTCCTCACTCTTCACTCCTCACTCCTCACTCCTCACCCCTCACCCCTCACCCCTCACCCTCACTCCTCACCACTCACTCTTCAACCCTCACCCCTCACCCCTCACTCCTCACTCCTCACTCCTCACCCCTCACTCCTCACCCCTCACTCCTCACCCCTCACTCCTCACTCCTCACCCCTCACCCCTCACCCCTCACTCCTCACCCCTCACCCCTCACCCATCACCCTCACCCCTCACTCCTCACCCTCACTCCTCTCACCCCTCACCTCTCACACCTCACTCCTCACCCCTCACCCCTCACCCCTCACTCCTCACCCCTCACTCCTCACTCCTCACCCCTCACCCCTCACTCCTCACCCCTCACTCCTCACCCCTCACCCTCACTCCTCACCCCTCACTCCTCACCCTCACCCCTCACTCCTCACCCTCACTCCTCACCTCTCACTCCTCACTCCTCACTCCTCACTCCTCACTCCCCTCACTCCCTCACCCTCACTCCTCACCTCTCACTCCTCACCCTCACTCCTCACCTCTCACCCTCACCCTCACTCCTCACCCCTCACCCCTCACTCCTCACCCTCACCTCACCCTCACTCCTCACTCCTCACTCCTCACCCCTCACTCCTCACTCCTCACTCCTCACCCCTCACCCCTCACCCCTCACTCCTCACCCCTCACTCCTCACTCCTCACCCCTCACTCCTCACCCCTCACTCCTCACCCCTCACCCCTCACTCCTCACCCCTCACTCTTCAACCCTCACCCCTCACCCCTCACTCCTCACTCCTCACCCTCACCCCTCACTCCTCACCCCTCACTCCTCACTCCTCACTCCTCACCCCTCACCCTCACTCCTCACCCCTCACTCCTCACTCCTCACTCCTCACCCCTCACCCCTCACCCCTCACCCCTCACCCCTCACCCCTCACCCCTCACCCCTCACCCCTCACCCCTCACTAGCAACAGAGATAAAATAAAATAAGAAAATAAAATCATATTAAAACACTTCACTGAAAAAAACTTCCAATTTACATTTTCTTTGACAAACTTTGCATAAACGAATCTCTCTCTCTCTCTCTCTCTCTCTCTCTCTCTCTCTCTCTCTCTCTCTCTCTCTCTCTCTCTCTCTCAGCCGTGCCATAACAGATCAACACACACACACACACACACACACACACACACACGCTTTTGATCAATAACTCTAACATTTGGCAGCTTAACGTCTTTCACTATACATAAGATAGTCTCCTTATGTGTATAGAATGTGTTTAATGTATATTTACGTTGTGTGTGTGTGTGTGTGTGTGTGTGTGTGTGTGTGTGTGTGTGTGTGTGTGTATGTTACCGTCCTGTTTGTGTGTATAGATAATGTGTATAGTGTATGTTTACGTTCTGTCTGTGTGTATGGAGAATGTTTGATCAATATTACGTTCTATTTTGTGGCTATAAATTACGTTCATCTTCCAACAACGGTGTGAACGTAGTAGTCGTGGCTGTTCTTACGTTCAGTCGTGAGATGTAAGAACATAGCTGACTGACTCTGTAGCTTATGTGATCAAAGGAACGTGACTTGTGATGTAAAGAACGTAGCTGACTGTCTCGTGTAAGCTAAACGGGCATAAAATCGCTTGCATGAATGTGTGTGTGTGTGTGTGTGTGTGTGTGTGTGTGTGTGTGTGTGTGTGTGCGCTAGCGTAGTGTCGTGCAAGGAAAAAATGTTTGCATGTGTGTCTAGACATTGTATGTGTGCGTGTGTCTTATAATAAGTTGAGAATCTGTACACACACGCACACACACACACACACACACGCTGGCATGTGTACCTGAGTTGAATGATTCCTGTTTTGACCGGTCACGTCTCTCTCTCTCTCTCTCTCTCTCTCTCTCTCTCTCTCTCTCTCTCTCTCTCTCTCTCTCTCTCTCTCTCTCTCTGAATATGGAAATGGAGGAAGGAAGGGGGGTGGGAGGGAGGTAAGGAAGGGGGGTGGGAGGGAGGTAAGGAAGGGGGGTGGGAGGGAGGTAAGGAAGGGGGGTGGGAGGGAGGTAAGGAAGGGGGATGGGAGGGAGGTAAGGAAGGGGGTTGGGAGGGAGGTAAGGAAGGAGGCTGGGAGGGAGGTAAGGAAGGGGGATGGGAGGGAGGTAAGGAAGGGGGATGGGAGGGAGGTAAGGAAGGGGGATGGGAGGGAGGTAAGGAAGGGGGATGGGAGGGAGGTAAGGAAGGGGGATGGGAGGGAGGTAAGGAAGGAGGCTGGGAGGGAGGTAAGGAAGGGGGATGGGAGGGAGGTAAGGAAGGGGGATGGGAGGGAGGTAAGGAAGGGGGATGGGAGGGAGGTAAGGAAAGGGGATGGGAGGGAGGTAAGGAAGGGGGGTGGGAGGGAGGTAAGGAAGGGGGATGGGAGGGAGGTAAGGAAGGGGGGTGGGAGGGAGGTAAGGAAAGGGGATGGGAGGGAAGGATGGAAAGGGTAAGAGAGAGGAGGGTGAGTGGGAGGGAAGGAGGGAGGGAGCTCGTATTTTTTATGACTATTATCATTCCCTATTCCCCGCCCATTAGCTCCTTATCGTCCTTATTACGGCTCCTCTATCAGACGCTACTTATTAAATCCCTCTTTCCTATTATAGTGTACTTCCTAAGTCATTATAGAGTGATTAATGGTGTGTGTGTGTGTGGCGGGGGGCAAACACACACACACACACACACACACACACACACACACACACACACACACACACACACACACACACACACACCATCACACACACACACACACACACACACACACACACACACACACATCACACACACACACACACACACACACACACACACACCATCACACACACACACACACACACACACACACACACACACACACACACACACACACACACACACACACACACACACACATGTAATGACAATTTATAAACATATTTCGTTAGTTTGTTGTTATTTACAGGAAGTTCGTTGTAAATGACCGTTAAAACCGTTGTAAAAATATTCAAATTATTTGTTTGAGTGTCGCTATGACGTTATGGGAGTCCAGTAATGCCGTTACGATATTTTAAAAACGTCTACTTTTGAAATATCGACAAATATATCGTTATGTCGTCATTAGTATCCGTTAAAACCGTTATAAAATCGTTAATAAAAATACGTTAACAATCATTCTTAGTTAACAATAATAGTGATAATAATAATAATAATAACAGGAACCAATTACATTAACATATAAATTTATGTATACAGTAATTGTTATGTGTGTGTGTGTGTGTGTGTGTGTGTGTGTGTGTGTGTGTGTGTGTGTGATTGGTCATAACATATCCCAAATACTCCTGATTGGTTGAAATAATATCCCGGACAGCCAATAGCGATACATCACTTGTCATATACCAATTTATTCCTTTATGAACCATATATGTAACTATCCTTATATTATTACTTAAGATTTTAGTTAATGGATTAAGATGAAAAATATATAAGGTAGGTTAGGTCAGGTCAGGTCAGGTCACTTCTGGTCAGGTAAGAGGCAGTTTGAGTTAAGTTAATCATTGTCAAGTCAGGTTAGAGACAGGTGTGTGTTGTACTGGATGACACCTGTCGAGGAGGAAGTGGCAGCATTTGTAGGAAGGTCAGAGGTCAAGAGAAGGTTATTGGTTGATGTGGTCAAGGCTTGGCTATATTAACTCAGGGGTCAGAGGTCAATCTTCTCCTCTGGGTCACTCGGATCTGTTTCTTTGAGTATTATATGGCCTTTGCTTTTTATATATCTGACGTCAGAGGTCTAGCGTGGCTGTGATTGGTCACTTAATCTCTGGGTCACACAACAGGGGGCTGTGATGCGTCTCTCAACCTCTGACGTCATACACTCGTAGCTGCAATTGGTCTGTTGAACTTACGTCACACACTAGCCACCTGTGATTGGTCTGTTGATCTTTGGTGTCACATAAGGAGGCTGCTATTGGTCTCTCGATTTTTGACGTCATAAACATGGGCTTCTGTGATTGGTCGGGTAGAATTAAACACAGAAAACAGTATTTTCTGGTAATGTTTCAGTGAAGATTTTGCCGGAAGTTCCGTTAATGGGCTTAATGCTGGGAGGGGGGGGGGAGGGGGGGGGGAGGGGGGGGTGAACGGTTGACAGTGAATAAATGAATAATGGATGAAAAGTGAGGAAAATGGTAGAGAGAATGAAAGATGGATGATGGATGATGACCGAGTTAGTTATTGTTAAATGGGTGAAATGAATAGTAATGATAAGATGGATGTGTGGGTAATGGTCATAGTCTTACCGGCGTTTACTTATAAAATACTCCCTCTCTCCCACCCCTCCCCTCTCTCTCACCCCTCCCCTCTCTCCCACCCCTCCCCTCTCTCACCTCTCCCCTCTCCCACCCCTCCCTTCTCTCACCCTCTTTTTCCTTTCCTTTTATGTGACTGTTTACTTTGTCTCCCATCAACCGTGTGGTCCCGTAAAGTAATTGCCTCTCTCTCTCTCTCTCTCTCTCTCTCTCTCTCTCTCTCTCTCTCTCTCTCTCTCTCTCTCTCTCTCTCTCTCTCTCTCTCACTAACTCTCTCTCTCTCTCCCTTACAGTACACAAGTCAACAGATGGTGAGTGGGGTACCATCACCACTCGCGCCAGAAGACACTGGTGCAGGAGGGGCAGCTGTGGTGGCTGCTGTAGCGTCTTCTTCAGGAGCGGCGGGGACAGGGACGGAGATGGCTGCCCCACCACCACCACCACTACCGGCAGCAGAAGTATATAATGACCTGGAGATACTCACCTACCACATCCAGTCTCTCGTTATCTCCCGCTACGCCGTCACCACCGTCACCTGCCGTATCCGTAACCCGACCCTGGACGCCCAAGAGGCAGCCTTCACTATACTGCTCCCCGTCAACGCCTTCATCTCCAACCTCACTATGTAAGTACACTACTGTACTCGTGTTCTCATGCTGCTGGTGTGTGTGTGAGTACTTTCTGTTGTGAGTACTTCCTACTAGTGTTGGTGTGAGTACTTTCTGTTTTGAGTACTTCCTGTTGATGTGAGAGAGACAGACTAACAGCGCCGTCGGGAAAGACAGTGTTGACGGTATAATGGTATAATGTCCGTTGTTTCATAAACAGAAGAATTATGTAAATGGGTTAATTACATTTGATTTATATACTGATTCATCCCCTGTAACTTTCCACTAGCTATGAGGTGACATGTTCAGTGCACGTGATAAGGTGTGTCCACGGGAAGCTGCGTCATATTATGCTGAGGCATTAAGTAGCCGCCTCCCTGGCCACCCAAAGCGGGCATTAGTTTGATATCCTTGACTAGAGGAAGACGTTATTTGAGAGCCGTCGTGGTTGGCTCCGTCTTCCCTCGAGGGAGGACGACGTGCCTATTCCTTTCTCCCTCGATGGGTCACTACTCAGAGTCACACTCAAACTCTTACATCGAACGGACGTGATTAAACGGTCTATTTACATAGCCGCCGTCCTCTCTTTTCACGCTCATAAATAGTGGAAGTTATGGTTGATCTGCACTCAGGAATTATATAAACAATACTTTTTTTTAATAAAAGTAGAAACTACAATTGGCTTTCGTTACTAAAGCCCAATATAATATAAATGTACCAGCCTGGTTAACTTTGAAATAACCAGCCAGTTCAATGGTGGTGATGGTGGGGAGGTGATGGTGTGGTGGTGATGGTGGTGGTGATGGTGAGGAGGTGATGGTGAGGAGGTGATGGTGTGAGGGTGATGGTGGTGGTGATGGTGAGGAGGTGATGTTTACATACGTCCCTCACAGTAAAGTCAGCTGATTGATACTCATCTTCTGTTTATGAATGGGTGATGGTAATGCTCCTTTGTTTACATTCAGAGGTCGTAGTAAAATCAGCTGATGACTGACGATTCACTTTTGTTTTTTAATGAACGAGTCTCAATGCGTGTTTGTTTACAGGTGCATTAGTAATTATAAGCCAATCCAGGTAACTAATATAAGGTTTTATTGATGGATATATTACGTCTTTTGTTGTCATTGTTGAGGGATATAGACGACAGTGAAACAGCTGACACGCGATGGGTTAGATCATCTATAAATAACAAATGACGATCAGGTGACTTATAAATGGTTCTACGGAAGAGTTGATGCATAGATACAGGGTGACTCACAAGGTTATTTACCAAGAACAAATCCTATATGCAATTACTCTCAGTACAGTAAGTTTATTTACCACCCTGTGAGCTGACGAACAAATTCTCAAAACCTCGTAAACAGATACAGGGTGACATATAAATTCCCTATACCAAGAACAGGTCCTATATGTAATGTTCCTTAATACAGTGATTTTATTCACCACCCTGTACCTTCCACGAACTATGAGCCGATAGACAAATCCTCAAAACCTCGTCGATAGATACAGGGTGACGCATAAACTCCCTATACCAAGAACAGATCCTATGTTCAATTATCCTCGGTACTGAAATTTTGTGCACCACCCTGCACCTGGTCTTACTCCAAGTTGAAGACAAAAATAAAATAAAACTTTGTATTTTTTTACGAGTAGGGAAGCGAGTCATTGTGGGTGAAAGTTGGGTGATGGATGAGGTGAGAGGGAGAGAGAGAAAGAGAGGGGTGATGTAGATGTGAGGGAGGGAGGGAGGGAGAGGGATGATGAATGATGTAGATGTGAGAGAGGTAATGGATGAGGTGAGAGTAAGGGAGGGGTGATGGATGAGGTGAGAGTAAGGGAGAGGTGATGGATGATGTGAGAGTAAGGGAGAGTAATACGATATGCACTCTCTCTCTCTCTCTCTCTCTC
>CAUDMG010003292.1:813225-830725 GCA_958450375.1 Homarus gammarus | reverse complement strand
ACACACACACACACACACACACACACAGGAGTCAGTAGTCGTAATTCTTAGTTTTAATCTTGTAATTACAGGTCTGGTTAATGTAATTGGTCCGGCATTACAGCAGTTTTGTACTCTGTAATTCCGTTTGTCTTATCCTCTCAAGAAGCGGGTGTGTAGCGTCTTAGGCAGGTGGAGAGTCGTTAATTGCAGGTGTAATCCACAAATTCTACCTGTATCTGTGTGGCTTCATTAATTGTACCAGTGTTATACATCTTGTTAACTGTTCCTGTGACTGTACCGTTGGTGGGGGTATAACAGGTGGGGGTACAGATTGCCCAGCGACCAACAGGTGGGCTGGGGGCTCACCTGAGTCTAATTGGCAGGTGAATGCCATGTTGTGTGGTGCAGTGTGTCTCGCCCTAATGACCCTATTTCGCCTCTCCTGATGCTCTCTCCTCACCCTTTTTTTCGTGCTTCCTAGTGAGCGTTGAATTATTTCTTGTGCCTATTTTAACAATACACTGCCATAATACAAAGAACACAACACTACAACAACATTACAACAATACAGTAATAACACAACACCACATAACACAACACAACACCACACAACACAACACTACAACAACATTACAACAATACAGTAATCCAACAACACCACACAACACCACACAACACAACACCACACCACACAACACAACACTACAACAACATTACAACAATACAGTAATAACACAACACCACACAACACAACACCAGACCACACCACACAACACAACACAACACAACACCACACCACACAACACAACACCACACCACACCACACAACACAACACAACACCACACCACACAACACAACACCAGACCACACCACACAACACCACATACCACAACACCACACAACACAACACCACACCACACAACACAACACAACACCACACAACACCACATAACACAACACCACACAACACAACACAACACCACACAACACAACACCACACCACACAACACAACACCAGACCACACCACACAACACCACATAACACAACACCACACAACACAACACCACACCACACAACACAACACTACAACAACATTACAACAATACAGTAATAACACAACACCACACAACACCACACAACACAACACCACACAACACCACACAACACCACACCACATAACACAACACCACACAACACAACACAACACCACACAACACCACACAACACAACACCACACCACACAACACAACACTACAACAACATTACAACAATACAGTAATAACACAACACCACACAACACCACACCACATAACACAACACCACACAACACAACACAACACCACACAACACCACACAACACAACACCACACCACACAACACAACACAACACCACACAACACCACACAACACCACACAACACAACACCACACAACACCACACAACACCACACCACACAACACAACACAACACAACACCACACAACACAACACCACACAACACCACACAACACCACACAACACAACACCACACCACACAACACAACACTACAACAACATTACAACAATACAGTAATAACACAACACCACACAACACCACACAACACAACACCACACCACACAACACAACACCAGACCACACCACACAACACCACATAACACAACACCACACAACACAACACCACACAACACAACACCAGACCACACCACACAACACCACACAACACAACACCACACCACACAACACCACACCACACAACACAACACAACACAACACCACACCACATAACACAACACAACACCACACAACACCACACAACACCACACAACACAACACTACAACAACATTACAACAATACAGTAATCCAACAACACCACATAACACAACACCACATAACACAACACCACACAACACAACACCACACAACACAACACTACAACAACATTACAACAATACAGTAATCCAACAACACCACATAACACAACACCACATAACACAACACCACACAACACAACACCACACAACACAACACTACAACAACATTAAAACAATACAGTAATCCAACAACACCACATAACACAACACCACATAACACATCACCACACAACACAACACCACACCACACAACACTACAACAACATTACAACAATACAGTAATCCAACAACACAACACCACACAACACCACACAACATCACACAACACTACAACAATATTACAACAATACACTAATCCAACAACACAACACAACACAACACAACACCACTACACCACCTCTTGTGTTATTGATGGGATGGTGCACCTGTGTGACGTCACGCTCGGTCGGTCACCTGTGCTGGGGACCTAATTACCAGCCGTCTCCCTCACCTGTACACACCAACAGGTCCCCACCATCTATACTGATCCTTAACTAAACACAAAATGGCGTCAGAACCACACTGAGACGCTACACACACACACACACACACACACACACACATACACACACGAGTTGTTAAGGCAGTGTTGCACGTGTTGCACATGTTATATTAAGGTTGTTGCAAAGTCTTACACATATTATATTAGTGTTATTGCAGATGTTGCATTAGGAAGCGGCCTCCCTGACGTGTGATGACGACGAAGTATGTAAATGAGCTTATGTGTAGGACTCATAAGGCTGCCAGAACCACTGTTAGCCCCTGGCCTACTGGTGAGAGAGAGAGAGAGAGAGAGAGATAATCCACCACACTCCCTACTCTCTCATCTGGACGCCTTAAGACACCCGTTGATGGATAGATGTGAAACGTGACCTGCCTGGACACACACACACACACACACACACACTCTGGCCAGAGGTTCACATGTGGATTACCATTACTTGTCTTGTACACACGAATTTGCATATTGTAATGAAGTTCTCCGGCTTCTGGTGTGTGTGTGTGTGTGTGTGTGTGTGTGTGTGTGTGTGTGTGTGTTGCTCTTTCTCATCAGTTGATATTAGCAGTAAACAATGTGCGTCAGTAATCTCTCTCTCTCTCTCTCTCACTCACTCACTCACACAGTAATGACCACCATAATATCACTCCCCACTTTACATTATACAAGAGTCGGAAATTAAATCTAAAAGTTTAATTCATTATTTGGGAGAGAGAAAAAAATTGGATCTACACCAGTTTTTGTAGTGAAGAATAAATACATGAATAAATGAATAAACTTCAAATTACTTCTGCTCTGAGGGTTTCTTTTTTTTGGGGGGGGGGAGGGGTCAAACCTACACTGGAAGAGGTTTCTGAATCCTTTCCCTGGATGAATCGGGAATTATGTAGGTTTCAAAGATTCGGAATGAGTGTGTGTTAGGATTCTCTTAAGGCTTCAGGAGATTCTGAATTATACAAAGGCTTCAAGGTTTCCGAAGCAATGGTGAACCCCAGAGAGAGAGAGAGAGAGAGAGAGAGAGAGAGAGAGAGAGAGAGAGAGAGAGAGAGAGAGAGAGTCCTCCTGAACTGAGACACAAAACGTCTCCTCTATAAATGTTTCATTGTATCGTATTATCCGGAGCCTCGATGCTGGCTGATTTTTTTTTTTTTTAGTGAAGCACCTTTGTTTTTTTTCTTGTTTTTTCTGTTGTTGTTGTTTCACTGTTTTTTTTCTTTGTTTTTATTTTCTTCTTTGTTCTTGTTTTTTGCTTAGTTCTTTGGTCGTGTTTCTTTGTGTCTTTCTTTTGCCTTTTTTACTTTTTTCTGTTTTATTTTCATGTGAGATTTTCTTATCCTCTCTCTCGTGTGTGTGTGTGTGTGTGTGTGTGTGTGTGTGTGTGTGTTTAGTATGCTCGACGACTCCTAGCATTTTTCAACTCTGATTTATCTCTCTCTCTCTCTCTCTCTCTCTCTCTCTCTCTCTCTCTCTCTCTCTCTCAGCACACCAGGGCGATATATATATATATACTTTGATGAAAGAAATAGAAAGTGTATAAACCTTTCCATACTTTCACACCTCCACCACCCATCAAAGACTTTCTCTCCCTGATAACTTTCACTTGGGGGATTTTGCACAAGACGCCCAGAAAAGTTTAATGATTTTTTTTAGGAACGAAAGACTTAAGATAGTTGAAGGTTAAGTGCTGAGATTTGGGAAGGGAATTTTTTGAGATTTGGGGGAAATTTGTTCAGATTTTGAGGATAAAGTTTTGATATTTGGGTGAAATTTTCAGATTCTGGGGAAAATTATGAGATTTTGGGGGAGATTTATTATTTTTTTTATTTTGGAGAATTTTGTTTGACTTTTAAAAGGACAAGGTGCCTTCTGTAACATGACCTGTAACATCCAAACTCAAAGAAAAGCACAGGTGTTATGTTCTTTTCGTGTTTACAGTGTGTGTGTGTGTGTGTGTGTGTGTGTGTGTGTGTGTGTGTGTGTGTGTGTGTGTGTGTGTGTGTGTGTGTGTGTGTGTGTGTGTGTCTTCCCTCTCAACAGTCCTAGCACGAGGTTGGCCACGCTTAACTAAATCTAATTTTCAGCTCTGGGTCGCGACACTTGCGATTTGTGGTCTGGTGTTTACTGGCCCCTGTGTGTGTGTGTTGGGGGCGTGAGGGTGGTGTGTGAGGCGTGTGGGGGTCAGAGTGTGTGTGTGTATGTGTGTGTTGGGGGCGTGAGGGTGGTGTGTGAGGCGTGTGGGGGGTCAGAGTGTGTGTGTGTGTGTGTGTGTGTGTGTGTGTGTGTGTGTGTGTGTGTGTGTGTGTTGGGGGCGTGAGGGTGGTGTGTGAGGCGTGTGGGGGTCAGAGTGTGTGTGTGTGTGTTGGGGGCGTGAGGGTGGTGTGTGAGGCGTGTGGGGGTCAGAGTGTGTGTGTGTGTGTGTGTGTTGGGGGCGTGAGGGTGGTGTGTGAGGCGTGTGGGGGTCAGTGTGTGTGTTGGGGGTGAGGGTGGTGTGTGAGGCGTGTGGGGTGAGGTGTGTGTGTGTGTGTGGGGTGGGGTGAGGGTGGTGTGTGGGGTGGGGGGTGAGTGTGTGTGTGTGTGTGTGGGGGGGGCGTGCGGGTGGTGTGAGTCGCGTGTGGGGTGAGAGTGTGTGTGTGGTTGGTGGTGTGTGTGTGTGTGTGTGTGTGGGGGGTGAGGGTGGTGTGTGAGGCGTGTGGGGGGTCAGAGTGTGTGTGTGTATGTGTGTGTTGGGGGCGTGAGGGTGGTGTGTGAGGAGTGTGGGGGGTGAGGTGTGTGTGTGTGGTGGGTGGTGTGTGTGTGTGTGTGGGGGGCGTGAGGGTGGTGTGCGAAGAGTATGGGGGTCAGAGTGTGTGTGTGTGTGTGTGTGTGTGTGTTTTGGGGGCGTGAGGGTGGTGTGTGAGGAGTGTGGGGGTCAGAGAGAGTGTGTGTGTGGGGTGTGTGTGTGTTGGGGGCGTGAGGGTGGTGTGTGAGGAATGTGGGGGTCAGAGTGTGTGTGTGTGTGTGTGTGTGTGTGTGTGTGTGTGTGTGTGTGTGTGTTGGGGGCGTGAGGGTGGTGTGTGAGGAGTGTGGGGGTCAGAGTGTGTGTGTGTGTGTGTGTGTGTGTGTGGGCGTGAGGGTGGTGTGTGAGGAATGTGGGGGTCAGAGTGTGTGTGTGTGTGTGTGTGTGTGTGTGTGTGTGTGTGTTTTGGGGGCGTGAGGGTGGTGTGTGAGGAGTGTGGGGGTCAGAGTGTGTGTGTGGGTGTGTGTGTGTTGGGGGCGTGAGGGTGGTGTGTGAGGAATGTGGGGGTCAGAGTGTGTGTGTGTGTGTGTGTGTGTGTGTGTGTGTGTGTGTGTGTGTGTGGTGGGGGCGTGAGGGTGGTGTGCGAGGAGTGTGGGGGTCAGAGTGTGTGTGTGTGTGTGTGTGTTGGGGGCGTGAGGGTGGTGTGCGAGGAGTGTGGGGGGTCAGAGTGTGTGTGTGTGTGTGTGTGTTGGGGGCGTGAGGGTGGTGTGCGAGGAGTGTGGGGGTCAGAGTGTGTGTGTGTGTGTGTGTGTGTGTGTGTGTGTGGTGGGGGCGTGAGGGTGGTGTGCGAGGAGTGTGGGGGTCAGAGTGTGTGTGTGTGTGTGTGTGTGTTGGGGGCGTGAGGGTGGTGTGCGAGGAGTGTGGGGGTCAGAGTGTGTGTGTGTGTGTTGGGGGCGTGAGGGTGGTGTGTGAGGAGTGTGGGGGTCAGAGTGTGTGTGTGTGTGTGTGTGTGTGTGTGTGTGTTGGGGGCGTGAGAACATAAGAACATAAGGAGTCTGCAATAGGCCGGATGGCCAGTGCATGGCAGCTCCTGTCGAGAGTTACTACCACTCTCTATCATCCATGAATCTATCTAGCCTCCTTTTAAAACTTTCCAGAGTTCCAGCACTTACTACAAAGTTGCTAGGCTTGTTCCACTCGTCCACCACCCTATTTGTGAACCAGTTCCTTCTTATCTCCCTCCTAAATCTAAACTTATCCAACTTAAATCCGTTGCTACGAGTCCTATCCTGCTTGGATATTTTAAGAACTTTATCTCTATCCCCTTTATTGATTCCTTTCACCCACTTAAATACTTCTATCATATCTCCCCGCACTCTTCGTCTTTCTAGGGAATACAAGTTAAGTTTCTTTAACCTATCCTGATATGGAAGATTTCTAAGTCCCGGAATCATTTCGTCATTCTTCGCTGCACCGACTCTAGTGAATTGATATCCATTCTATAATAGGGGCACCAGAACTGAACCGCATAATCGAGGTGCGGCCTGACTAGCGCAAGATATAGTTGCAATAAGACCTCTGCACTCCTATTACTTATACTTCTAGATATAAAACCCAATTCCCTGTTTGCCTTATTTCGAACATTAACGCACTGTTTTCTAGGCCGTAGGTCCGGGCTTGCAAGTACCCCTAGGTCTCTTTCACAAGTCGACTTCTCTAGGTTGATATTGTTAAGGCTGTATGCATTGTGAGTATCTGTTTTTCCAATATTAAGTACGCTGTACTTGCTGGTGTTGAATTTCATTTGCCATTTTTCTGACCACCCCTGCAATTTATTTAGATCCTCCTATAATGCATTTGCATCCTGCCCTGAAATAATCTGCCGCCCTATTTTGGTGTATCCGCAAACTTGCTTATGGCACTGCTGATCCCAGTATCTAGATCGTTTATGTAGATTATGAACAAGAGTGGGCCTAGTACTGACCCCTGGGGAACCCCACTGGTTACACGGCCCCACTCAGATTTAACACCATCTACGCTGACCCTCTGCGTTCTATCGGTGAGCCATGATTTTATCCAATTTAAAACTTTCCCCTCGATACCATGAGCTTGAATTTTTCTCAGAAGCCTTTGATGCGGTACTCTGTCAAATGCTTTATTAAAGTCTAAGTAAATAACATCGTAATTTTCGTCATTACCTACTACCTCGAAGACTTTCCTAAAAAACGTCAGCAGATTTGTTAGACAAGATTTTCCCTTTGTAAACCCATGTTGAGAGTCGTAGATTAATTTGCTTTTCTCTAGATGCGATCGGATGCTATCTGCTATAATTGATTCAAGAAATTTCCCCACTACTGACGTCAAACTGATCGGCCGGTAATTTGACGCTGATGCTCTGTCTCCCTTTTTAAATATGGGTACTACATTTGCCTGTTTCCACAAGTCTGGCACAACTCCAGTGTCTAATGATTTTGTAAATAAATTTACAAGGGGTCTGCTAATCTGTTCCCTACACCCTTTCAAGACTCGAGGGAAAATTTCATCCGGCCCTGGGGATTTTGTCTTCTTTAGTTTATTTATCCTCTTAAGAACATCCTCTTTTCCTATAGTGATATTCTTTAATTTCTCTTCTTCCTTTCCCCTAAATATCAGTTCCACCTCTGGAATTTCCTCACGAATTTCTTCTGTGAAAACTGATAAGAAGTAGTTGTTCAATGCTTTGCTTATTTCTTCACTGCCATTCATCACTTCTCCCTTCCCTGACTTTAAAGGCCCAACTTTGTCCTTGACTTTTGTTCTATATACCTGGAAAAATCCCTTGGGATTCTCCTTGGATTCTCTTGTTATTTTGATTTCATAGTCTCTCTTTGCTTTCCTTGCATTTTTCTTAACATTCCTAGATAGTTCATTATACCTATTTCTGAGCTGCTCCTCCCCTCCCTTTAATTTCTTATAAATTCCTTTCTTTATTCCTCTGTCATGCTTAAGTTTTCTGGTCATCCACCTTGGCTCATTCTTATTTGACCTAATTTTTCTGTATGGAATATTTTGTTCTTGTGCTTTATGGAGTATACTTGTGAATATATTACAGTCATGATCAATTGTTGTGTCATCTATGACCTCACCCCTTCCTACTGGGAACTGACGTGACTGTTCCCAGGTGACCTCACCTAGGTACCTTCTTAACCCCTGATAATCCGCCAACCGAAATTTTGGGACTCTGACCATATTGTCATTGTATTTTGTTTCCCAATTTAGGGTGAACCTGATTTCTCTGTGATCACTGTTACCTAGTTCTTCCCCTACTGTGATATCTCTGATAATATTTTCTTTATTTGTTAATACTAGGTCTAATATATTGTCACCTCTAGTAGGTTCTGTAATTAGTTGTTTCAAAAAATTGTCCTGTATTCCATCTAGGAAGTCTTCAGATTCATGGTCACCTACAATGTTGTCCCAGTCAATATTTCTGAAGTTGAAATCCCCCATAATGCATAGGTTGTTATATTTTGCTGCCCTACTCATTTCCTGCCATATGGGCTGAGCTGCTTCTTTCCCAAGACTTGGGGTCAGTAAATCACTCCCAAAATTAGTTTTCTCTTCCTTCCGTGATTTCTACCCACACAGACTCGGTTCCTATTTCACCCTTTATTGAATTATTAATACAACATTTTAATGTATCCTTGACGAAGAGTGCGACCCCTCCCCCCTTCCTACCTTCCCTGTCCTTGTGAAAAAGGTTGTAGCCTTCTATGTGGTACTCTGATAAAAAAATTTTGCTCGCCAGATTCATCCAAGTTTCGGTGATTGCTATGACGTCTACATTCTCGGTACATACAACCGCTCTCAGCAAGTCTATTTTATTTCTAACGCTCCTACTGTTTGTATAGTATACATTTAAACCTACCCTTCCCTGGTCCTGTTTTACCCCTTGTCCTGAGTAACTAGTTTTACTTCCCAGGACCTGCTTGTTTTTTGACTCCCACTTTCCCCGACCTCTCTCTACTGGCGAAACCGCCCCTTAGGAGTGACAATTTCACACTCCAGGGATGCAGACAACGTCTTTACCCCCGCACGAGACAAGTGTACTCCGTCGCGACTGTACAGGTAGTCGTTGCCATAGAATCGTTGCCAGCTATCAATGAATGCCCAACCATTGTTTGCACAATGTTTTTCCAGTCCAGTCTGGTGGTGTGTGAGGGTGGTGTGTGAGGAGTGTGGGGGTCAGTGTGTGTGTGTGTGTGTGTGTGTGTGTGTGTGTGTGTGTGTGTGTGTGTGTGTGTGTGTGATAATAATAATAATAATAATAATAATAAACGGTTTATTAATAGAGTTGCAGCCGATGGCTGAAAATATACAGACTTATATTTGATTTAGACATAATGCTATAATGTGCGTTGAATGCATTTGCAGGGCTGTACAGTACATAAATCAGGAGTTGTTTATTATTTTAACAATGGATGGGATGGTGCTATTCTTATATCTATCGGTGCGGGCTCTTATGGGCTGAATATTGTTGTAGTGGCGGACTGCAAGAGGTGGGTGGGGGGCTGCCGGTGGCAAGAGGTGACGATGACGAGGGTGGTGCATTAGTTGGCTGCCAAACCTTTCCAGTGCTTGGTGGTGGAAGTCACTGAGGGATGGCATTTCCAGGGTGAAGAGAGCATTGATGTAGCTGGAGTATTCTGCGACGAGCATGATTCTGCAGGCCCTTTTCTGTACCTTCTCTAGCCGACGTTGTTAGGTGGAGTTGAGAGAAGACGACCAGGCTGGTGAAGCATACATTAGTTTGGGGAGAATAAAAGGCATTGTAGATAGTCCTCAGCTCTGGTGTGGGTGTCCCAAGTGACATAAGTCGTCGTAGCATGTAGAGACGGTACGAGGCTGCCTTGACTGTGTTATTTACAAGGGCCTTCCAGTCCAGTTTGTTGTCTATAGTTACACCCAAGAGTTTGGCAGACTGCACCAGCTGGAGAGGATGGGCATCCACTGTGACTGCTGGGGCTTGCACTGGAGTGGTGGCGGTATTGACGTGCATGACTTCGGTTTTGGTGTGGATGATGGTGATCTTGTTCTCCATAGTCCATGCCTGTAGCCTGTCCAGGGTGCCTTGTAGCCATGAGTAGTCTGGTGCGGTGTTGTCCACTGAAACCCCCACAGTGCAGTCATCCACGTACTTCAACCTGTCAGGAGTGTCCTATAGGGAGGCTTTGATCAGGATGAGGAGGCACATTGGTCCCATCTTGGTCCTTTGGGGAACACCGCAGGTGAGGTGTTGGAATGTGAAGACCGAGTCCTGATACCTCACTGCCTGACGACGTCCACTCAAGAAATCAGTGAGCCATGAAACCAGGGGGGACCGGTGGTAGACGCGGTACCTTTCTTGCCTCGCAATTGAGATGTCACGGGTTCGATTCCCGGGCCGGTGGAAGTTGTTTGGACTTACTTCCTACCCCCCCCCATTAGTCCCTGTTCACCTAGCAGTAAAGTAGGTACCTGTTGTAAGTCGAAAGTTGCGAATTCGTATTCAGGGAGTTGTTGGAGCTTCCAATAACTTGATGACATAAACCACTGACTCTTCAGGCTTCTACGCCCTTGACTCTTCAATGGCTTCTACGCCCTTAACTCATGAGACATAAAGGCAAGCATGAACTTAGCATGCTTCCCTGTTGGGCGCTGTTAACGCAAATGCCCACTCAAAAACAAAGTCCTCACAGAGTAGACTGGGTATGGGGGTAATGGCAACTGGCCTGGGGTCGTTAGGGGACTGTGGGGTGGTGACCTTGGGGATGGGGGTGACAAATGCGGTTTTCCATTCATTAGGTCATTTGCTTTGTCTGAGGGATGCATTAATAATAGAACAGAGGGGGGTGGCAAGTTCGACTGCAAACTCCTTGTATATTTTGATTGGGAGGTCAATTGGGGTCGTGGAGCGTTTGGATTTAAATTTCAGGAGTTTGTTGGCGATTTCATATGGTTGAACAATGGGAGGGGGGGAGGGGGAAGGTAAGTAAGCCGGGAGGAGAGTGAGGTCAAGACTGGGTAAGGTGGGGGTGCTGGTGGTAGAGTGGTATCGCTCTTGCCTTCGCAAGCGAGATGTCACGGGTTCGATTCCCGGGCCGGTGGAAGTTGTTTGGACATACTTCCTAGCCCCCATTAGTCCCTGTTCACCTAGCAGTAAAGTAGGTACCTGGTGTAAATCGAAAGTTGCGAATTCGTATTCAGGGACAAGTTGTTGGAGCTTCTAATAACTTGATGTCATAAACCAGTGACTCTTCAGGCTTCTATGCCATTGACTCTTTAGGCTTCTACGCCCTTAACTCATGAGACATAAAGGCAAGCATGAACTTAGCATGCTTCCCTGTTGGGCGCTATAGACGCTTTTGCGCTTCACCTTACACAAGGATGTAGGGGAGTGCCCCCCCCCCCCCAAAAAAAAAAAAATGGGTAAGGTATGACATTTGGTAGCAAAGTGGTTATTAATTATCCTAGCTGCCTCCTCACTAGGTAAATGTGAGATGAAAGGAAGTGTGGGAGACTGACGGTTAAGACCACAGAGATCTTTTACCTTAGAGTACCACTGACTGATGCCGACCTACTTGAGGCCGTGCACTTTCCCGGGATAATAAATCTTCTTGGCCGACTTGATTTCCCTGATTACCTGGTTACGTAGACTTTTGTACAGGTGGTTGTTGGTGTAGTATGCCTTGTTGCGCTGCTCAATAAGTCTTTTTATGCAGGGCGTAATCCACGGGACATCATCTGGGTGGATCCTCAGTGTCTTGGCTGGAAAGAGGTGGTGGTAGGCTTTGGTGATAGTGTCCAGGTAATTATCCCACTTGTTCTGCACATCGTCTACCGTGATTACTTCAGTCCAGGGATACCGGGTTATCCATTGTCCAAAACGCCGCATAGCAGAGTCGGGGGTAGGTCGGTAAGTCCTGGTGGCAACTGGCGGTGGTGAGGTAGGTGACCACCGTAGGGACAGGTGGGGGCTGCGTCCCATGGGAGGTAGCAGGTGGGGGGAAGGTAGTGGTTACCGAGATCAGTCATGATGAGGTCAAGGGTGGCATTGCCTTGTGTGGGAAAGTCAACTATTTAAGAACATAAGAACATAAGAATGGAGGAAACTGCAGCGGGCCTATTGGCCCATACTGGGCAGTCCCGTTTACACCCAACCCTTATTGCTCATATAAGCATCCAACCTATGTTTGAAGCTATTCAGTGTATTCGAGTTAATGATAATATTTGGTAACTTGTTCCATTCATCCACTACTCTGTTTCCCATCCACTACTCTGTTTCCAAACCAGTGTTTACCTATTTCGCGCTTAAATCTAAATTTGTCTAATTTAAAACCATTGTTACGAGTTCGCTCCTGGTTGGATAGTTTGAGTACCTTTGTAATGTCCCGTTTGTTTAGCCCTGACTTCCATTTATACACCTCTATCAGGTCGCCCCTCGCTCTACGTCTCTTGAGGGAGTGCAAATTAAGATGCTTTAACCTGTCTCTATACTCAAGGTTCATAATGCACTGGATTAGTCTTGTCATTCTCCTCTGAATTCTTTCCAAGGATTCTATATCCATTCTGTAATATGGTGACCAGAACTGAACTGCATAATCCAGGTGTGGTCTCACAAGCGCTAGATACAGTTTTAGGATGACCTCGCTAGTCTTGTAACTAACACTCCTTTGTATGAACCCCAGTACTTTATTAGCTTTGTTACGAGCACAAACACATTGTTTACTTGGCTTAAGGTTCCTACTTATCATTACTCCTAAATCTCTCTCGCAGTCGGATTTCTCCATGGCATCGTTGTTCATCTGGTATCTAGTTTCCCTGCTTACATCTCCTATACTGAGTACTTTACATTTGTCCACGTTGAATTTCATCTGCCATTTTTCAGACCATTCGAAAAATTTGTTTAGATCTTCCTGTAGTTTTGCTGAATCCTCGTCGGATTTAATAACACGTCCTATTTTAGTATCATCAGCAAATTTACTTATGTTGCTGTCTATGCCGATATCTATGTCGTTTATGTATATAATAAATAATAATGGTCCAAGTACTGAGCCTTGGGGAACTCCACTTGTGACGTTGTTCCAATGGGACTTAGTGCCGTTAATGCTCACTCGCTGTTTCCTGTCATGTAACCATGCCCTAATCCATTTAAGGATATTACCTTTGATGCCATGTGTTTCTACCTTTCTAATTAGTCTTTCGTGGGGGACTCTGTTGAAGGCTTTGCTAAAGTCGAGATATACCACATCATAATTGTGCCCCTCGTCCATCGATTCGAAAACTGATGAAAAGAATGTTAATAGATTAGTTAGACATGAATGTCCGCTTGTGAAGCCATGCTGGGAATGATTGATCAATCGGTGCTTCTCCAGGTGATTTCGAATAGAGTTTGAAATGATTGCTTCCAGTAATGTGTCTACTATTGATGTTGGACTGATTGGGCAGTAGTTAGAGGATAGTGATCTATCCCCCTTCTTGAAAATCGGTATTACATTCGCAATCCTCCAGGATTCTGGTACTACACCTGTTTTTAAGGACATGTTAAACAACTTTGCTAAGGGCATACTAAGCTCTTCCTTACATTCCTTTAATACTCTGGCAAATATCTCATCGGGACCAGGTGACTTATTAGGCTTCAGTTTGTCTATTTGCTTACTAACATTGTTACTAGTCACTACTATCTCGCTTAATTTGTTTTCTTCACTATCTCTGAATAGAGTCGGTGCCTTGGGTATCATGTTTAAATTTTCGGTGGTGAAAACTGTTGAAAAATATTTATTCAGATTACACTGGTCAACAAAGTTTTTGTTGCATTGCTATAAACACTTGATTCTACCTAATTTGGGTGTGCTGATCTCATATCTGAAGTTAGTTTCTTTCTGTAAGCTCTAGTTTTTTTGCAATCAAGGTATTTTGAAATTTCAAAATTTCGTCTTCGTCTTATTGACCTCGTCGTCTATCTTGAAAAATATGTCATTAAACTGTCATTAAATTAGCTGGGTAATAAACAATAAAATATTACATATTCTAAATTTATTCAACAACACAATTTGAAACATGTTCCATCTAAAACAAAGGTTGAAATTTGTATAAAACTCATTGTTAGGTAAGAAATTTGTTACTATGAGGAGACAAAGCCCAATCACATTTTAGCCAGGTAGGAATTTGCGCTTGAAGCTCTTGCGTTTGTGAAATGTCTCAGGGCACTCTCGTTTAATGCTCCAGCAGTAGTCTGCCATCATATGTTTGTCCCATCTCCCTTGGTAGCGGTCTTCCATGGTCTTGAGATCCTGATGAAACCGCTCGCCTTGCTCGTCACTTACTGCCCCTAGGTTCTCAGGGAATCTATCAAGATGACTATATAGGAAATGGAGTTTGACACTCATATTGCATCCAAGGTCATGAAAGGCTGACAACATGGTTGCTACAAGGGTTTCATAGTTGTCAGCCTTTTTATTACCAAGAAAGTTTTCCATTACCGCCACAAATGAAAGCCATGCACCCCTTTCCTTGTCGTCCATCTTTCTGACAAAGTCTTGATCACGTACAAGTGCACGAATTTGTGGTCCATCAAACACACCTGCCTTTATCTTCTCAAATGACAAAGCAGGGTGAGCAGAGACTATGTGTTGGAAGCATTCACCATCAGTATTTAATGCTCTGACAAACTGTTTCATCAGGCCCAGCTTGATATGGAGAGGAGGAAATATGATCTTTTCTCGACTGACGATTGGATCATTGACAATGTTTGGCATACCAGCTTCCAGAGTCTCACGTAAGGGCCACTCCTTCAGGTTCCAATGCCTGTCTCTAGCTCGGCTGTCCCACATGCAAAGAAAGCAGGGATACTTTGTAAATCCTCTTTGTTGGCCAAGAAGGAAGTTCACCATTTTGAGGTCGACACAAATTGTCCAGTTGTGCTCATGGTATTTTAGCAGGTGAATCACAGTTTTAATGTCATTATACTCCTCTCGTAAGCACACAGAATGACCCACTGGAACAGCTGCATAGACATTACCATTATGTAGTAGCACACACTTCAGGCTACGCTTACAACTATCTAGAAATAATCGCCAGTCATTTGGACTATACAATGGAATCCCTAATTCCTGGAGAAGACCCGGGATATTATGACAGTAAACAAACTTATTCTCCTCTGTAAAGAATGGCACAAAATCCTGTTCCCGCTTTCTGAAGTCTGAAACTTTTGTGGTCTGGTTCAGTAGAGCCTTTTCTTGCAACCTAGAAGCTAGAACTTCTGCTGCATTTTTGGAGAGACCCAAATCACGCACAAGGTCATTCAGCTCTGGCTGACTAAACTTCTGAGGGGTTGATGACTCTGGTGTACCATCAGAAGAATCGTCGGAATCTGCAAGTATTTCTTGAGTTTCATGTTCACTCTCTTGGTCTTTGTCGCTTCCCTCCTCTTCAGCTGGAGACAACCCATTAAAAACTGGAACTGGTAGCTCATCAGAGTGCAAAGTAGGTCGAATTGCTGAAGGGATACTAGGATACGATATTTTATGTCTGTTTTTCTTGCCAACACCCTTCGTATTGATCAGACAAAAATAGCAGTCAGTTGTGTGGTCCTTCGGTTCTCGCCAGGTCATGGGAATTCCGAACGGTAAGCCCTTACGTTTTCCTTTTGTCCAGTCACGCAGCATTTCTTCGCAGTTATGACACACAGCATGTGGAGCCCATTTTTTGTCTTGGTCGCCAAGAGTAAGTCCGAAGTACGCTTTATAGCCGCGCCTCACAAACGATGATATATTGCGCCTCTGACGAATAAGCGTGAAGTATCCACAAATATAACAGAAGGCATCAGGTTTGTTCACACATTGATTTCTCTTTGTAGCCATGACCAAATCTGAAAGAAAAAACAGACAAAATTATATCTCCCTATTGATACCATAATCGTGTAATTAATTAATTTGACCGCAAACGGCTAGAATGTAAAACCTCAAATTACATGAAAACTGGACCATGCAGAACAAAACTGGTTTCAAATATGAAATCAGCAGATCAAAAATGGTAAGAAACAGTAAAGAAATCTCATGCAACTGGGAATTATAAAAAATTTGTTGTCCTGTGTTATTGCTCATTTCTCCATCGTTATCAGTGAGCTCACCGGTATCTGACCGTATTGGTCCAATCTTTTCTCGTGTTTTAGTTTGATACATTTGGTAGAATCCTTTGGGGTTTGTCTTCGCCTCCCTTGCTGTCCTTACCTCATTATTCCTCTTGGCTTTCCTTATCTCGGTTTTAACCCTACTCGCCAATACCTTATAATAATCCCAGAGGTAAATTTCGCCATGATTTATCCTTCTACCTATAACCTTCCTTTGGCCAATGATGTTCTTTAAATAATTATTTATCCATTTAGGGTCATTGTTGTCTGATCTGAGTTTTTTGTATGGTATGTTCATCCTTTGTGCATAAAGTAACTCATTATTTAAATTGTCATGGAACTCGGCAATCTCAGATCTCGTTATCAGGTCCGTGTCATCTGTCAGGTTCACGCCCAAGCGCAACACCCCCTCTCTCAGTTGCCTCTATAAACTGTCAAAGTTTGCCCTTCTGAAATCTGGTACTTTAGTGGAATTTTCCTTAGGTCTGCCCTGAAAATCTAACTGGAATCTAATTGATTTGTGATCGCTGTTTGCAAGTTTGTTCCCTACCTCGACATTGTTAATGAGGTTTTCTCTGTTCGACAGAACTAAATCGAGTATATTATTACCCCGGGTGGGATCGGTTGTATGATAACTTAGGAAACAGGTGTAGTGCAGAGGTCTTATTGCAACTATATCTTGCGCTAGTCAGGCCGCACCTCGATTATGCGGTTCAGTTCTGGTGCCCTTATTATAGAATGGAAATCAATTCACTAGAGTCGGTGCAGCGAAGAATGACGAAAATGATTCCGGGACTTAGAAACCTTCCATATCAGGATAGGTTAAAAAACTAAACTTGCATTCCCTAGAAAGACGAAGAGTGCGGGGAGATATGATAAAAGTATTCAAGTGGGTGAAAGGAATCAATAAAGGTGATATAGATAAAGTTCTTATAATATCAGAGCAGGATTGGACTCGGAACAAGGGTTTCAAGTTGGAGAAGTTTAGGTTTAGGAGGGAGATAAGAAGGAACTGGTTTACAAATAGGGTGGTGGACGAGTGGAACAAGCTTAGCAACCTTGTAGTAAGTGCTGGAACGCTGGAAAGTTTCAAAGGGAGGCTGGATAGATTCATGAATGATAGAGAGTGGTAGTAACTCTCGACAGGAGCTGCCATGCACTGGCCAACCGGCCTATTGCAGACTCCTTATGCATGAATGAATGTGTAGTATGTACGTATGCATGCATGTATGTCTATATGC
>CAUDMG010003292.1:743225-808225 GCA_958450375.1 Homarus gammarus | reverse complement strand
GTGTGTGTGTGTGTGTGTGATTCAATCCTAGTAGGCCTTCACTGTGAGAGAGATAGAGAGGCACAGACAGGCGGACAAATATCACCACCACCACATCCACACACCACCACATCCACACACCACCACATCCACACACCACCATGTTGGTAGTAGGGTTGACGGTGGTAGTGATGGAGAGGGAGAAGGAGGGTGTGTGGTGGTGGAGGGGGGGAGGAGGGGGAGTATGGGGTAGGGGGGGGCACAGACAGGTAACAACACTCCGGCCGCATCATTAATCTTGAAGAAGTAGTTTGCTGAGCACTAATTACAGGTGTTCAAGATAATGTTTTTTTCTTAAAGAGTTTCTCCAGGTGTGTGTGTGTGTATAAGCGTTATGTATACATGAAATAAGTAGACATCTCTCTCTCTCTCTCTCTCTCTCTCTCTCTCTCTCTCTCTCTCTCTCTCTCTCTCTCTCTCTCTCTCTCTCTCTCTCTCTCTCTCTCTCTCTCTCTCTATCATTGTTACATGGTGTTGCGTGTTAAGGGAAGTAATGGAGACTAATTGAGCCATTCGAATCTCTTGGCGCTTTTAATGGCGTTCCAACTGGTGTCACCCCACCTTCCCTCATCACACCTCACCCTCCCTCATCACACCTCACCCTCCCTCATCACACCTCACCCTCCCTCATCACACCTCTCCCTCCCTCATCACACCTCACCCTCCCTCATCACACCTCACCCTCCCTCATCACACCTCACCCTCCCTCATCACACATCACCCTCCCTCATCACACCTCACCCTCATCACACCTCACCCTCCCTCATCACACCTCACCCTCCCTCATCACACCTCACCCTCCCTCATCACACCTCACCCTCCCTTATCACACCTCACCCTCTCTCATCACACCTCACACTCCCTCATCACACCTCACCCTCCCTCATCACACCTCATCCTCCCTCATCACACCTCACCCTCCCTCATCACACCTCACCCTCCCTCATCACATCTCACCCTCCCTCATCACACCTCACCCTCCCTCTTCACACCTCACCCTCCCTCATCATACCTCACCCTCCCTCATCACACCTCCTTCCCTCATCACACCTCACCCTCCCTCATCACACCTCACCCTCCCTCATCACACCTCACCCTCCTCATCACAATCACCCTCCCTCATCACATTTTCTCCCTCCCTCATCACACTTCACCCTCCCTCATCACACCTCACCCTCCCTCATCACACCTCATCACACCTCACCCTTCCTCATCACACCTCACCCTCCCTCATCACACCTCACCCTTCCTCATCACACCTCACCCTCCCTCATCACACCTCACCCTCACCCATCACACCTCACCCTCCCTCATCACACTCCACCCTCCTCATCAACACCTCCACCCCTCTCTCACACCTCACCCTCCCTCATCACACCTCACCCTTCCTCATCACACCTCACCCTCCCTCATCACACCTCACCCTCCCTCATCACACCTCTCATCACACCTCACCCTCCCTCATCACACCTCACCCTCCCTTATCACACCTCACCCTCCCTCATCACACCTCACCCTCCCTCATCACATTTTCACCCACCCTCATCACATGTTCACCCTCCCTCATCACATTTTCACCCTCCCTCATCACACCTTACCCTCCCTCATCACACCTCCACCCTCTCTCATCACACTCCACCCTCCTCATCACACCTCACCCTCCCTCATCACACCTCACCCTCCCTTATCACACCTCACCCTCTCTCATCACACCTCACCCTCCCTCATCACACCTCACCCTCCCTCATCACACTCCACCCTCCCTCATCACACTCCACCCTCCTCATCACACCTACCCTCCCTCATCACACCTCACCCTCTCTCATCACATCTCACCCTCCCTCATCACACCTCACCCTCCCTCATCACACCTCACCCTCCCTCATCACACATCACCCTCTCATCACACCTCACCCTCCCCCATCACACCTCACCCTCCCTCATCACACCTCACCCTCTCTCATCACACCTCCACCCTCCACATCACACTCACCCTCCCTCATCACACTTCCACCCCTCTCATCACACCTCACCCTCTCTCATCACACCTCACCCTCCCTCATCACACCTCACCCTCCCTCATCACACCTCACCCTCCCTCATCACACCTCACCCACCCTCATCACACATCCACCCTCCCTCATCACACCTCACCCTCCCTCATCACACCTCACCCTCTCTCATCACACCTCACCCTCCCTCATCACACCTCACCCTCCCTCATCACACCTCATCACACCTCACCCTCCCTCATCACACTCACCCTCCCTCATCACACTCCCTCCCTCATCACACCTCACCCTCCTCATCACACCTCACCCTCTCTCATCACATCTCACCCTCCCTCATCACACCTCACCCTCCCTCATCACACCTCCACCCTCCCTCATCACACTCCACCCTCCTCATCACACTTCACCCTCCCTCATCACACCTCCACCCCTCCCTCATCACACCTTACCCTCCCTCATCACACCTCACCCTCCCTCATCACACTCACCCTCCTCATCACACTCACCCTCCCTCATCACACCTCACCCTCCCTCATCACACCTCACCCTCTCTCATCACACCTCACCCTCCCTCATCACACCTCACCCTCCTCATCACATCTCACCCTCCCTCATCACATTTTCACCCTCCCTCATCACACCTCACCCTCCCTCATCACATTCCACCTCCCTCATCACATCTCACCCTCCTCATCACACCTCACCCTCCCTCATCACACCGTACCCTCCCTCATCACACATCACCCTCCCTCATCACACCTCACCCTCCCTCATCACACATCACCCTCCCTCATCACACCTCACCCTCCCTCATCACACCTCACCCTCCCTCATCACACCTCACCCTCCCTCATCACACCTCACCCTCCCTCATCACACATCACCCTCCCTCATCACACTTCACCCTCCCTCATCACACTTCACCCTCCCTCACCACACCTCACCCTCCCTCACCACACCTCACCCTGCCTCATCACACCTCACCCTTCCTCATCACACCTCACCCTCCCTCATCACACCTCACCCTCCCTCATCACACCTCACCCTCCCTCATCACACCTCACCCTCCCTCATCACACCTCACCCTCCCTCATCACACCTCACCCTCCCTCATCACACCTCACCCTCCCTCATCACACCTCACCCTCCCTCATCACATTTTCACCCTCCCTCATCACATTTTCACCCTCCCTCATCACACCTCACCCTCCCTCATCACACCTCACCCTCCCTCATCACACCTCACCCTCCCTCACACCTCACCCTCCCTCATCACACCTCACCCTCCCTCATCACACTTCACCCTCCCTCATCACACTTCACCCTCCCTCATCACACCTCACCCTCCCTCTGTGTCTCATAGATCAGTTAATTAGTCGTGTTGTTAAGGACTTAAGTCTTATACCTGCTTCTGGCCACTTTATTACTCTTGTTGTTGATGAAAGACTTCTATATCTCTTAATTAGTCCCGCTGTTGTTGATTAAAGACTCATTCTCTCCTGTTAAGTGCCTAATTACTCTCGTTGTTGTGTTGAAGACTTATACATCGCTTAATTAATCTTGTCGTTGTTGATGAGTAAAGTCTTATGGTTTCTCCTGAGCTGGGCATTATTCTTGTGTGTGTGGCGGGGGGTGAGAATGTCTGTCTCTCTGGTATACACACTCACGCTTACTACTATTATGACTTTTTATAACTTATTTCGGCTTATTTAACCTTATTTTAGCTTATTTCACCTTATTTTAGCGTATTTCTGAGTCAGGTTGAGTTATTGTCGTAGTGTAAAAACTTGACAATATTACCGAGCATGTGATGTAAATATGTGAGGTGTGTCGTATTTATTCCCCAGGTGATGTATTGTTATCTCTTGTTTTAGTGTTTATCTGTGGCGCTGTGGACGTAAAGTGAGGTATTTTATGGCCTCCTGTGGTACGCTTAACAGGTTCTAATAGTTTATTTATTGGTACGATGGGATTGCATATGCGTGGTTGGAATTACGACCCACGGGGGAATGTTGGTTTAACCTGTATTACCCACCCGAGTTGCCTGACTAAGATGGACGACGTATTCTCTGAAAAACAAACAATGTTGACTCCACTAACGCGAACCCAAACAATGTTGACTCCACTAACGCGAACCTAAACAATGTTGATTCCACTAACGCGAACCCAAATAATGTTGACTCCACTAACGCGAACACAAACAATGTTGACTCCACTAACGCGAACCCAAACAATGTTGACTCCACTAACGCGAACCTAAACAATGTTGACTCCACTAACGCGAACACAAACAATGTTGACTCCACTAACGCGAACATAAACAATGTCGACTCCACTAACAAACACACATAAAAGTTTCTATATTATAACTTTAAAGACGTTTGTTACAGCAAGAGCCTCATATTACCGGTAGAAACTCCCAAAGATTTCCTTAATCTATTTTAACTTATATTATTTGTATTCCTCGTTACATTTCACTATTGCAACAACAAGAAGAAGAGTAATAAGTGACAATGTTAGAGTAAGTAATTATCACGATGCCGTCAGTATATTGTGTATTAAACCCTGAGGCTATAGCTGCTCTCTGTATTAGGCTTTACATAATTAAATTCTCCCTCAATTACTCTCAGTTGTGATAATTGAGAAGAGTGTACAGAAAGGATTGTGGGTGGTGGGGAGGCTGAGTGGTGGGTGGTGAGGCGAGGCTGTGGGTGGTGGGTAGGGAGGCGAGGCTGTGGGTAGGGAGGCGAGGTTCCAGCACACAGGAACCAGCCAGAGGCAAGATAAAATGGCCGACAGGGAGAGTGTTAGAGGAAACCGGACCTCCTGGACTAGTGGCCACCTACTGGACGGACGGAGGGTAGGAGGAGAGATAGTGAGGGAGAGATAGATGTACATACTAAACTCCAATTGTGGTAGCGAAGAGTTAGATGGACAATGAGAGAGAGAGAGAGAGAGAGAGAGAGAGAGACGACAAATGAAGACAAACACGAACAAACACAGATGAACAAAAATAAAAACAAAGAGATAAGAAAACAAATAGCGATAACTACAATACAAATAAACAAAACTCAGGTTGAATTAAACTAAGTGAATTATACGAAGATTTGCCCCACCAGCTTATTAAACCTGATGAATAAACACCCTAACACTACCTGGGGTTAAGTTAGGCTCGGTTAGCTTGCCATATATATCAAAAGGAGAGCGAAGAATCATTCAGTTGGACACACACACACACAGTGAACAGAACAGCGGTGTAGAGAAGTAAATCGCCTTTAGTCTTCAGACCAGTATTTCTGTGATGTGAGTCGCCAACACAACACGATATATCATTTTCTAGTTAGTTTACTCCACCAAACGGTATAGTATATGTTAGAATATATAGTATTTAATATATACATAGTGTTGCCCTGTACGATACCTCACTTCACTGTGTTGCGTTTCCTGACATGGCTGTCAGACGTAGGATCATTTGTACGCATTATAGCGGAAAATATTGTTAATCATCGTGTTGGTGCATGGTGGTGGCTCTGCCTGGTGGTGGCTCTGCATGGTGGTGGCTCTGCAAAATTATGTCCAAAAGTTAGTGACTGCAAGTTGTGTTGGCTGAACTTGGCGGTTGTGGTACAAAAAATATATGAAATTCGTATGATTTAGTGGAGCTGGCACGCATAAGCAACTACAGTGCCTCTAGACGTACGAAGAGACTTATTTTTCCTCAACTAATTTGTTATCTAACAACGTAGACTAATTACCGGACAGTAGTAGTAGTAGTAGTAGTAGTAGTAGTAGTAGTAGTAGTAGTAGTAGTACTGTAGTAGTAGTAGTAGTAGTAGTCCTCGTCTCTAGTATGCAAAGCCGTTTCATTAACTCAATTTAACTCGTGTCCAAAAAACTATGTCAGTTAACTTAATTATATCTGATGAAAAAAATAATAACATGAATGAGTAAACGACGTGGAGCTGAGAGGGGAGAGTGTAGTATGACTCTCTCGGGGACACGCGTTCAACATTGTAATTTAACATTGTCACTTTGTCACCCTGTCTCATCATTCACCCACGTAACTCATAAATACAAATGTGTTACTCAAATTCATCTATGTAACTCAAAATACACACCTTGTACCTCATTATAAACATTTGAACTCATATTACTGCCGTGTAACTCATACATACAGTTGTGTAATTAATAATACAGATGTTTGATTGGACTGACAGGTGTGTTATCTGACCCCCACACACCTGTCCGTCATTAATCAGGGCAGGTGAGAGTAATTGTTATTAATGACGGCAGTAATAGAGGTGTTGAGTGAGAGGTAGATGGGCAGGTAGATAGATAGATAGATAGATAGATAGATAGATACAACACGTTCATATATCTAACACACACACACACACACACACACACACACCACAATATAATTTCTGGTGTAAACTCGTGTAGGAGGAAACAGCCGGAGGAAAAAGAGAGGAAAGAGGAAGACAAACGTTAATCATGTGTGAAAGACAAGGGGAGAACGTTCGTCAAGAGAGAGGAAAACGTCAGAACAAGTAACACTCACAAGAGGAGGAAACGTTGAGAAATGTTTTGTGTTGGTGGAACAATGTGAGGGGTATGGCGCGAAGGTGTTGTCAGCTGATTTGTTTTGTCCTGGTGGGGGAAAAACGGGAAGGAAAAGGGCGGGAACGTGTTATCAGGTGATCTGTTTACCTGCCAAGGAAAAGAAAGGGAGGGAAAAGTCCTTGTGTTGTTCCAGATGAGAAAAAAACGGGAAGAAAATACAGGAAAGTGTTATCAACTGACCTGTTTACCGACCAAGTAAAAAAAGGCGAGAAAAACGCGCGAAACTTTCACCAGCTGACTGAGTTATAATAATTCGCTACAAACTTTCTCTGTCATTTTTATTATTCAGTCATTTTACAAATATGAATTAAAAAACTTTCTCGTCTTGTCATCATCATCGTTATTCAAATTTTTTTTTCTCCTAATAATAATAATAATAATAATAATAATAATAAAAGAACTCGGAGCAATATGGCCGACAGAGACATTTGCACTAATCCTGTGAATAAATTACGGCTGCATGACGTCCATGCCCGCCCACCATTTTGCTGCTTCCTGATTGGCCAACGTGAGCTGTATGACATCATTGCCCGCCCACCATATTGCTGCTATCTGATTGGCTAACCTGAGCTGTATGACGTCACTGCCCAACTGCCAACTTGCTGCTTCCTGATTGGCCAACCTGAACTGCATGACCTCACTACCCACCATCTTGTTGCTTCCTGATTGGCCAACCTGAACTGCATGACCTCACTACCCACCATCTTGTTGCTTCCTGATTGGCCAACCTGAACTGCATGACGTCGCTACCCGCCATCTTGTTGCTTCCTGATTGGCCAACCTGAACTGCATGACCTCGCTGCCCGCCATCTTGTTGCTTCCTGATTGGCCAACCTGAACTGCATGACGTCGCTACCCGCCATCTTGTTGCTTCCTGATTGGCCAACCCGACGATGTTTCCTTCACTTTTTTTTTTTTTTTAGAATATTCCCGCTCTTTTCCTCCCGCTCTTTTCCTCCCGCTGTTGTCGTGTTATACTTACCGTTATTTTCAGAATCTCTGGTTATGGCTCAACAGGAAAAAAAGGAAAAAGGAAAATTAATAAAATAAACAAAGAAAAAATTCATACCATAATAGTACTTGGCAATTTCCAGTCTTTTGTTTATTTTGTTTTCGGTGTTTTCATTTATTTTTATTTTAAGTAACGTCTATGAACTACTTAACGAAATTGATACTATTTGTTATCTATTTTAAAGATTTACTTAGAATATACTGTATATTTATAAGATGTTCTAAAGTATCATGAACCAAGTGATAGTATTTTGGCTGTTATTATTATTATTATTATTATTATTATTATTATTATTATCTACACCATCATCACCATCATCACCATCACAGTAGGCAGGATACACTACATCACAGTAGGCAGGATACACTACATCACAGTAGGCAGGATACACTACACTCTAATACTCATTAACTCAACTACATTACACCGTCATTGCCTCTTCTTATTATACATTAATGAAGTAACGACCGTAATGATGCCATGGCGCTGGCCACAGAATATATTGTTTTTTTACCCCGATGACGACGCCTCCAGGACCACCAAGGTTGTGTTACGGTGCTATGGTCAGGTTGTGTTACGGTGCTATGGTCAGGTTGTGTTACGGTGCTATGGTCAGGTTGTGTTACGGTGCTATGGTCAGTTGTGTTACGGTGCTATGGTCAGGTTGTGTTACGGTGAAGTTGTGTTATAATCAAGATGTCTTATGGCCAGGTTGTGTTGTGGCCAGGTTGTGTTGTGGCCAGGTTGTGCTGTGGCCAGGTTGTGTTATGGTGAAGTTGTGTTATAATCAGGTTGTGTTGTGGCCAGGTTGTGTTATGGTGAAGTTGTGTTATAATCAGGTTGTGTTGTGGCCAGGTTGTGTTATGACCACTATCACGGGGTTGTGTTATGGCCGCCATTATCGCGCGCCAAAATATTAGCAGTAATTTTTGGCGGGAAATAAATGGCGCGGCAGATGCAAACTTTAAGCCATATTAATTCTTACTGTGTAAAGTGTGTTGTTGTTGTTGTTTTTATTGTTGCATGGAACACCCTAATCTCCCTCACACACCCTAATCTCCCCCACACACCCTAATCTCCCTCACACACCCTAATCTCCCTCACACACCCTAATCTCCCTCACACACCCTAATCTCCCCCACACACCCTAATCTCCCTCACACACCCTAATCTCCCCCACACACCCTAATCTCCCTCACACACCCTAATCTCCCTCACACACCCTAATCTCCCTCACACACCCTAATCTCCCTCACACACCCTAATCTCCCTCACACACCCTAATCTCCCTCACACACCCTAATCTCCCTCACACACCCTAATCTCCCCCACACACCCTAATCTACCTCACACACCCTGATCTCCCTCACACACCCTAATCTCCCTCACACACCCTAATCTCCCTCACACACCCTAATCTCCCCCACACACCCTAATCTCCCTCACACACCCTAATCTCCCTCACACACCCTAATCTCCCTCACACGCCCTAATCTCCCTCACACACCCTAATCTCCCTCACACACCCTAATCTCCCTCACACACCCTAATCTCCCTCACACACCCTAATCTCCCTCACACACCCTGATTTCCCTCACACACCCTAATCTCCCCCACACACCCTAATCTCCCTCACACACCCTAATCTCCACCACACACCCTAATCTCCCCCACACACCCTAATCTCCCTCACACACCCTAATCTCCCTCACACACCCTAATCTCCCCCACACACCCTAATCTCCCTCACACACCCTAATCTCCCACACACACCCTAATCTCCCTCACACACCCTAATCTCCCTCACACACCCTAATCTCCCTCACACACCCTAATCTCCCTCACACGCCCTAATCTCCCTCACACACCCTAATCTCCCTCACACACCCTAATCTCCCTCACACCCTAATCTCCCTCACACACCCTAATCTCCCTCACACACCCTAATCTCCCCCACACACCCTAATCTCCCTCACACACCCTGATCTCCCTCACACACCCTAATCTCCCTCACACACCCTAATCTCCCCCACACACCCTAATCTCCCTCACACACCCTAATCTCCACCACACACCCTAATCTCCCCCACACACCCTAATCTCCCTCACACACCCTAATCTCCCTCACACACCCTAATCTCCCCCACACACCCTAATCTCCCTCACACACCCTAATCTCCCCCACACACCCTAATCTCCCTCACACACCCTAATCTCCCTCACACACCCTAATCTCCCTCACACACCCTAATCTCCCTCACACGCCCTAATCTCCCTCACACACCCTAATCTCCCTCACACACCCTAATCTCCCTCACACCCTAATCTCCCTCACACACCCTAATCTCCCTCACACACCCTAATCTCCCCCACACACCCTAATCTCCCTCACACACCCTGATCTCCCTCACACACCCTAATCTCCCTCACACACCCTAATCTCCCTCACACCCTAATCTCCCCCACACACCCTAATCTCCCTCACACACCCTAATCTCCCCACACACCCTAATCTCCCCCACACACCCTAATCTCCCCACACACCCTAATCTCCCCCACACACCCTAATCTCCCTCACACACCCTAATCTCCCTCACACACCCTAATCTCCCTCACACACCCTTAT
Organism: Homarus gammarus; assembly: GCA_958450375.1. Taxonomy (NCBI): domain Eukaryota; kingdom Metazoa; phylum Arthropoda; class Malacostraca; order Decapoda; family Nephropidae; genus Homarus; species Homarus gammarus. The sequence goes on along the minus strand of CAUDMG010003292.1, from coordinate 797,913 downwards.
CTCCCTCACACACCCTAATCTCCCTCACACACCCTAATCTCCCTCACACACCCTGATCTCCCTCACACACCCTAATCTCCCTCACACACCCTGATCTCCCTCACACACCCTAATCTCCCTCACACACCCTGATCTCCCTCACACACCCTGATCTCCCTCACACACCCTAATCTCCCTCACACACCCTGAGCTCCCTCACACACCCTAATCTCCCTCACACACCCTAATCTCCCTCACACCCTAATCTCCCTCACACACCCTAATCTCCCTCACACACCCTAATCTCCCTCACACCCTAATCTCCCCCACACACCCTTATCTCCCCCACACACCCTAATCTCCCCCACACACCCTAATCTCCCTCACACACCCAAATCTCCCTCACACACCCTAATCTCCCCCACACACCCTAATCTCCCTCACACACCCTAATCTCCCTCACACACCCTAATCTCCCTCACACACCCTAATCTCCCTCTCACACCCTAATCTCCCCCACACACCCTAATCTCCCTCACACACCCTAATCTCCCTCACACACCCTAATCTCCCCCACTCACCCTAATCTCCCTCACACATCCTAATCTCCCTCACACACCCTGATCTCCCTCACACACCCTGATCTCCCTCACACACCCTAATCTCCCTCACACACCCTGATCTCCCTCACACACCCTGATCTCCCTCACACATCCTAATCTCCCTCACACACCCTAATCTCCCTCACACACCCTGATCTCCCTCACACACCCTAATCTCCCTCACACACCCTAATCTCCCCCACACACCCTAATCTTCCTCACACACACCCTAATCTCCCTCATACACCCTAATCTCCCCCACACACCCTAATCTCCCTCACACACCCTAATCTCCCTCACACACCCTAATCTCCCTCACACACACAACACTTACACCTTCAGTATTTTTTCCTTGATGAGGTTGGCTGTGTCGTGCAGGTGTAGCAAACGAGGTAGTTCTCTCTCTCTCTCTCTCTCTCTCTCTCTCTCTCTCTCTCTCTCTCTCTCTCTCTCTCCCGTGCTCCTCCTTCTCACCTGTCCACTCCATCCTACCTGTCCATCATGGTTCTCAGGTAAACTCCCATTTCTCCCACGCTCTCCCAGGTGAGGTGGGGGGTGGGTGATGAGGCTTTGTTTATTGAGGTGCTGGAGAAGGAAGAGGAGGAGGAAGAAGAGGAGGAAGAGGAAGAGGAGGAGGTGAGTTTGTTTTTATGATGGTGGAAGTAGAGGGGAGAAGGAGGAAGAGTTGGAGTAAGAGGGGGGGAAGAAGAGGAGGAGGAGGAAGAGGAGAAGAAAGGGGAGAAAGAGGAAAAGGAAAAGAAGAAGGAAGTGGAGGAAAAGAAAACTAACGAGTCTAAAGAAGAAGACTGACAAACACAGACACAAATGAACAGGAAGAAGAAATTAAGGAAGACAAACGAGGAACTGAGATGAACCAAAACAGAGACAAATGAAAACACAAACACGAAAAAAATATAAAATTGTGTGAATAAAATAAAATAGTAAAGATATAAAGAAGAAAAAGCTAATAATAATAAGAAGAAGAAGAAGAATAACAACAAGAAGAAGAAACAACAACAAATACAACAACAACACAACTACAATAGACTGTTGCAATGGACTGTCAATCGTGAGGTAATGTACAGCTTCGATTCGTGGGTCACACACATACTTCACCCGGCCACCCACACCACCACCACCACCCTTACGTCCACCCACATGGTCTGGCCCACACACACACACACACACACACACACACACACACACACACACACACACACACACACACTCTGCTCAGAAATGTGTTGTGTTGGCTGTGAGTTCCTGATATGTACACGCCAGACAGACGCTGGTGTATGAAACGTTTAGACCCCCTCTAACTAAATACAGTATAACACTCAGTATGATGGTAGTTGTATGTTAAGTATACTCCCGTGAAGTATATCCTTAAATAGTATCATCGTCGGGTAGGTATAACCATGAGCTATATTATTTAACTTATATATCTACCGAAATATAGGTCAATGTTTTTTAATTGAATAGAATTGATTTATTTATGTATGTATGTATGTATGTATGAAGGTTATATATCCTGTTAAAATATACCGTGAGAGATATAGAACATATTTTAGGTGATATATCTGCCGAAATATAACGAAGTATATTTGTTTAAATGTAACTCAATAGAACTTTATATATTGACATTAAAATTCCTCTGAAATATATCGCGATTGAATTTTTTTTTTTTTTTTAACCGGATGTAACCTGGAAATAGATCTTTATTTAGTAAGGGCAAAAATCTTATGAAATATAGATTGGTCATGACCCTCACCTCCCCAGCACACACATCAGTATAACACAACAGGTTACAACGACGCTGAAATAGTCGCCGACGTTTACCTGAAGCTACCTAGACCTGATGTAGCGTTTGTACAGGTGGATATGTGTACACGTGACACACACACACACACAGACACACACACACACACACACACACACACACATACAAAGGTATTTATGAAGACCGTGTGATATTTTAAGCCTCAATAACTTTGTATGTCAATATGATACAAAACCAATCTGTAAACACTTTGTTCATTTCTAGCTGAGAAAGAGAGAGAGAGAGAGAGAGAGAGAGAGAGAGAGAGAGAGAGAGGAAGGGGGGTCAGCCGATAAAGTCTACGGTGTTCTTCCGCTGCGTTTCACTTACTGCTGCTATAACCTGTAATAATATGCAGTCAGGTGTTGGTTATGTTGACTGGTAGAAATATTTGTGTAATAAATGTTGTTTAAACTTTATTATATTCACATTTAATAAACTATTTACACATTGTTACTATCATATATATGCATAGTTATCGAGATGTGTGTGTAATAATAATAATAATAATAATTAACGGTTTATTGAAAGAGCTTGGCAGCCAGAAGGCTGAAAATATACAGTTACATATTTGGGGAATGGGTTACGAATTACAAATTATATACAAGTAACATAAGTGACACAAATAAGACATATAATAACTAGATGGGGAAAAGCTCAAACTACAGTTCATTTCAACATAGTGACAGTGCAAGGAGTAGTGTTTACTGGGAGTGAATACACTGGTTTATTACAAGTTATTGATAATTTTTACAATGGTTGGGACTGGGCTGTTCTTATAGCGATCAGTTCGTGCACGTATGGGCTGGATGCGGTTGTGGTGTCGTACAGCAATTCTCGGACTAGGGATCTCAGGTGGTAGTAGGAGCCGGTGTCGAGGATGGTGTAGAAGCTTCTTACCAAATTTGCAGATGAGGTCGTGGTTATGGTCAGTGAGAGTCGAAAGGGTCAGTGTGTTGAGCGCTTCTTGATATGTGGAGTAGGAAGGGGAGAGAATAATCTTGCATGCCCTCTTTTGCACTTTTTCTAGGTGTTTACGTTGTGTGGCATTTAGGGAGGAAGACCAGGTGGGGGAGGCATAGGTGAGCTTGGGAAGTATGAATGTTGTGTAAACACTGAGGAGCTCGGGTGCAGGAACTCCGAGGGACTTGAGTCGGCGGAGGAGGTTGAGACGGAAACTGGAGGATTTGACAACTTCACTGACGTGTGGTTTCCAATTTAGTTTGTTGTCTATGGTGACGCCGAGGAGCTTCGTGGAATCTACAACCTGGAGTGTGTTCGGACCTAGAGTAATGGAAGGAGGTGGGACAATGTCGGAGGAGAGGTTGATGTGCATAACCATGGTCTTGGTATGGTTGATGGTGACATGGTTGTTGGTGGCCCAGTTTTGGAGACTGTTCAATAAATCCTGGAGGGCGGTATAGTTGGGAGCAGAATTGTTGACGCTGATCCCAATGGTGGAGTCGTCGACATATTTCCAGCGAGCAGGAGTTTCTCTTTGGGCATCATTGATGAGCATAAGGAAGTATGTGTGTGTGTGTGTGTGTGTGTGTGTGTCTCGCCATAAATAAAATCCTGTGAAATTTATATTACAGCGAAATCCACTTAGTGTGTGCTGTACCATCACAGAACACAGGCCAAGTTGAACCATCACAGCACAGTATTAAGCTGCACCATCACAGCACACAGGCCAAGTTGAACCATCACAGCACAGTATTAAGCTGCACCAATAACAGACATCATCCACAAGTACATTACAGCTTCATTACCTACTTTGTCTTGCCTCTAAACCTGTTCTGACCTCCAGCCAATTTACCAAATGTGATGAACTACAGCCATTTGATTACAATAATCGTGTAGCGTTACAGTAGTGTCGTGTTACAGTCCGCAGACGTTGTGTTACATTACAGTAGTGTCGTGTTACAGTCCGCAGGTGTTGCGTTACGTTACAGTAGTGTCGTGTTACAGTCCGCAGGTGTTGCGTTACATTACAGTAGTGTCGTGTTACAGTCTGCAGGTGTTGTGTTACATTACAGTAGTGTCGTGTTACAGTCCGCAGGTGTTGCGTTACGTTACAGTAGTGTCGTGTTACAGTCCGCAGGTGTTGCGTTACATTACAGTAGTGTCGTGTTACAGTCCGCAGGCGTTGTGTTACATTACAGTAGTGTCGTGTTACAGTCCGCAGGTGTTGCGTTACGTTACAGTAGTGTCGTGTTACAGTCCGCAGGTGTTGCGTTACATTACAGTAGTGTCGTGTTACAGTCCGCAGGTGTTGTGTTACATTACAGTAGTGTCGTGTTACAGTCCGCAGGTGTTGCGTTACGTTACAGTGTCGTGTTACAGTCCGCAGGCGTTGCGTTACGTTACAGTAGTGTCGTGTTACAGCCCGCAGGCGTTGTGTTACATTACAGTAGTGTCGTGTTACAGTCCGCAGGTGTTGTGTTACATTACAGTAGTGTCGTGTTACAGTCCGCAGGTGTTGCGTTACATTACAGTAGTGTCGTGTTACAGTCCGCAGGTGTTGTTACATTACAGTAGTGTCGTGTTACAGTCCGCAGGTGTTGCGTTACGTTACAGTAGTGTCGTGTTACAGTCCGCAGGCGTTGCGTTACGTTACAGTAGTGTCGTGTTACAGTCCGCAGGTGTTGCGTTACGTTACAGTAGTGTCGTGTTACAGTCCGCAGGTGTTGCGCTACATTACAGTAGTGTCGTGTTACAGTCCGCAGGTGTTGTGTTACATTACAGTAGTGTCGTGTTACAGTCCGCAGGTGTTGCGTTACATTACAGTAGTGTCGTGCTACAGTCCGCAGGTGTTGTGTTGCATTACAGTAGTGTCGTGTTACAGTCCGCAGGTGTTGCGTTACATTACAGTAGTGTCGTGTTACAGTCCGCAGGTGTTGCGTTACGTTACAGTAGTGTCGTGTTACAGTCCGCAGGTGTTGCGTTACATTACAGTAGTGTCGTGTTACAGTCCGCAGGTGTTGTGTTACATTACAGTAGTGTCGTGTTACAGTCCGCAGGTGTTGCGTTACGTTACAGTAGTGTCGTGTTACAGTCCGCAGGCGTTGCGTTACGTTACAGTAGTGTCGTGTTACAGTCCGCAGGTGTTGCGTTACGCTACAGTAGTGTCGTGTTACAGTCCGCAGGTGTTGCGTTACATTACAGTAGTGTCGTGTTACAGTCCGCAGGTGTTGTTACATTACAGTAGTGTCGTGTTACAGTCCGCAGGTGTTGCGTTACATTACAGTAGTGTCGTGTTACAGTCCGCAGGTGTTGTGTTACATTACAGTAGTGTCGTGTTACAGTCCGCAGGTGTTGCGTTACATTACAGTAGTGTCGTGTTACAGTCCGCAGGTGTTGCGTTACGTTACAGTAGTGTCGTGTTACAGTCCGCAGGTGTTGCGTTACATTACAGTAGTGTCGTGTTACAGTCCGCAGGTGTTGCGTTACGTTACAGTAGTGTCGTGTTACAGTCCGCAGGTGTTGCGTTACGTTACAGTAGTGTCGTGTTACAGTCCGCAGGTGTTGCGTTACGTTACAGTAGTGTCGTGTTACAGTCCGCAGGTGTTGCGTTACGTTACAGTAGTGTCGTGTTACAGTCCGCAGGTGTTGCGTTACATTACAGTAGTGTCGTGTTACAGTCCGCAGGTGTTGTGTTACATTACAGTAGTGTCGTGTTACAGTCCGCAGGTGTTGCGTTACATTACAGTAGTGTCGTGTTACAGTCCGCAGGTGTTGTGTTACATTACAGTAGTGTCGTGTTACAGTCCGCAGGTGTTGCGTTACGTTACAGTAGTGTCGTGTTACAGTCCGCAGGTGTTGCGTTACATTACAGTAGTGTCGTGTTACAGTCCGCAGGTGTTGCGTTACGTTACAGTAGTGTCGTGTTACAGTCCGCAGGCGTTGTGTTACATTACAGTAGTGTCGTGTTACAGTCCGCAGGTGTTGCGTTACGTTACAGTAGTGTCGTGTTACAGTCCGCAGGCGTTGTGTTACATTACAGTAGTGTCGTGTTACAGTCCGCAGGCGTTGTGTTACATTACAGTAGTGTCGTGTTACAGTTCGCAGGTGTTGTGTTACGTTACAGTAGTGTCGTGTTACAGTCCGCAGGTGTTGCGTTACGTTACAGTAGTGTCGTGTTACAGTCCGCAGGCGTTGTGTTACATTACAGTAGTGTCGTGTTACAGTCCGCAGGTGTTGCGTTACATTACAGTAGTGTCGTGTTACAGTCCGCAGGTGTTGTGTTACATTACAGTAGTGTCGTGTTACAGTCCGCAGGTGTTGCGTTACGTTACAGTAGTGTCGTGTTACAGTCCGCAGGCGTTGTGTTACATTACAGTAGTGTCGTGTTACAGTCCGCAGGCGTTGTGTTACATTACAGTAGTGTCGTGTTACAGTTCGCAGGTGTTGTGTTACAGTAGTGTCGTGTTACAGTCCGCAGGCGTTGTGTTACATTACAGTAGTGTCGTGTTACAGTCCGCAGGCGTTGTGTTACATTACAGTAGTGTCGTGTTACAGTTCGCAGGTGTTGCGTTACATTACAGTAGTGTCGTGTTACAGTTCGCAGGTGTTGCGTTACATTACAGTAGTGTCGTGTTACAGTTCGCAGGTGTTGCGTTACATTACAGTAGTGTCGTGTTACAGTCCGCAGGCGTTGTGTTACATTACAGTAGTGTCGTGTTACAGTTCGCAGGTGTTGCGTTACATTACAGTAGTGTCGTGTTACAGTTCGCAGGTGTTGCGTTACATTACAGTAGTGTCGTGTTACAGTTCGCAGGTGTTGCGTTACATTACAGTAGTGTCGTGTTACAGTTCGCAGGTGTTGCGTTACATTACAGTAGTGTCGTGTTACAGTCCGCAGGTGTTTTATTACGTATTTACTAATCGTGTAGCGTTACAGTTGTGTCATATTGCAATACAGAGACATTATGTTACATAGTGTCGTGTTACAGAAGAATAGCGTCCTGTAACCTGCTGTGTCCTTGTTGTGTTTACAGCGGTGTGTAAACATGTCTATTGTGTTTGTTTGTAAGCCAATCTGTTTTCCATTGCAGACACGTACGTAAGAAACACCCCGTCTTGTTTACACTCTTCAATAAAAAGACTCTCTCAGTTTTATCTCCTAAGCTCTAGGAGATAAAATATTTCTCAGCAATTCCTCTACCTGTTATGAATAGACATATATCTCTTAATTTTATTTCTGTTGGGGATTAAGAGATATTTTCTTAAACCCTGAGAAATACATCAATAGTGTGGGTTTGTTTATTCTTTCTTGGCGAAGTAAAATAATTCGTACAATATCATGTTTATTGTCGTGCATTAAAGTGAAGATCTCTGGCATAAGTTTGTATATTACTCTTGAGAACAAAAGAAATATCTCACAACTTACTTGGTATCAGTGATCTTGTATGCAACGATTTTCTCTCCGACTTTCTCTATGTTATTGTTGTCGATCTAAAAATGTCACGAGTGCATTGCATATCTTCATAAAAAAAAATGTTTGCTTAAATTTTTTTATTGCAAATGGTAAAAGAAATCGTAAATTTAATGATTGAAGTTTGATAATCTTTAGAAACTCCTATTTTTTTCTAGATTGTATATTGTTAAAAGACTGGTACGATCATTTATATCACATAGTCTCCAAAGATTCGTTGGTAATTAATCCATTTAATCTTTTAACCCGTTCCAATGTTATTTAACTCTTTCCAGTATTATTTCATGTGTTTTAATCACATTTAAACGCATTTTAATAATATTTAACGAGTTTTAGTAATATTCAATGCTTTTTGATAATATTTAACGAGTTCCAATAATGCTTAACGAGTTCCAATAATATTTAACGCGTTCCAATAATATTTTTCATACGCGCTATCTTGGTCTAGCTTGCAACTCAACAAGCAGAGAGATTTCAGGGCAGTTTTTCTCGTTTCTCGTTATTCTCTGGGCGGCAGACAGGAAGGAGCGCCTCCCCTTGTGTAAGATATTTAGGAGGGCAGGTTAACTCTGCTCTCCCGCCCGCCATGACTACTACAACTCCACACCAGACACCGAAGTCTCCTACAGCGCCTCAAATATATCCAAGAGTCGGACATTTATTGAATATTAGATTTCTACCTTATTTTACCTCTGTTTTACTTTAATATTAACTAACTATTTGTTATTTTATTGTTGTTTTTCATATTTGGACTTCTTAGGGATTATGGTGGATTTATTAGATTATAGGATTCTCTTCGGTGTGAAAATATGATGGATATAGTGTAAACAAAATATTTTCAGTTGGATGGAGAACCACACGTGTTATCTTTTCAATGTTTTCAAGAATATAAATTTTTGGGGGATTTGATAATTCTTCTGGCATTATGAGAAAGAGAGAGAGTTGTAGAGAAAGATAGAGACCGAAAGACAGACAGACAGATAATGTATTACTGCAGGTTACTAACAAAAACCTGAACTAGAAGAGTAACCTGGAATTGGTACTATAACTGCGCGGCTTCCATTATCAGCGTTATTTTAATAATAATAATAATAATAATAATAATAATAATAATAATACCGAACAAAGAAACGAAACAAAAGAAAACAAAAACGAAACAGACAAAAATTACACAAAGGAAAACGAAAAATGAAGAGAGGAGGAAGAGCAGGAATTACAAAATGAATAATTAAACACAGTAATTATCTGAACCTTGAATAAACTAAGGAAGGAGAAACAGAGATGAAGATAAAAACGGCGAGAGAGAGAGAGTGTGTGTAAGAAAGTAAAGAGAATAAGAGCGAATAAAATACGTATATGTATAGGATAAAGGCAATAAATAAAGGAAATAAAAGAAACTATAGAAAAACAGAGGTAATAAATGTGTTGACGTTGAGAATAACAATAAACAAAGGAAGTATAAGAGAATACACAATAACAGGTGAAAAATGCGTCATGTTGAAGATTATAGAAGAGGGACAACAGAGAATGAGAGGGGGGGGAGGGGGAGGTGATGAGAGGGGGAAGGAGAGAGAATGGACGTGATAATGTGTGGTAGTTGAGGGAGAAGGGAGAGGAAATGAAAGTGAGAGAGGGTGTACGGGAGGGGGACAAGGGAGAGTGAGATCGAATGTTTAGGAAGGGTGAGTGTGTTACATTCTCCCTCTCTTCTCCTCTTCACTCCTCTCCTCTTCCCTCCTCTCCTCTTCCCTCCTCTCCTCTCCCCCCCCCCTCCTTTGTGCACATGATAACCTGTATTATGTTGGTTCATTACATGGGCCAGACTGTGGTGAGAGCCTCCACTCTCCCTCTCACTCCCTCTCACTCCCTCTCACTCCCTCCCCCTTCTCACTCCCTCCCACTCCCTCCCCCTTCTCACTCCCTCCCTCGCCCTCTCACTCGCCCTCCCTCTCATTCACTGACTTCACTCACTCTCTTCCCCTCTTCTTCCTCCCTTCCCACTCCTCCTCTCCCCCCCTCTTCCTCTTTTATTACCTCGTCTCTCGCTATTTTTACCACTGGCAGGAGAAAAGTGTCACAGTGGCGTAAATGTACGAGGAGGAGGGGGAGGGGGAGGGGGGAAGAATGGTAGGAAGGAGGAGGGAGAAGAGAGGAGGAGGAGGAGGAGGAGGAGGAGGGGGGAAGAATGGTAGGAAGGAGGAGGGAGAAGAGAGGAGGAAGAATGAGGAGAGGGAAGCAGGAGGAAGAGAAAGAAGAGGTAAGATGTAAAGGAATAAAACAGGACTAGAAGAAAGGAATAAATGTAAAGAAAGAAAAAGACAAAGAGAAAGAGATAAAGAAATAAAAAGACAGAGATGAAAGAGAGAGATAGAGATAAAAGAGAGAGAGACAGAGACACAAACGTCAACTCTAAAATACCAAACTCGCCCAAAATCTGTCCCACAAACATCGCCAAAATTACCTCCTCGCCAAATTACTCGACATTCGCGAAAGAAAATAAAATCCCGCCAAAAATAGATCCTGGTACGTCACTTCCGGTAAATACATTTGTTTGTTTGTTTACTTTTGTTTTTTATTTTCTTGTTTGGGTACTGATAGAGGCGGGGAAGGTGTGGGTACTGGTAGAGGCGGGGAAGGTGTGGGTACTGATAGAGGCGGGGAAGGCGTGGGTACTGATAGAGGCGGGGAAGGTGTGGGTACTGATAGAGGCGGGGAAGGCGTGGGTACTGGTAGAGGCGGGGAAGGTGTGGGTACTGATAGAGGCGGGGAAGGCGTGGGTACTGATAGAGGCGGGGAAGGTGTGGGTACTGGTAGAGGCGGGGAAGGTGTGGGTACTGGTAGAGGCGGGGAAGGTGTGGGTACTGGTAGAGGCGGGGAAGGCGTGGGTACTGATAGAGGCGGGGAAGGCGTGGGTACTGGTAGAGGCGGGGAAGGTGTGGGTACTGATAGAGGCGGGGAAGGCGTGGGTACTGGTAGAGGCGGGGAAGGTGTGGGTACTGGTAGAGGCGGGGAAGGCGTGGGTACTGATAGAGGCGGGGAAGGTGTGGGTACTGATAGAGGCGGGGAAGGTGTGGGTACTGATAGAGGCGGGGAAGGTGTGGGTACTGGTAGAGGCGGGGAAGGTGTGGGTACTGGTAGAGGCGGGGAAGGCGTGGGTACTGGTAGAGGCGGGGAAGGCGTGGGTACTGATAGAGGCGGGGAAGGTGTGGGTACTGATAGAGGCGGGGAAGGCGTGGGTACTGGTAGAGGCGGGGAAGGTGTGGGTACTGGTAGAGGCGGGGAAGGCGTGGGTACTGGTAGAGGCGGGGAAGGCGTGGGTACTGATAGAGGCGGGGAAGGTGTGGGTACTGATAGAGGCGGGGAAGGTGTGGGTACTGGTAGAGGCGGGGAAGGTGTGGGTACTGGTAGAGGCGGGGAAGGCGTGGGTACTGGTAGAGGCGGGGAAGGCGTGGGTACTGATAGAGGCGGGGAAGGTGTGGGTACTGATAGAGGCGGGGAAGGCGTGGGTACTGGTAGAGGCGGGGAAGGTGTGGGTACTGGTAGAGGCGGGGAAGGCGTGGGTACTGATAGAGGCGGGGAAGGTGTGGGTACTGATAGAGGCGGGGAAGGTGTGGGTACTGGTAGAGGCGGGGAAGGCGTGGGTACTGGTAGAGGCGGGGAAGGCGTGGGTACTGATAGAGGCGGGGAAGGTGTGGGTACTGATAGAGGCGGGGATGGCGTGGGTACTGGTAGAGGCGGGGAAGGCGTGGGTACTGATAGAGGCGGGGAAGGTGTGGGTACTGATAGAGGCGGGGAAGGTGTGGGTACTGATAGAGGCGGGGAAGGTGTGGGTACTGATAGAGGCGGGGAAGGTGTGGGTACTGGTAGAGGCGGGGAAGGCGTGGGTACTGATAGAGGCGGGGAAGGCGTGGGTACTGATAGAGGCGGGGAAGGTGTGGGTACTGATAGAGGCGGGGAAGGCGTGGGTACTGATAGAGGCGGGGAAGGCGTGGGTACTGATAGAGGCGGGGAAGGCGTGGGTACTGATAGAGGCGTGGAAGGCGTAGGTACTGATAGAGGCGTGGAAGGTGTGGGTACTGGTAGAGGCGTGGAAGGTGTGGGTACTGGTAGAGGCGTGGAAGGTGTGGGTACTGGTAGAGGCGGGGAAGGCGTGGGTACTGGTAGAGGCGGGGAAGGCGTGGGTACTGGTAGAGGCGGGGAAGGTGTGGGTACTGATAGAGGCGGGGAAGGCGTGGGTACTGATAGAGGCGTGGAAGGCGTGGGTACTGATAGAGGCGGGGAAGGCGTGGGTACTGATAGAGGCGGGGAAGGCGTGGGTACTGGTAGAGGCGGGGAAGGTGTGGGTACTGGTAGAGGCGGGGAAGGCGTGGGTACTGGTAGAGGCGGGGAAGGCGTGGGTACTGATAGAGGCGGGGAAGGCGTGGGTACTGATAGAGGCGGGGAAGGCGTGGGTACTGATAGAGGCGGGGAAGGTGTGGGTACTGATAGAGGCGGGGAAGGCGTGGGTACTGGTAGAGGCGGGGAAGGTGTGGGTACTGATAGAGGCGGGGAAGGCGTGGGTACTGGTAGAGGCGGGGAAGGTGTGGGTACTGGTAGAGGCGGGGAAGGCGTGGGTACTGATAGAGGCGGGGAAGGCGTGGGTACTGATAGAGGCGGGGAAGGCGTGGGTACTGGTAGAGGCGGGGAAGCTGTGGGTACTGATAGAGGCGGGGAAGGTGTGGGTACTGGTAGAGGCGGGGAAGGCGTGGGTACTGATAGAGGCGGGGAAGGCGTGGGTACTGGTAGAGGCGGGGAAGGTGTGGGTACTGATAGAGGCGGGGAAGGCGTGGGTACTGATAGGCGGGAAGGCGTGGTACTGGTAGAGGCGGGGAAGGCGTGGGTACTGGTAGAGGCGGGGAAGGCGTGGGTACTGGTAGAGGCGGGGAAGGCGTGGGTACTGATAGAGGCGTGGAAGGCGTGGGTACTGGTAGAGGCGGGGAAGGTGTGGGTACTGATAGAGGCGGGGAAGGCGTGGGTACTGGTAGAGGCGGGGAAGGCGTGGGTACTGGTAGAGGCGGGGAAGGTGTGGGTACTGGTAGAGGCGGGGAAGGCGTGGGTACTGGTAGAGGCGGGGAAGGCGTGGGTACTGGTAGAGGCGGGGAAGGTGTGGGTACTGGTAGAGGCGGGGAAGGCGTGGGTACTGGTAGAGGCGGGGAAGGCGTGGGTACTGATAGAGGCGGGGAAGGCGTGGGTACTGGTAGAGGCGGGGAAGGCGTGGGTACTGGTAGAGGCGGGGAAGGTGTGGGTACTGATAGAGGCGGGGAAGGCGTGGGTACTGGTAGAGGCGGGGAAGGTGTGGGTACTGGTAGAGGCGGGGAAGGCGTGGGTACTGGTAGAGGCGGGGAAGGCGTGGGTACTGATAGAGGCGGGGAAGGCGTGGGTACTGGTAGAGGCGGGGAAGGTGTGGGTACTGATAGAGGCGGGGAAGGTGTGGGTACTGGTAGAGGCGTGGAAGGCGTGGGTACTGGTAGAGGCGGGGAAGGTGTGGGTACTGATAGAGGCGGGGAAGGCGTGGGTACTGGTAGAGGCGGGGAAGGCGTGGGTACTGGTAGAGGCGGGGAAGGTGTGGGTACTGATAGAGGCGGGGAAGGCGTGGGTACTGATAGAGGCGGGGAAGGCGTGGGTACTGGTAGAGGCGGGGAAGGTGTGGGTACTGGTAGAGGCGGGGAAGGCGTGGGTACTGATAGAGGCGGGGAAGGCGTGGGTACTGGTAGAGGCGGGGAAGGTGTGGGTACTGGTAGAGGCGGGGAAGGCGTGGGTACTGATAGAGGCGGGGAAGGCGTGGGTACTGATAGAGGCGGGGAAGGTGTGGGTACTGGTAGAGGCGGGGAAGGCGTGGGTACTGGTAGAGGCGGGGAAGGTGTGGGTACTGGTAGAGGCGGGGAAGGCGTGGGTACTGATAGAGGCGGGGAAGGCGTGGGTACTGATAGAGGCGGGGAAGGTGTGGGTACTGGTAGAGGCGGGGAAGGCGTGGGTACTGGTAGAGGCGGGGAAGGTGTGGGTACTGGTAGAGGCGGGGAAGGCGTGGGTACTGATAGAGGCGGGGAAGGCGTGGGTACTGGTAGAGGCGGGGAAGGTGTGGGTACTGGTAGAGGCGGGGAAGGCGTGGGTACTGGTAGAGGCGGGGAAGGCGTGGGTACTGGTAGAGGCGGGGAAGGCGTGGGTACTGGTAGAGGCGGGGAAGGCGTGGGTACTGGTAGAGGCGGGGAAGGTGTGGGTACTGGTAGAGGCGGGGAAGGTGTGGGTACTGGTAGAGGCGGGGAAGGCGTGGGTACTGGTAGAGGCGGGGAAGGTGTGGGTACTGGTAGAGGCGGGGAAGGTGTGGGTACTGGTAGAGGCGGGGAAGGCGTGGGTACTGGTAGAGGCGGGGAAGGCGTGGGTACTGGTAGAGGCGGGGAAGGTGTGGGTACTGGTAGAGGCGGGGAAGGTGTGGGTACTGGTAGAGGCGGGGAAGGTGTGGGTACTGATAGAGGCGGGGAAGGTGTGGGTACTGAGAGAGGCGGGGAAGGCGTGGGTACTGGTAGAGGCGGGGAAGGTGTGGGTACTGGTAGAGGCGGGGAAGGTGTGGGTACTGATAGAGGCGGGGAAGGTGTGGGTACTGATAGAGGCGGGGAAGGCGTGGGTACTGATAGAGGCGGGGAAGGTGTGGGTACTGATAGAGGCGGGGAAGGCGTGGGTACTGGTAGAGGCGGGGAAGGCGTGGGTACTGGTAGAGGCGGGGAAGGCGTGGGTACTGGTAGAGGCGGGGAAGGCGTGGGTACTGGTAGAGGCGGGAAGGTGTGGGTACTGATAGAGGCGGGAAGGCGTGGGTACTGGTAGAGGCGGGGAAGGCGTGGGTACTGGTAGAGGCGGGGAAGGCGTGGGTACTGGTAGAGGCGGGGAAGGCGTGGGTACTGGTAGAGGCGGGAAGGCGTGGGTACTGGTAGAGGCGGGGAAGGCGTGGGTACTGGTAGAGGCGGGGAAGGCGTGGGTACTGGTAGAGGCGGGGAAGGCGTGGGTACTGGTAGAGGCGGGGAAGGTGTGGGTACTGATAGAGGCGGGGAAGGCGTGGGTACTGGTAGAGGCGGGGAAGGCGTGGGTACTGGTAGAGGCGGGGAAGGCGTGGGTACTGGTAGAGGCGGGGAAGGCGTGGGTACTGGTAGAGGCGGGGAAGGCGTGGGTACTGGTAGAGGCGGGGAAGGCGTGGGTACTGATAGAGGCGGGGAAGGCGTGGGTACTGGTAGAGGCGGGGAAGGCGTGGGTACTGGTAGAGGCGGGGAAGGTGTGGGTACTGATAGAGGCGGGGAAGGCGTGGGTACTGGTAGAGGCGGGGAAGGCGTGGGTACTGGTAGAGGCGGGGAAGGCGTGGGTACTGGTAGAGGCGGGGAAGGCGTGGGTACTGGTAGAGGCGGGGAAGGCGTGGGTACTGGTAGAGGCGGGGAAGGTGTGGGTACTGATAGAGGCGGGGAAGGCGTGGGTACTGGTAGAGGCGGGGAAGGCGTGGGTACTGATAGAGGCGGGGAAGGCGTGGGTACTGGTAGAGGCGGGGAAGGTGTGGGTACTGATAGAGGCGGGGAAGGCGTGGGTACTGATAGAGGCGGGGAAGGCGTGGGTACTGATAGAGGCGGGGAAGGCGTGGGTACTGGTAGAGGCGGGGAAGGTGTGGGTACTGATAGAGGCGGGGAAGGTGTGGGTACTGGTAGAGGCGGGGAAGGCGTGGGTACTGATAGAGGCGGGGAAGGTGTGGGTACTGATAGAGGCGGGGAAGGCGTGGGTACTGATAGAGGCGGGGAAGGTGTGGGTACTGATAGAGGCGGGGAAGGCGTGGGTACTGGTAGAGGCGGGGAAGGCGTGGGTACTGGTAGAGGCGGGGAAGGCGTGGGTACTGGTAGAGGCGGGGAAGGCGTGGGTACGTGGGTACTGGTAGAGGCGGGGAAGGTGTGGGTACTGGTAGAGGCGGGGAAGGCGTGGGTACTGATAGAGGCGGGGAAGGCGTGGGTACTGATAGAGGCGGGGAAGGCGTGGGTACTGGTAGAGGCGTGGAAGGCGTGGGTACTGATAGAGGCGGGGAAGGTGTGGGTACTGATAGAGGCGGGGAAGGCGTGGGTACTGGTAGAGGCGTGGAAGGCGTGGGTACTGGTAGAGGCGGGGAAGGTGTGGGTACTGGTAGAGGCGGGGAAGGCGTGGGTACTGGTGAGGCGGGGAAGGCGTGGGTACTGGTAGAGGCGGGAAGGTGTGGGTACTGGTAGAGGCGGGAAGGCGTGGGTACTGGTAGAGGCGTGGAAGGCGTGGGTACTGGTAGAGGCGGGGAAGGTGTGGGTACTGATAGAGGCGGGGAAGGCGTGGGTACTGGTAGAGGCGGGGAAGGCGTGGGTACTGATAGAGGCGGGGAAGGTGTGGGTACTGATAGAGGCGGGGAAGGCGTGGGTACTGGTAGAGGCGTGGAAGGCGTGGGTACTGGTAGAGGCGGGGAAGGCGCAGGTACTGGTAGAGGCGTGGAAGGCGTGGGTACTGATAGAGGCGGGGAAGGCGTGGGTACTGATAGAGGCGGGGAAGGCGTGGGTACTGATAGAGGCGGGGAAGGCGTGGGTACTGATAGAGGCGGGGAAGGCGTGGGTACTGGTAGAGGCGGGGAAGGTGTGGGTACTGGTAGAGGCGGGGAAGGCGTGGGTACTGATAGAGGCGGGGAAGGTGTGGGTACTGATAGAGGCGGGGAAGGCGTGGGTACTGGTAGAGGCGGGGAAGGTGTGGGTACTGATAGAGGCGGGAGGCGTGGGACTGATAGAGGCGGGGAAGGGTGGGTACTGATAGAGGCGGGGAAGGGTGGGTACTGGTAGAGGCGGGGAAGGTGTGGGTACTGGTAGAGGCGGGGAAGGCGTGGGTACTGATAGAGGCGGGGAAGGCGTGGGTACTGGTAGAGGCGGGGAAGGTGTGGGTACTGATAGAGGCGGGGAAGGCGTGGGTACTGGTAGAGGCGGGGAAGGTGTGGGTACTGGTAGAGGCGGGGAAGGCGTGGGTACTGATAGAGGCGGGGAAGGTGTGGGTACTGATAGAGGCGGGGAAGGTGTGGGTACTGATAGAGGCGGGGAAGGTGTGGGTACTGGTAGAGGCGGGGAAGGTGTGGGTACTGGTAGAGGCGGCAAGGCGTGGGTACTGGTAGAGGCGGGGAAGGCGTGGGTACTGATAGAGGCGGGGAAGGTGTGGGTACTGATAGAGGCGGGGAAGGCGTGGGTACTGGTAGAGGCGGGGAAGGTGTGGGTACTGGTAGAGGCGGGGAAGGCGTGGGTACTGATAGAGGCGGGGAAGGTGTGGGTACTGATAGAGGCGGGGAAGGTGTGGGTACTGGTAGAGGCGGGGAAGGTGTGGGTACTGGTAGAGGCGGGGAAGGCGTGGGTACTGGTAGAGGCGGGGAAGGCGTGGGTACTGATAGAGGCGGGGAAGGTGTGGGTACTGATAGAGGCGGGGAAGGCGTGGGTACTGGTAGAGGCGGGGAAGGTGTGGGTACTGGTAGAGGCGGGGAAGGCGTGGGTACTGATAGAGGCGGGGAAGGTGTGGGTACTGATAGAGGCGGGGAAGGTGTGGGTACTGGTAGAGGCGGGGAAGGCGTGGGTACTGGTAGAGGCGGGGAAGGCGTGGGTACTGATAGAGGCGGGGAAGGTGTGGGTACTGATAGAGGCGGGGAAGGCGTGGGTACTGGTAGAGGCGGGGAAGGCGTGGGTACTGATAGAGGCGGGGAAGGTGTGGGTACTGATAGAGGCGGGGAAGGTGTGGGTACTGATAGAGGCGGGGAAGGTGTGGGTACTGATAGAGGCGGGGAAGGCGTGGGTACTGGTAGAGGCGGGGAAGGCGTGGGTACTGATAGAGGCGGGGAAGGTGTGGGTACTGATAGAGGCGGGGAAGGCGTGGGTACTGATAGAGGCGGGGAAGGCGTGGGTACTGATAGAGGCGGGGAAGGCGTGGGTACTGATAGAGGCGTGGAAGGCGTGGGTACTGATAGAGGCGGGGAAGGTGTGGGTACTGGTAGAGGCGGGGAAGGTGTGGGTACTGGTAGAGGCGGGGAAGGTGTGGGTACTGGTAGAGGCGGGGAAGGCGTGGGTACTGATAGAGGCGGGGAAGGCGTGGGTACTGGTAGAGGCGGGGAAGGTGTGGGTACTGATAGAGGCGGGGAAGGCGTGGGTACTGATAGAGGCGGGGAAGGCGTGGGTACTGATAGAGGCGGGGAAGGCGTGGGTACTGATAGAGGCGGGGAAGGCGTGGGTACTGGTAGAGGCGGGGAAGGTGTGGGTACTGGTAGAGGCGGGGAAGGCGTGGGTACTGGTAGAGGCGGGGAATGCGTGGGTACTGATAGAGGCGGGGAAGGCGTGGGTACTGATAGAGGCGGGGAAGGCGTGGGTACTGATAGAGGCGGGGAAGGTGTGGGTACTGATAGAGGCGGGGAAGGCGTGGGTACTGGTAGAGGCGGGTAAGGTGTGGGTACTGATAGAGGCGGGGAAGGCGTGGGTACTGGTAGAGGCGGGGAAGGTGTGGGTACTGGTAGAGGCGGGGAAGGCGTGGGTACTGATAGAGGCGGGGAAGGCGTGGGTACTGATAGAGGCGTGGAAAGCGTGGGTACTGGTAGAGGCGGGGAAGCTGTGGGTACTGATAGAGGCGGGGAAGGTGTGGGTACTGGTAGAGGCGGGGAAGGCGTGGGTACTGATAGAGGCGTGGAAGGCGTGGGTACTGGTAGAGGCGGGGAAGGTGTGGGTACTGATAGAGGCGGGGAAGGCGTGGGTACTGATAGAGGCGGGGAAGGCGTGGGTACTGGTAGAGGCGGGGAAGGCGTGGGTACTGGTAGAGGCGGGGAAGGCGTGGGTACTGATAGAGGCGTGGAAGGCGTGGGTACTGGTAGAGGCGGGGAAGGTGTGGGTACTGATAGAGGCGGGGAAGGCGTGGGTACTGGTAGAGGCGGGGAAGGCGTGGGTACTGGTAGAGGCGGGGAAGGTGTGGGTACTGGTAGAGGCGGGGAAGGCGTGGGTACTGGTAGAGGCGGGGAAGGCGTGGGTACTGGTAGAGGCGGGGAAGGTGTGGGTACTGGTAGAGGCGGGGAAGGCGTGGGTACTGGTAGAGGCGGGGAAGGCGTGGGTACTGATAGAGGCGGGGAAGGCGTGGGTACTGGTAGAGGCGGGGAAGGCGTGGGTACTGGTAGAGGCGGGGAAGGTGTGGGTACTGATAGAGGCGGGGAAGGCGTGGGTACTGGTAGAGGCGGGGAAGGTGTGGGTACTGGTAGAGGCGGGGAAGGCGTGGGTACTGGTAGAGGCGGGGAAGGCGTGGGTACTGATAGAGGCGGGGAAGGCGTGGGTACTGGTAGAGGCGGGGAAGGTGTGGGTACTGATAGAGGCGGGGAAGGTGTGGGTACTGGTAGAGGCGTGGAAGGCGTGGGTACTGGTAGAGGCGGGGAAGGTGTGGGTACTGATAGAGGCGGGGAAGGCGTGGGTACTGGTAGAGGCGGGGAAGGCGTGGGTACTGGTAGAGGCGGGGAAGGTGTGGGTACTGATAGAGGCGGGGAAGGCGTGGGTACTGATAGAGGCGGGGAAGGCGTGGGTACTGGTAGAGGCGGGGAAGGTGTGGGTACTGGTAGAGGCGGGGAAGGCGTGGGTACTGATAGAGGCGGGGAAGGCGTGGGTACTGGTAGAGGCGGGGAAGGTGTGGGTACTGGTAGAGGCGGGGAAGGCGTGGGTACTGATAGAGGCGGGGAAGGCGTGGGTACTGATAGAGGCGGGGAAGGTGTGGGTACTGGTAGAGGCGGGGAAGGCGTGGGTACTGGTAGAGGCGGGGAAGGTGTGGGTACTGGTAGAGGCGGGGAAGGCGTGGGTACTGATAGAGGCGGGGAAGGCGTGGGTACTGATAGAGGCGGGGAAGGTGTGGGTACTGGTAGAGGCGGGGAAGGCGTGGGTACTGGTAGAGGCGGGGAAGGTGTGGGTACTGGTAGAGGCGGGGAAGGCGTGGGTACTGATAGAGGCGGGGAAGGCGTGGGTACTGGTAGAGGCGGGGAAGGTGTGGGTACTGGTAGAGGCGGGGAAGGCGTGGGTACTGGTAGAGGCGGGGAAGGCGTGGGTACTGGTAGAGGCGGGGAAGGCGTGGGTACTGGTAGAGGCGGGGAAGGCGTGGGTACTGGTAGAGGCGGGGAAGGTGTGGGTACTGGTAGAGGCGGGGAAGGTGTGGGTACTGGTAGAGGCGGGGAAGGCGTGGGTACTGGTAGAGGCGGGGAAGGTGTGGGTACTGGTTGAGGCGGGGAAGGTGTGGGTACTGGTAGAGGCGGGGAAGGCGTGGGTACTGGTAGAGGCGGGGAAGGCGTGGGTACTGGTAGAGGCGGGGAAGGTGTGGGTACTGGTAGAGGCGGGGAAGGTGTGGGTACTGGTAGAGGCGGGGAAGGTGTGGGTACTGATAGAGGCGGGGAAGGTGTGGGTACTGAGAGAGGCGGGGAAGGCGTGGGTACTGGTAGAGGCGGGGAAGGTGTGGGTACTGGTAGAGGCGGGGAAGGTGTGGGTACTGATAGAGGCGGGGAAGGTGTGGGTACTGATAGAGGCGGGGAAGGCGTGGGTACTGATAGAGGCGGGGAAGGTGTGGGTACTGATAGAGGCGGGGAAGGCGTGGGTACTGGTAGAGGCGGGGAAGGCGTGGGTACTGGTAGAGGCGGGGAAGGCGTGGGTACTGGTAGAGGCGGGGAAGGCGTGGGTACTGGTAGAGGCGTGGGTACTGGTAGAGGCGGGGAAGGCGTGGGTACTGGTAGAGGCGGGGAAGGTGTGGGTACTGATAGAGGCGGGGAAGGCGTGGGTACTGGTAGAGGCGGGGAAGGCGTGGGTACTGGTAGAGGCGTGGGAAGGCGTGGGTACTGGTAGAGGCGGGGAAGGCGTGGGTACTGGTAGAGGCGGGTAAGGTGTGGGTACTGATAGAGGCGGGGAAGGCGTGCGTACTGGTAGAGGCGGGGAAGGTGTGGGTACTGGTAGAGGCGGGGAAGGCGTGGGTACTGATAGAGGCGGGGAAGGCGTGGGTACTGATAGAGGCGTGGAAAGCGTGGGTACTGGTAGAGGCGGGGAAGCTGTGGGTACTGATAGAGGCGGGGAAGGTGTGGGTACTGGTAGAGGCGGGGAAGGCGTGGGTACTGATAGAGGCGTGGAAGGCGTGGGTACTGGTAGAGGCGGGGAAGGTGTGGGTACTGATAGAGGCGGGGAAGGCGTGGGTACTGATAGAGGCGGGGAAGGCGTGGGTACTGGTAGAGGCGGGGAAGGCGTGGGTACTGGTAGAGGCGGGGAAGGCGTGGGTACTGATAGAGGCGGGGAAGGCGTGGGTACTGGTAGAGGCGGGGAAGGTGTGGGTACTGATAGAGGCGGGGAAGGCGTGGGTACTGGTAGAGGCGGGGAAGGCGTGGGTACTGGTAGAGGCGGGGAAGGTGTGGGTACTGGTAGAGGCGGGGAAGGCGTGGGTACTGGTAGAGGCGGGGAAGGCGTGGGTACTGGTAGAGGCGGGGAAGGTGTGGGTACTGGTAGAGGCGGGGAAGGCGTGGGTACTGGTAGAGGCGGGGAAGGCGTGGGTACTGATAGAGGCGTGGAAGGCGTGGGTACTGGTAGAGGCGGGGAAGGCGTGGGTACTGGTAGAGGCGGGGAAGGTGTGGGTACTGATAGAGGCGGGGAAGGCGTGGGTACTGGTAGAGGCGGGGAAGGTGTGGGTACTGGTAGAGGCGGGGAAGGCGTGGGTACTGGTAGAGGCGGGGAAGGCGTGGGTACTGATAGAGGGGTGGAAGGCGTGGGTAGTGGTAGAGGCGGGGAAGGTGTGGGTACTGATAGAGGCGTGGAAGGTGTGGGTACTGGTAGAGGCGTGGAAGGCGTGGGTACTGGTAGAGGCGGGGAAGGTGTGGGTACTGATAGAGGCGGGGAAGGCGTGGGTACTGGTAGAGGCGGGGAAGGCGTGGGTACTGGTAGAGGCGGGGAAGGTGTGGGTACTGATAGAGGCGGGGAAGGCGTGGGTACTGATAGAGGCGGGGAAGGCGTGGGTACTGGTAGAGGCGGGGAAGGTGTGGGTACTGGTAGAGGCGGGGAAGGCGTGGGTACTGATAGAGGCGGGGAAGGCGTGGGTACTGGTAGAGGCGGGGAAGGTGTGGGTACTGGTAGAGGCGGGGAAGGCGTGGGTACTGATAGAGGCGGGGAAGGCGTGGGTACTGATAGAGGCGGGGAAGGTGTGGGTACTGGTAGAGGCGGGGAAGGCGTGGGTACTGGTAGAGGCGGGGAAGGTGTGGGTACTGGTAGAGGCGGGGAAGGCGTGGGTACTGATAGAGGCGGGGAAGGCGTGGGTACTGATAGAGGCGGGGAAGGTGTGGGTACTGGTAGAGGCGGGGAAGGCGTGGGTACTGGTAGAGGCGGGGAAGGTGTGGGTACTGGTAGAGGCGGGGAAGGCGTGGGTACTGATAGAGGCGGGGAAGGCGTGGGTACTGGTAGAGGCGGGGAAGGTGTGGGTACTGGTAGAGGCGGGGAAGGCGTGGGTACTGGTAGAGGCGGGGAAGGCGTGGGTACTGGTAGAGGCGGGGAAGGCGTGGGTACTGGTAGAGGCGGGGAAGGCGTGGGTACTGGTAGAGGCGGGGAAGGTGTGGGTACTGGTAGAGGCGGGGAAGGTGTGGGTACTGGTAGAGGCGGGGAAGGCGTGGGTACTGGTAGAGGCGGGGAAGGTGTGGGTACTGGTAGAGGCGGGGAAGGTGTGGGTACTGGTAGAGGCGGGGAAGGCGTGGGTACTGGTAGAGGCGGGGAAGGCGTGGGTACTGGTAGAGGCGGGGAAGGTGTGGGTACTGGTAGAGGCGGGGAAGGTGTGGGTACTGGTAGAGGCGGGGAAGGTGTGGGTACTGATAGAGGCGGGGAAGGTGTGGGTACTGAGAGAGGCGGGGAAGGCGTGGGTACTGGTAGAGGCGGGGAAGGTGTGGGTACTGGTAGAGGCGGGGAAGGTGTGGGTACTGATAGAGGCGGGGAAGGTGTGGGTACTGATAGAGGCGGGGAAGGCGTGGGTACTGATAGAGGCGGGGAAGGTGTGGGTACTGATAGAGGCGGGGAAGGCGTGGGTACTGGTAGAGGCGGGGAAGGCGTGGGTACTGGTAGAGGCGGGGAAGGCGTGGGTACTGGTAGAGGCGGGGAAGGCGTGGTACTGTAGAGGCGTGGGTACTGGTAGAGGCGGGGAAGGCGTGGGTACTGGTAGAGGCGGGGAAGGTGTGGGGACTGATAGAGGCGTGGAAGGCGTGGGTACTGGTAGAGGCGGGGAAGGCGTGGGTACTGGTAGAGGCGTGGGTACTGGTAGAGGCGTGGGTACTGGTAGAGGCGGGGAAGGCGTGGGTACTGGTAGAGGCGGGGAAGGCGTGGGTACTGGTAGAGGCGTGGGTACTGGTAGAGGCGTGGGTACTGGTAGAGGCGTGGGTACTGTAGAGGCGGGGAAGGCGTGGGTACTGGTAGAGGCGGGGAAGGTGTGGGTACTGATAGAGGCGGGGAAGGCGTGGGTACTGGTAGAGGCGGGGAAGGCGTGGGTACTGGTAGAGGCGGGGAAGGCGTGGGTACTGGTAGAGGCGTGGGTACTGGTAGAGGCGTGGGTACTGGTAGAGGCGGGGAAGGCGTGGGTACTGGTAGAGGCGGGGAAGGCGTGGGTACTGATAGAGGCGGGGAAGGCGTGGGTACTGGTAGAGGCGGGGAAGGCGTGGGTACTGGTAGAGGCGGGGAAGGTGTGGGTACTGATAGAGGCGGGGAAGGCGTGGGTACTGGTAGAGGCGGGGAAGGCGTGGGTACTGGTAGAGGCAGGGAAGGCGTGGGTACTGGTAGAGGCGGGGAAGGCGTGGGTACTGGTAGAGGCGGGGAAGGCGTGGGTACTGGTAGAGGCGGGGAAGGTGTGGGTACTGATAGAGGCGGGGAAGGCGTGGGTACTGGTAGAGGCGGGGAAGGCGTGGGTACTGATAGAGGCGGGGAAGGCGTGGGTACTGGTAGAGGCGGGGAAGGTGTGGGTACTGATAGAGGCGGGGAAGGCGTGGGTACTGATAGAGGCGGGGAAGGCGTGGGTACTGATAGAGGCGGGGAAGGCGTGGGTACTGGTAGAGGCGGGGAAGGTGTGGGTACTGATAGAGGCGGGGAAGGTGTGGGTACTGGTAGAGGCGGGGAAGGCGTGGGTACTGATAGAGGCGGGGAAGGTGTGGGTACTGATAGAGGCGGGGAAGGCGTGGGTACTGATAGAGGCGGGGAAGGTGTGGGTACTGATAGAGGCGGGGAAGGCGTGGGTACTGGTAGAGGCGTGGAAGGCGTGGGTACTGGTAGAGGCGGGGAAGGTGTGGGTACTGGTAGAGGCGGGGAAGGCGTGGGTACTGGTGAGCGTGGGTACTGGTAGAGGCGGGGAAGGTGTGGGTACTGGTAGAGGCGGGGAAGGCGTGGGTACTGATAGAGGCGTGGAAGGCGTGGGTACTGATAGAGGCGGGGAAGGCGTGGGTACTGGTAGAGGCGTGGAAGGCGTGGGTACTGATAGAGGCGGGGAAGGTGTGGGTACTGATAGAGGCGGGGAAGGCGTGGGTACTGGTAGAGGCGTGGAAGGCGTGGGTACTGGTAGAGGCGGGGAAGGTGTGGGTACTGGTAGAGGCGGGGAAGGCGTGGGTACTGGTAGAGGCGGGGAAGGCGTGGGTACTGGTAGAGGCGGGGAAGGTGTGGGTACTGGTAGAGGCGGGGAAGGCGTGGGTACTGGTAGAGGCGGGGAAGGCGTGGGTACTGGTAGAGGCGGGGAAGGTGTGGGTACTGATAGAGGCGGGGAAGGCGTGGGTACTGGTAGAGGCGTGGAAGGCGTGGGTACTGATAGAGGCGGGGAAGGTGTGGGTACTGATAGAGGCGGGGAAGGCGTGGGTACTGGTAGAGGCGGGGAAGGCGTGGGTACTGGTAGAGGCGGGGAAGGCGCAGGTACTGGTAGAGGCGTGGAAGGCGTGGGTACTGATAGAGGCGGGGAAGGCGTGGGTACTGATAGAGGCGGGGAAGGCGTGGGTACTGATAGAGGCGGGGAAGGCGTGGGTACTGATAGAGGCGGGGAAGGTGTGGGTACTGATAGAGGCGGGGAAGGCGTGGGTGCTGGAAGAGGCGTAGGTACTGGTAGAGGCGGGGAAGGCGTGGGTACTGATAGAGGCGGGGAAGGCGTGGGTACTGATAGAGGCGGGGAAGGCGTGGGTACTGATAGAGGCGGGGAAGGTGTGGGTACTGATAGAGGCGGGGAAGGCGTGGGTACTGATAGAGGCGGGGAAGGTGTGGGTACTGATAGAGGCGGGGAAGGTGTGGGTACTGGTAGAGGCGGGGAAGGCGTGGGTACTGATAGAGGCGGGGAAGGCGTGGGTACTGGTAGAGGCGGGGAAGGCGTGGGTACTGGTAGAGGCGGGGAAGGCGTGGGTACTGGTAGAGGCGGGGAAGGTGTGGGTACTGGTAGAGGCGGGGAAGGCGTGGGTACTGGTAGAGGCGGGGAAGGCGTGGGTACTGGTAGAGGCGGGGAAGGTGTGGGTACTGATAGAGGCGGGGAAGGCGTGGGTACTGGTAGAGGCGGGGAAGGCGTGGGTACTGGTAGAGGCGGGGAAGGCGTGGGTACTGGTAGAGGCGGGGAAGGTGTGGGTACTGGTAGAGGCGGGGAAGGTGTGGGTACTGGTAGAGGCGGGGAAGGCGTGGGTACTGGTAGAGGCGGGGAAGGCGTGGGTACTGATAGAGGCGGGGAAGGTGTGGGTACTGATAGAGGCGGGGAAGGTGTGGGTACTGGTAGAGGCGGGGAAGGCGTGGGTACTGGTAGAGGCGGGGAAGGTGTGGGTACTGGTAGAGGCGGGGAAGGTGTGGGTACTGGTAGAGGCGGGGAAGGCGTGGGTACTGGTAGAGGCGGGGAAGGCGTGGGTACTGGTAGAGGCGGGGAAGGTGTGGGTACTGGTAGAGGCGGGGAAGGTGTGGGTACTGGTAGAGGCGGGGAAGGTGTGGGTACTGATAGAGGCGGGGAAGGCGTGGGTACTGGTAGAGGCGGGGAAGGTGTGGGTACTGGTAGAGGCGGGGAAGGTGTGGGTACTGATAGAGGCGGGGAAGGTGTGGGTACTGATAGAGGCGGGGAAGGTGTGGGTACTGATAGAGGCGGGGAAGGCGTGGGTACTGGTAGAGGCGTGGAAGGCGTGGGTACTGATAGAGGCGGGGAAGGTGTGGGTACTGATAGAGGCGGGGAAGGCGTGGGTACTGGTAGAGGCGGGGAAGGTGTGGGTACTGGTAGAGGCGGGGAAGGCGTGGGTACTGATAGAGGCGGGGAAGGCGTGGGTACTGATAGAGGCGGGGAAGGCGTGGGTACTGGTAGAGGCGGGGAAGGCGTGGGTACTGATAGAGGCGGGGAAGGTGTGGGTACTGATAGAGGCGGGGAAGGCGTGGGTACTGGTAGAGGCGTGGAAGGCGTGGGTACTGGTAGAGGCGGGGAAGGTGTGGGTACTGGTAGAGGCGGGGAAGGCGTGGGTACTGGTAGAGGCGGGGAAGGCGTGGGTACTGGTAGAGGCGGCGAAGGTGTGGGTACTGGTAGAGGCGTGGAAGGCGTGGGTACTGGTAGAGGCGGGGAAGGCGTGGGTACTGGTAGAGGCGGGGAAGGTGTGGGTACTGATAGAGGCGGGGAAGGCGTGGGTACTGGTAGAGGCGTGGAAGGCGTGGGTACTGATAGAGGCGGGGAAGGTGTGGGTACTGATAGAGGCGGGGAAGGCGTGGGTACTGGTAGAGGCGGGGAAGGCGTGGGTACTGGTAGAGGCGGGGAAGGCGTGGGTACTGGTAGAGGCGGGGAAGGTGTGGGTACTGGTAGAGGCGGGGAAGGTGTGGGTACTGGTAGAGGCGGGGAAGGCGTGGGTACTGGTAGAGGCGGGGAAGGCGTGGGTACTGATAGAGGCGGGGAAGGTGTGGGTACTGGTAGAGGCGGGGAAGGTGTGGGTACTGGTAGAGGCGGGGAAGGCGTGGGTACTGGTAGAGGCGGGGAAGGTGTGGGTACTGGTAGAGGCGGGGAAGGTGTGGGTACTGGTAGAGGCGGGGAAGGCGTGGGTACTGGTAGAGGCGGGGAAGGCGTGGGTACTGGTAGAGGCGGGGAAGGTGTGGGTACTGGTAGAGGCGGGGAAGGTGTGGGTACTGGTAGAGGCGGGGAAGGTGTGGGTACTGATAGAGGCGGGGAAGGCGTGGGTACTGGTAGAGGCGGGGAAGGTGTGGGTACTGGTAGAGGCGGGGAAGGTGTGGGTACTGATAGAGGCGGGGAAGGTGTGGGTACTGATAGAGGCGGGGAAGGCGTGGGTACTGATAGAGGCGGGGAAGGTGTGGGTACTGATAGAGGCGGGGAAGGCGTGGGTACTGGTAGAGGCGGGGAAGGCGTGGGTACTGGTAGAGGCGGGGAAGGCGTGGGTACTGGTAGAGGCGGGGAAGGCGTGGGTACTGGTAGAGGCGTGGGTACTGGTAGAGGCGGGGAAGGCGTGGGTACTGGTAGAGGCGGGGAAGGTGTGGGGACTGATAGAGGCGTGGAAGGCGTGGGTACTGGTAGAGGCGGGGAAGGCGTGGGTACTGGTGGTAGAGGCGTGGGTACTGGTAGAGGCGGGGAAGGCGTGGGTACTGGTAGAGGCGGGGAAGGCGTGGGTACTGGTAGAGGCGTGGGTACTGGTAGAGGCGTGGGTACTGGTAGAGGCGGGGAAGGCGTGGGTACTGGTAGAGGCGGGGAAGGCGTGGGTACTGGTAGAGGCGGGGAAGGCGTGGGTACTGGTAGAGGCGGGGAAGGCGTGGGTACTGGTAGAGGCGGGGAAGGTGTGGGTACTGATAGAGGCGGGGAAGGCGTGGGTACTGGTAGAGGCGGGGAAGGCGTGGGTACTGGTAGAGGCGGGGAAGGCGTGGGTACTGGTAGAGGCGTGGGTACTGGTAGAGGCGGGGAAGGCGTGGGTACTGGTAGAGGCGGGGAAGGCGTGGGTACTGATAGAGGCGGGGAAGGCGTGGGTACTGGTAGAGGCGGGGAAGGCGTGGGTACTGGTAGAGGCGGGGAAGGTGTGGGTACTGATAGAGGCGGGGAAGGCGTGGGTACTGGTAGAGGCGGGGAAGGCGTGGGTACTGGTAGAGGCGGGGAAGGCGTGGGTACTGGTAGAGGCGGGGAAGGCGTGGGTACTGGTAGAGGCGGGGAAGGCGTGGGTACTGGTAGAGGCGGGGAAGGTGTGGGTACTGATAGAGGCGGGGAAGGCGTGGGTACTGGTAGAGGCGGGGAAGGCGTGGGTACTGATAGAGGCGGGGAAGGCGTGGGTACTGGTAGAGGCGGGGAAGGTGTGGGTACTGATAGAGGCGGGGAAGGCGTGGGTACTGATAGAGGCGGGGAAGGCGTGGGTACTGATAGAGGCGGGGAAGGCGTGGGTACTGGTAGAGGCGGGGAAGGTGTGGGTACTGATAGAGGCGGGGAAGGTGTGGGTACTGGTAGAGGCGGGGAAGGCGTGGGTACTGATAGAGGCGGGGAAGGTGTGGGTACTGATAGAGGCGGGGAAGGCGTGGGTACTGATAGAGGCGGGGAAGGTGTGGGTACTGATAGAGGCGGGGAAGGTGTGGGTACTGATAGAGGCGGGGAAGGCGTGGGTACTGGTAGAGGCGTGGAAGGCGTGGGTACTGGTAGAGGCGGGGAAGGTGTGGGTACTGGTAGAGGCGGGGAAGGCGTGGGTACTGGTTGAGGCGTGGGTACTGGTAGAGGCGGGGAAGGTGTGGGTACTGGTAGAGGCGGGGAAGGCGTGGGTACTGATAGAGGCGTGGAAGGCGTGGGTACTGATAGAGGCGGGGAAGGCGTGGGTACTGGTAGAGGCGTGGAAGGCGTGGGTACTGATAGAGGCGGGGAAGGTGTGGGTACTGATAGAGGCGGGGAAGGCGTGGGTACTGGTAGAGGCGTGGAAGGCGTGGGTACTGGTAGAGGCGGGGAAGGTGTGGGTACTGGTAGAGGCGGGGAAGGCGTGGGTACTGGTTGAGGCGGGGAAGGCGTGGGTACTGGTAGAGGCGGGGAAGGTGTGGGTACTGGTAGAGGCGTGGAAGGCGTGGGTACTGGTAGAGGCGGGGAAGGCGTGGGTACTGGTAGAGGCGGGGAAGGTGTGGGTACTGATAGAGGCGGGGAAGGCGTGGGTACTGGTAGAGGCGTGGAAGGCGTGGGTACTGATAGAGGCGGGGAAGGTGTGGGTACTGATAGAGGCGGGGAAGGCGTGGGTACTGGTAGAGGCGTGGAAGGCGTGGGTACTGGTAGAGGCGGGGAAGGCGTAGGTACTGGTAGAGGCGTGGAAGGCGTGGGTACTGATAGAGGCGGGGAAGGCGTGGGTACTGATAGAGGCGGGGAAGGCGTGGGTACTGATAGAGGCGGGGAAGGCGTGGGTACTGATAGAGGCGGGGAAGGCGTGGGTACTGATAGAGGCGGGGAAGGTGTGGGTACTGATAGAGGCGGGGAAGGCGTGGGTACTGGTAGAGGCGTAGGTACTGGTAGAGGCGGGGAAGGCGTGGGTACTGATAGAGGCGGGGAAGGCGTGGGTACTGATAGAGGCGGGGAAGGCGTGGGTACTGATAGAGGCGGGGAAGGTGTGGGTACTGATAGAGGCGGGGAAGGCGTGGGTACTGATAGAGGCGGGGAAGGTGTGGGTACTGATAGAGGCGGGGAAGGTGTGGGTACTGATAGAGGCGGGGAAGGCGTGGGTACTGATAGAGGCGGGGAAGGTGTGGGTACTGATAGAGGCGGGGAAGG
Organism: Homarus gammarus; assembly: GCA_958450375.1. Taxonomy (NCBI): domain Eukaryota; kingdom Metazoa; phylum Arthropoda; class Malacostraca; order Decapoda; family Nephropidae; genus Homarus; species Homarus gammarus. Next base: position 768,308 of record CAUDMG010003292.1, on the reverse strand, counting down.
CGTGGGTACTGGTAGAGGCGGGGAAGGCGTGGGTACTGATAGAGGCGGGGAAGGTGTGGGTACTGGTAGAGGCGGGGAAGGCGTGGGTACTGATAGAGGCGGGGAAGGCGTGGGTACTGGTAGAGGCGGGGAAGGCGTGGGTACTGGTAGAGGCGGGGAAGGCGTGGGTACTGGTAGAGGCGGGGAAGGCGTGGGTACTGGTAGAGGCGGGGAAGGCGTGGGTACTGATAGAGGCGGGGAAGGTGTGGGTACTGATAGAGGCGGGGAAGGCGTGGGTACTGGTAGAGGCGGGGAAGGCGTGGGTACTGGTAGAGGCGGGGAAGGTGTGGGTACTGATAGAGGCGGGGAAGGCGTGGGTACTGGTAGAGGCGGGGAAGGCGTGGGTACTGGTAGAGGCGGGGAAGGCGTGGGTACTGGTAGAGGCGGGGAAGGTGTGGGTACTGGTAGAGGCGGGGAAGGTGTGGGTACTGGTAGAGGCGGGGAAGGCGTGGGTACTGGTAGAGGCGGGGAAGGCGTGGGTACTGATAGAGGCGGGGAAGGTGTGGGTACTGATAGAGGCGGGGAAGGTGTGGGTACTGGTAGAGGCGGGGAAGGCGTGGGTACTGATAGAGGCGGGGAAGGTGTGGGTACTGATAGAGGCGGGGAAGGCGTGGGTACTGGTAGAGGCGGGGAAGGTGTGGGTACTGATAGAGGCGGGGAAGGTGTGGGTACTGATAGAGGCGGGGAAGGCGTGGGTACTGGTAGAGGCGTGGAAGGCGTGGGTACTGGTAGAGGCGGGGAAGGTGTGGGTACTGGTAGAGGCGGGGAAGGCGTGGGTACTGGTGAGGCGTGGGTACTGTAGAGGCGGGGAAGGTGTGGGTACTGGTAGAGGCGGGGAAGGCGTGGGTACTGATAGAGGCGTGGAAGGCGTGGGTACTGATAGAGGCGGGGAAGGCGTGGGTACTGGTAGAGGCGGGGAAGGCGTGGGTACTGATAGAGGCGGGGAAGGTGTGGGTACTGATAGAGGCGGGGAAGGCGTGGGTACTGGTAGAGGCGGGGAAGGCGTGGGTACTGGTAGAGGCGGGGAAGGTGTGGGTACTGGTAGAGGCGGGGAAGGCGTGGGTACTGGTAGAGGCGGGGAAGGCGTGGGTACTGGTAGAGGCGGGGAAGGTGTGGGTACTGGTAGAGGCGTGGAAGGCGTGGGTACTGGTAGAGGCGGGGAAGGCGTGGGTACTGGTAGAGGCGGGGAAGGTGTGGGTACTGATAGAGGCGGGGAAGGCGTGGGTACTGGTAGAGGCGTGGAAGGCGTGGGTACTGATAGAGGCGGGGAAGGTGTGGGTACTGATAGAGGCGGGGAAGGCGTGGGTACTGGTAGAGGCGGGGAAGGCGTGGGTACTGGTAGAGGCGGGGAAGGCGTGGGTACTGGTAGAGGCGGGGAAGGCGTGGGTACTGATAGAGGCGGGGAAGGCGTGGGTACTGATAGAGGCGGGGAAGGCGTGGGTACTGATAGAGGCGGGGAAGGCGTGGGTACTGATAGAGGCGGGGAAGGCGTGGGTACTGATAGAGGCGGGGAAGGTGTGGGTACTGATAGAGGCGGGGAAGGCGTGGGTACTGGTAGAGGCGTAGGTACTGGTAGAGGCGGGGAAGGCGTGGGTACTGATAGAGGCGGGGAAGGCGTGGGTACTGATAGAGGCGGGGAAGGCGTGGGTACTGATAGAGGCGGGGAAGGTGTGGGTACTGATAGAGGCGGGGAAGGTGTGGGTACTGGTAGAGGCGGGGAAGGTGTGGGTACTGATAGAGGCGGGGAAGGCGTGGGTACTGATAGAGGCGGGGAAGGTGTGGGTACTGATAGAGGCGGGGAAGGCGTGGGTACTGATAGAGGCGGGGAAGGTGTGGGTACTGATAGAGGCGGGGAAGGTGTGGGTACTGGTAGAGGCGGGGAAGGCGTGGGTACTGATAGAGGCGGGGAAGGCGTGGGTACTGGTAGAGGCGGGGAAGGCGTGGGTACTGGTAGAGGCGGGGAAGGTGTGGGTACTGGTAGAGGCGGGGAAGGTGTGGGTACTGGTAGAGGCGGGGAAGGCGTGGGTACTGGTAGAGGCGGGGAAGGCGTGGGTACTGGTAGAGGCGGGGAAGGCGTGGGTACTGATAGAGGCGGGGAAGGCGTGGGTACTGGTAGAGGCGGGGAAGGCGTGGGTACTGGTAGAGGCGGGGAAGGCGTGGGTACTGGTAGAGGCGGGGAAGGTGTGGGTACTGGTAGAGGCGGGGAAGGCGTGGGTACTGGTAGAGGCGGGAAGGTGTGGGTACTGGTCGAGGCGGGGAAGCGTGGGTACTGGTAGAGGCGGGGAAGGCGTGGGTACTGGTAGAGGCGGGGAAGGCGTGGGTACTGGTAGAGGCGGGGAAGGCGTGGGTACTGATAGAGGCGGGGAAGGTGTGGGTACTGGTAGAGGCGGGGAAGGCGTGGGTACTGGTAGAGGCGGGGAAGGCGTGGGTACTGGTAGAGGCGGGGAAGGCGTGGGTACTGATAGAGGCGGGGAAGGCGTGGGTACTGGTAGAGGCGGGGAAGGCGTGGGTACTGATAGAGGCGGGGAAGGCGTGGGTACTGGTAGAGGCGGGGAAGGCGTGGGTACTGGTAGAGGCGGGGAAGGCGTGGGTACTGGTAGAGGCGGGGAAGGCGTGGGTACTGGTAGAGGCGGGGAAGGTGTGGGTACTGGTAGAGGCGGGGAAGGCGTGGGTACTGGTAGAGGCGGGGAAGGCGTGGGTACTGGTAGAGGCGGGGAAGGCGTGGGTACTGGTAGAGGCGGGGAAGGCGTGGGTACTGGTAGAGGCGGGGAAGGCGTGGGTACTGATAGAGGCGGGGAAGGTGTGGGTACTGATAGAGGCGGGGAAGGTGTGGGTACTGGTAGAGGCGGGGAAGGCGTGGGTACTGATAGAGGCGGGGAAGGTGTGGGTACTGATAGAGGCGGGGAAGGCGTGGGTACTGATAGAGGCGGGGAAGGTGTGGGTACTGATAGAGGCGGGGAAGGTGTGGGTACTGATAGAGGCGGGGAAGGCGTGGGTACTGGTAGAGGCGGGGAAGGCGTGGGTACTGGTAGAGGCGGGGAAGGTGTGGGTACTGGTAGAGGCGGGGAAGCGTGGGTACTGGTTGAGGCGTGGGTACTGGTAGAGGCGGGGAAGGTGTGGGTACTGGTAGAGGCGGGGAAGGCGTGGGTACTGATAGAGGCGGGGAAGGCGTGGGTACTGATAGAGGCGGGGAAGGCGTGGGTACTGGTAGAGGCGTGGAAGGCGTGGGTACTGATAGAGGCGGGGAAGGTGTGGGTACTGATAGAGGCGGGGAAGGCGTGGGTACTGGTAGAGGCGTGGAAGGCGTGGGTACTGGTAGAGGCGGGGAAGGTGTGGGTACTGGTAGAGGCGGGGAAGGCGTGGGTACTGGTAGAGGCGGGGAAGGCGTGGGTACTGGTAGAGGCGGGGAAGGTGTGGGTACTGGTAGAGGCGGGGAAGGCGTGGGTACTGGTAGAGGCGGGGAAGGCGTGGGTACTGGTAGAGGCGGGGAAGGTGTGGGTACTGATAGAGGCGGGGAAGGCGTGGGTACTGGTAGAGGCGGGGAAGGCGTGGGTACTGATAGAGGCGGGGAAGGTGTGGGTACTGATAGAGGCGGGGAAGGCGTGGGTACTGGTAGAGGCGTGGAAGGCGTGGGTACTGGTAGAGGCGGGGAAGGCGTGGGTACTGGTAGAGGCGGGGAAGGCGTGGGTACTGATAGAGGCGGGGAAGGCGTGGGTACTGATAGAGGCGGGGAAGGCGTGGGTACTGATAGAGGCGGGGAAGGCGTGGGTACTGATAGAGGCGGGGAAGGCGTGGGTACTGATAGAGGCGGGGAAGGTGTGGGTACTGATAGAGGCGGGGAAGGCGTGGGTACTGGTAGAGGCGTAGGTACTGGTAGAGGCGGGGAAGGCGTGGGTACTGATAGAGGCGGGGAAGGCGTGGGTACTGATAGAGGCGGGGAAGGCGTGGGTACTGATAGAGGCGGGGAAGGTGTGGGTACTGATAGAGGCGGGGAAGGCGTGGGTACTGATAGAGGCGGGGAAGGTGTGGGTACTGATAGAGGCGGGGAAGGCGTGGGTACTGATAGAGGCGGGGAAGGTGTGGGTACTGATAGAGGCGGGGAAGGCGTGGGTACTGATAGAGGCGGGGAAGGTGTGGGTACTGATAGAGGCGGGGAAGGCGTGGGTACTGGTAGAGGCGGGGAAGGCGTGGGTACTGATAGAGGCGGGGAAGGCGTGGGTACTGGTAGAGGCGGGGAAGGCGTGGGTACTGGTAGAGGCGGGGAAGGCGTGGGTACTGGTAGAGGCGGGGAAGGCGTGGGTACTGATAGAGGCGGGGAAGGTGTGGGTACTGATAGAGGCGGGGAAGGCGTGGGTACTGGTAGAGGCGGGGAAGGCGTGGGTACTGGTAGAGGCGGGGAAGGTGTGGGTACTGATAGAGGCGGGGAAGGCGTGGGTACTGGTAGAGGCGGGGAAGGCGTGGGTACTGGTAGAGGCGGGGAAGGCGTGGGTACTGGTAGAGGCGGGGAAGGTGTGGGTACTGGTAGAGGCGGGGAAGGTGTGGGTACTGGTAGAGGCGGGGAAGGCGTGGGTACTGGTAGAGGCGGGGAAGGCGTGGGTACTGGTAGAGGCGGGGAAGGCGTGGGTACTGATAGAGGCGGGGAAGGCGTGGGTACTGGTAGAGGCGGGGAAGGCGTGGGTACTGGTAGAGGCGGGGAAGGCGTGGGTACTGGTAGAGGCGGGGAAGGTGTGGGTACTGGTAGAGGCGGGGAAGGTGTGGGTACTGGTAGAGGCGGGGAAGGTGTGGGTACTGGTAGAGGCGGGGAAGGCGTGGGTACTGGTAGAGGCGGGGAAGGCGTGGGTACTGGTAGAGGCGGGGAAGGCGTGGGTACTGGTAGAGGCGGGGAAGGCGTGGGTACTGATAGAGGCGGGGAAGGTGTGGGTACTGGTAGAGGCGTGGAAGGCGTGGGTACTGGTAGAGGCGGGGAAGGCGTGGGTACTGATAGAGGCGGGGAAGGCGTGGGTACTGATAGAGGCGGGGAAGGCGTGGGTACTGGTAGAGGCGGGGAAGGCGTGGGTACTGATAGAGGCGGGGAAGGCGTGGGTACTGGTAGAGGCGGGGAAGGCGTGGGTACTGGTAGAGGCGGGAAGGCGTGGGTACTGGTTGAGGCGTGGAAGGCGTGGGTACTGGTAGAGGCGGGGAAGGTGTGGGTACTGGTAGAGGCGGGGAAGGCGTGGGTACTGGTAGAGGCGGGGAAGGCGTGGGTACTGGTAGAGGCGGGGAAGGCGTGGGTACTGGTAGAGGCGGGGAAGGTGTGGGTACTGATAGAGGCGGGGAAGGCGTGGGTACTGGTAGAGGCGGGGAAGGTGTGGGTACTGGTAGAGGCGGGGAAGGCGTGGGTACTGGTAGAGGCGGGGAAGGTGTGGGTACTGGTAGAGGCGGGGAAGGCGTGGGTACTGGTAGAGGCGGGGAAGGCGTGGGTACTGGTAGAGGCGGGGAAGGTGTGGGTACTGATAGAGGCGGGGAAGGCGTGGGTACTGGTAGAGGCGGGGAAGGTGTGGGTACTGGTAGAGGCGGGGAAGGCGGGGAAGGCGTGGGTACTGGTAGAGGCGGGGAAGGCGTGGGTACTGGTAGAGGCGGGGAAGGCGTGGGTACTGGTAGAGGCGGGGAAGGTGTGGGTACTGATAGAGGCGGGGAAGGCGTGGGTACTGGTAGAGGCGGGGAAGGCTTGGGTACTGGTAGAGGCGTGGAAGGTGTGGGTACTGATAGAGGCGGGGAAGGTGTGGGTACTGATAGAGGCGGGGAAGGTGTGGGTACTGGTAGAGGCGGGGAAGGTGTGGGTACTGGTAGAGGCGGGGAAGGTGTGGGTACTGGTAGAGGCGGGGAAGGCGTGGGTACTGGTAGAGGCGGGGAAGGTGTGGGTACTGATAGAGGCGGGGAAGGCGTGGGTACTGGTAGAGGCGGGGAAGGCGTGGGTACTGGTAGAGGCGGGGAAGGTGTGGGTACTGGTAGAGGCGGGGAAGGCGTGGGTACTGGTAGAGGCGGGGAAGGTGTGGGTACTGATAGAGGCGGGGAAGGTGTGGGTACTGGTAGAGGCGGGGAAGGTGTGGGTACTGGTAGAGGCGGGGAAGGTGTGGGTACTGGTAGAGGCGGGGAAGGCGTGGGTACTGGTAGAGGCGGGGAAGGCGTGGGTACTGGTAGAGGCGGGGAAGGTGTGGGTACTGATAGAGGCGGGGAAGGTGTGGGTACTGGTAGAGGCGGGGAAGGTGTGGGTACTGGTAGAGGCGGGGAAGGTGTGGGTACTGGTAGAGGCGGGAAGGTGTGGGTACTGGTAGAGGCGGGGAAGGCGTGGGTACTGGTAGAGGCGGGGAAGGTGTGGGTACTGGTAGAGGCGGGGAAGGTGTGGGTACTGGTAGAGGCGGGGAAGGCGTGGGTACTGGTAGAGGCGGGGAAGGTGTGGGTACTGGTAGAGGCGGGGAAGGCGTGGGTACTGGTAGAGGCGGGGAAGGCGTGGGTACTGGTAGAGGCGGGGAAGGCGTGGGTACTGGTAGAGGCGGGGAAGGTGTGGGTACTGGTAGAGGCGGGGAAGGTGTGGGTACTGGTAGAGGCGGGGAAGGTGTGGGTACTGATAGAGGCGGGGAAGGCGTGGGTACTGATAGAGGCGGGGAAGGTGTGGGTACTGGTAGAGGCGGGGAAGGCGTGGGTACTGGTAGAGGCGGGGAAGGCGTGGGTACTGGTAGAGGCGGGGAAGGTGTGGGTACTGGTAGAGGCGGGGAAGGCGTGGGTACTGGTAGAGGCGTGGAAGGCGTGGGTACTGGTAGAGGCGGGGAAGGCGTGGGTACTGATAGAGGCGGGGAAGGCGTGGGTACTGATAGAGGCGGGGAAGGCGTGGGTACTGGTAGAGGCGGGGAAGGTGTGGGTACTGATAGAGGCGGGGAAGGCGTGGGTACTGGTAGAGGCGGGGAAGGCGTGGGTACTGATAGAGGCGGGGAAGGCGTGGGTACTGATAGAGGCGGGGAAGGTGTGGGTACTGGTAGAGGCGGGGAAGGTGTGGGTACTGGTAGAGGCGGGGAAGGCGTGGGTACTGATAGAGGCGGGGAAGGCGTGGGTACTGATAGAGGCGGGGAAGGTGTGGGTACTGATAGAGGCGGGGAAGGTGTGGGTACTGATAGAGGCGGGGAAGGTGTGGGTACTGGTAGAGGCGGGGAAGGTGTGGGTACTGGTAGAGGCGGGGAAGGCGTGGGTACTGATAGAGGCGGGGAAGGCGTGGGTACTGGTAGAGGCGGGGAAGGCGTGGGTACTGATAGAGGCGGGGAAGGCGTGGGTACTGATAGAGGCGGGGAAGGTGTGGGTACTGGTAGAGGCGGGGAAGGTGTGGGTACTGATAGAGGCGGGGAAGGCGTGGGTACTGGTAGAGGCGGGGAAGGTGTGGGTACTGATAGAGGCGGGGAAGGCGTGGGTACTGGTAGAGGCGGGGAAGGCGTGGGTACTGGTAGAGGCGGGGAAGGCGTGGGTACTGATAGAGGCGGGGAAGGCGTGGGTACTGGTAGAGGCGGGGAAGGTGTGGGTACTGATAGAGGCGGGGAAGGTGTGGGTACTGATAGAGGCGGGGAAGGTGTGGGTACTGATAGAGGCGGGGAAGGCGTGGGTACTGATAGAGGCGGGGAAGGCGTGGGACCATTCCCTTTAACGCGGACAGACAGACACTCGCACCGCCAGACTAGATCTGCAGATGAAATAGTAATAATGCGAACATGAACCTGGACAGTAGGTGAGGCAGTAGTAGAGGAAGTAGGTGAGAGAGGAAGTATGTGAGTAGGTGAGGCAGTAGTAGAGGAAGTAGGTGAGAGAGGAAGTATGTGAGTAGGTGAGGCAGTAGTAGAGGAAGTAGGTGAGAGAGGAAGTATATGAGTAGGTGAGGCAGTAGTAGAGGAAGTAGGTGAGAGAGGAAGTATATGAGTAGGTGAGGCAGTAGTAGAGGAAGTAGGTGAGAGAGGAAGTATGTCAGTAGGTGAGGCAGTTGTAGAGGAAGTAGGTGAGAGAGGAAGTATATGAGTAGGTGAGGCAGTAGTAGAGGAAGTAGGTGAGAGAGGAAGTATATGAGTAGGTGAGGCAGTAGTAGAGGAAGTAGGTGAGAGAGGAAGTATATGAGTAGGTGAGGCAGTAGTAGAGGAAGTAGGTGAGAGAGGAAGTATATGAGTAGGTGAGGCAGTAGTAGAGGAAGTAGGTGAGAGAGGAAGTATATGAGTAGGTGAGGCAGTAGTAGAGGAAGTAGGTGAGAGAGGAAGTATATGAGTAGGTGAGGCAGTAGTAGAGGAAGTAGGTGAGAGAGGAAGTATATGAGTAGGTGAGGCAGTAGTAGAGGAAGTAGGTGAGAGAGGAAGTATATGAGTAAGTGAGGCAGTAGTAGAGGAAGTAGGTGAGAGAGGAAGTATATGAGTAGGTGAGGCAGTAGTAGAGGAAGTAGGTGAGAGAGGAAGTATATGAGTCGGTGAGGCAGTAGAGGAAGTAGGTGAGAGAGGAAGTATATGAGTAGGTGAGGCAGTAGTAGAGGAAGTAGGTGAGAGAGGAAGTATATGAGTAGGTGAGGCAGTAGTAGAGGAAGTAGGTGAGAGAGGAAGTATATGAGTAGGTGAGGCAGTAGTAGAGGAAGTAGGTGAGAGAGGAAGTATATGAGTAGGTGAGGCAGTAGTAGAGGAAGTAGGTGAGAGAGGAAGTATATGAGTAGGTGAGGCAGTAGTAGAGGAAGTAGGTGAGAGAGGAAGTATATGAGTAGGTGAGGCAGTAGTAGAGGAAGTAGGTGAGAGAGGAAGTATATGAGTAGGTGAGGCAGTAGTAGAGGAAGTAGGTGAGAGAGGAAGTATATGAGTAGGTGAGGCAGTAGTAGAGGAAGTAGGTGAGAGAGGAAGTATATGAGTAAGTGAGGCAGTAGTAGAGGAAGTAGGTGAGAGAGGAAGTATATGAGTAGGTGAGGCAGTAGTAGAGGAAGTAGGTGAGAGAGGAAGTATATGAGTAGGTGAGGCAGTAGTAGAGGAAGTAGGTGAGAGAGGAAGTATATGAGTAAGTGAGGCAGTAGTAGAGGAAGTAGGTGAGAGAGGAAGTATATGAGTAGGTGAGGCAGTAGTAGAGGAAGTAGGTGAGAGAGGAAGTATATGAGTAGGTGAGGCAGTAGTAGAGGAAGTAGGTGAGAGAGGAAGTATATGAGTAGGTGAGGCAGTAGTAGAGGAAGTAGGTGAGAGAGGAAGTATATGAGTAGGTGAGGCAGTAGTAGAGGAAGTAGGTGAGAGAGGAAGTATGTCAGTAGGTGAGGCAGTAGTAGAGGAAGTAGGTGAGAGAGGAAGTATATGAGTAGGTGAGGCAGTAGTAGAGGAAGTAGGTGAGAGAGGAAGTATATGAGTAGGTGAGGCAGTAGTAGAGGAAGTAGGTGAGAGAGGAAGTATGTCAGTAGGTGAGGCAGTAGTAGAGGAAGTAGGTGAGAGAGGAAGTATGTCAGTAGGTGAGGCAGTAGTAGAGGAAGTAGGTGAGAGAGGAAGTATGTCAGTAGGTGAGGCAGTAGTAGAGGAAGTAGGTGAGAGAGGAAGTATGTCAGTAGGTGAGGCAGTAGTAGAGGAAGTAGGTGAGAGAGGAAGTATGTCAGTAGGTGAGGCAGTAGTAGAGGAAGTAGGTGAGAGAGGAAGTATGTCAGTAGGTGAGGCAGTAGGTGAAGGAGAGTGAAAAAATTAGTATAGTTTTCCTCCCTCCCTCCCTTCCCTCCCCTCCCTCCCCTCCCTTCCCTCCCTCCCTCCCTCCCCTCCCTTCCCTCCCTCCCTCCCTCCCCTCCCTTCCCTTCCCTTCCTCCCCACCCTTCCCTCCCTCCCTCCCTTCCCTTCCCTCCCTGCCCTCCCTTCCCTCCCTCCCTCTCTCCCTCCCTCCCTCCCCTCCCTTCCCTCCCTCCCTCCTCTCCCTCCCTCCCTCCCTCCCTCCCTCCCTCCCTCCCTCCACTAGTATGTAACTACCCGATTTAAGTTAATAAACGAGAATGCTCCCTTTAATGTTATTTCCCTCTCTCTCCCTTTGTTCTCTCTCTCTCTCTCTCTCTCTCTCTCTCTCTCTCTCTCTCTCTCTCTCTCTCTCTCCCCTACTTCCCTTCTTTATCACCTCTTCTTCTGTGTCTCCTTCTTATTGTATCTCTTGGGTAGTTAACTTTAATTCCTTGTATCTAATCTTCTTTTATTGCCAGTTCCCTCGTTTAGTGTGTTGTTTTCAATTATTCCCTGTTTTATCACCCTCTCTGTGTTGGTCTGTTTGTTTTCCTTCTTCTTTCTCTTCATCCCCCCCCCCACCTTGTCTTCATCAGCCTCAACGCTTCATTTTCACTATAAATTAATTTATTAGGTCGACGCTTTCACCAGGATAGAAAGTTTACTCTTACTCAAGATGAGAAACTCCCCTTTCTCGTTCACCCCAAAAATAAAGCTTTCTTCATCTTACCTTCACCCCAAAAATAAAGCTTTCTTCATCTTACTTTCACCCCAAAAATAAAGCTTTCTTCATCTTACTTTCACCCCTAAAATTAAGCTTTCTTCATCTTACCTTCACCCCAAAAATAAAGCTTTCTTCATCTTACTTTCACCCCAAAAATAAAGCTTTCTTCATCTTACTTTCACCCCAAAAATTAAGCTTTCTTCATCTTACTTTCACCCCATAATTTCAGCTTTCTTCATCTAACCTTCACCCCAAAAATAAAGATTGCTTCATCTTACTTTAACCCCAAACATAAGCTTCTTCATCTGACTTCACCCCCAAAATGAAGCTTACCATCATCCTGACTTCTCACCCAAACAAAAGCTTTCTCACTCTACCTTCACCCAAAAATAAAGCGTTCTTCATCTTACTTTCACCCCAAAAATTAAGCTTTCTTCATCTTACGTTCACCAAAGAACTGAAGCCTCTCTCTCTCTCTCTCTCTCTCTCTCTCTCTCTCTCTCTCTCTCTCTCTCTCTCTCTCTGGTACGAATCGACTTTCTTTTGATAAAATTTGAGGAATAAAACTGACTCACCCACCAAACACTGACTGACTCACCCACCAAACACTGACTGACTCACCCACCAAACACTGACTGACTCACCCACCCAAACACTGACTGACTCACCCACCAAACACTGACTGACTCACCCACCCAAACACTGACTGACTCACCCACCCTAACACTGACTGACTCACCCATCCAAACACTGACTGACTCACCCATCCAAACACTGACTGACTCACCCACCCATCCAAACACTGACTGTCTCACCCATCCAAACACTGACTGACTCACCCACCCAAACACTGACTGACTCACCCACCCAAACACTGACTGACTCACCCACCCAAACACTGACTGACTCACCCACCCAAACACTGACTGACTCACCCATCCAAACACTGACTGACTCACCCACCCAAACACTGACTGACTCACCCACCAAACACTGACTGACTCACCCACCAAACACTGACTGACTCACCCACCCAAACACTGACTGACTCACCCACCCAAACACTGACTGACTCACCCACCCAAACACTGACTGACTCACCCACCCAAACACTGACTGACTCACCCACCCAAACACTGACTGACTCTCCCCCAAACACTGACTGTCTCATCCACCCAAACACTGACTGACTCACCCACTCAAACACTGACTGACTCACCCACCCAAACACTGACTGACTCACCCAGCCAAACACTGACTGACTGACTCACCCACCCAAACACTGACTGACTGACTCACCCACCCAAACACTGACTGACTGACTCACCCACCCAAACACTGACTGACTCACCCACCCAAACACTGACTGACTCACCCACCCAAACACTGACTGACTCACCCACCCAAACACTGACTGACTCACCCACCAAACACTGACTGACCCCCAAACTGACTCACCCACCAAACACTGACTGACTCACCCACCCACACACTGACTGACTCACCCACCAAACACTGACTGACGCCCCCCAAACACTGACTGTCTCATCACCCAAACACTGACTGACTCACCCACTCAAACACTGACTGACTCACCCACTCAAACACTGACTGTCTCACCCACCCAAACACTGACTGACTCACCCACCAAACACTGACTGACTCACCCACCCAAACACTGACTGTCTCACCCACCCAAACACTGACTCACCCACCCACCCAAACACTGACTCACCCACCCACCCAAACACTGACTGTCTCACCCACCCAAACACTGACTGACTCACCCACCCAAACACTGACTGACTCACAAACACTGACTGACTCACAAACACTGACTGACTCACCCACCCAAACACTGATTGACTCACCCACCCACCCACCCAAACACTGACTGACTCACCCACCCAAACACTGACTGACTCACCCACCAAACACTGACTGACCCCCAAACTGACTCACCCACCAAACACTGACTGACTCACCCACCCACACACTGACTGACTCACCCACCAAACACTGACTGACTCACCCACCCAAACACTGACTGTCTCACCCACCCAAACACTGACTGACTCACCCACCAAACACTGACTGACTCACCCACCCAAACACTGACTGTCTCACCCACCCAAACACTGACTCACCCACCCACCCAAACACTGACTCACCCACCCACCCAAACACTGACTGTCTCACCCACCCAAACACTGACTGACTCACAAACACTGACTGACTCACAAACACTGACTGACTCACCCACCCAAACACTGATTGACTCACCCACCCACCCAAACACTGACTGACTCACCCACCCAAACACTGATTGACTCACCCACCAAACACTGACCACCCAAACACTGACTGACTCACCCACCAAACACTGACTGACTCACCCACCCAAACACTGACTGACTCACCCACCCAAACACTGACTGACTCACCCACCAAACACTGACTGACTCACCCACCCAAACACTGACTGACTCACCCACCCAAACACTGACTCACCCACCCACCCAAACACTGACTGTCTCACCCACCCAAACACTGACTGACTCACCCACCCACCCAAACACTGACTGACTCACAAACACTGACTGACTCACAAACACTGACTGACTCACCCACCCAAACACTGACTGACTCACAAACACTGACTGACTCACAAACACTGACTGACTCACAAACACTGACTGACTCACAAACACTGACTGACTCACCCACCCAAACACTGACTGACTCACAAACACACTTACGTAGCGTCAACAAGTAGAGATTAGTATGACCTCCGGAAACTGAATTAAGGTTAACTAGATTCAGCTGCTCTCTCTCTCTCTCTCTCTCTCTCTCTCTCTCTCTCTCTCTCTCTCTCTCTCTCTCTCTCTCTCTCTCTCTCTCTCTCTCTCTCTCTTCCTCATGTCATCCTTCCACCTTATCTCCTTTTCTTTGCCCTCCTCCTCTATCCACTTCCTCCTCCTGATTCTCCTCCCCCTCTTCCTATTCCTCCTTCTCTTCCTCCTTCTCTTCCTCCTCCTCCTCCTTGCAGTAATAAAAAGGGTTGTTATCGCGCACCAGCGAACTGAAGGAGGGACGAAGGAGGAGGAGGAGGAGGTGTAGGGGGGGGGGACGCAATCAGTGCTTAAAGTATTCATGGAGGTTATTGAGAGAGAGAGAGAGAGAGAGAGAGAGAGAGAGAGTACACAAATTGAGAAAGGGTTAGAGAATGAAAGTGAGTAGAGAGAGAGAGAGGCTAGCCCCCCCCCCCCCCCCCCCCCAGTAACCAGACGGTCCTCACGTGAACCATATTCCCGCTGTGAATGTCCCTCGAGATGACTGTCGGGCCCCCTCGGCTTCTTTGAGTTGAGAGAGAGAGAGAGAGAGAGAGAGTCAATCAGTATAGGGTGTTACGTCACTAGTCCAGGGTGGGTGTGGGTGGGTAGGGTGTGGGTGGGCAGGGGTGGGTGGGCAGGGGTGGGTGGTCAGGTGGTGTTTGGGTATGTCTGGTTTCACAACTTGTGGGAACAGACAGACAGGGGCGTGGCGTCGTGGGCGGTGTGTGTGTGTGTGTGTGTGTGTGTGTGTGTGTGTGTGTGTGTGTGTGTGTGGAAGCACTAGACAAACCAGACAGGTATGTACTGTATATATTTTTCGACAGGTAAACGTTGAGAATTATTTAGAAAGAAGATGAATGTTTGGGCTGAAATGTTTACACCAAAATAGAAACTAAGAGAGAGTTTGTGTGTTTGTGTCTGTTTGTGTCAGTCTGTTTGTGTCAGTCTGTTTGTGTCAGTCTGTTTGTGTCAGTCTGTTTGTGTCAGTCTGTTTGTGCGTCTCACCGAGTGTTTGTAGAGACGACTTTGGCTGGTAACTAAGAGGCGTGATCTACCTGTAGTTAAGTTACCTGGACGTGAGAGTTACCTGGACGTGAGAGTTACCTGGACGTGAGAGTTACCTGGACGTGAGAGTTACCTGGACGTGAGAGTTACCTGGACGTGAGAGTTACCTGGACGTGGGAGTTACCTGGACGTGAGAGTTACCTGGACGTGAGAGTTACCTGGACGTGAGAGTTACCTGGACGTGAGAGTTACCTGGACGTGAGAGTTACCTGGACGTGAGAGTTACCTGGACGTGGGAGTTAATTAACATCTGAAGTGTTTAATTATTGGGGGATTTTTTTGTAGCTTCTGGTAACACTGACCTCTTACGGAAGATAGATAGATAGATAGATAGTTAGATAGATAGATAGATAGATAGATAGATAGATAGATAGATGTTCACGTTATTTCATCATGTTCATGGGCAGTGCAGGTGTACAGTGAGGGGAAGTGAGAGTGAGTGAGTGAGAGAGAGAGAGAGAGAGAGAGAGAGGAAGGGAAGCAGCACTTGTGACAGTCCCAGGGGGTAGGGGGGGAGAGGAGGCAGGTGGTTAAGGGAAGAGGGGAGAAACTATATCATTCATATTCTCTCTCTCTCTCTCTCTCTCTCTCTCTCTCTCTCTCGCTCTCTCTCTGAAAAGGAAAGAGAGAGGAGAGAAGGAAAGAGAGAGAGAGAGAGAGAGAGAGAGAGAGAGAGAGAGAGAGAGAGAGAGTTACTATTATAAAACAAAGGCTGAGTCTGTCTGGTTGCCACGTGTGTGTGTGTTACTCTACCAGTTGTTCCCCTTTATGTAGTGTGTGTGTGTGTGTGTGTGTGTGTGTGTGTGTGTGTGTGTGTGTGGTAACAGTGTTGGTGATAATTAATAATGCTAGTTGTTATGTTTAGTAGTAGTAGTAGTAGTAGTAGTGATAGTAGTAGTAGTAGTAGTAGTAGTAAGATCATCAAACACCATTCAACATAGCCACCACCCTCTTCACACACACACACACACACACACACACACACACACACACGGCCATTTTTCGACACGTATACATGTAGGTGAGAGGGGTAGGGGGAGAAGGGGGGAGGGGTGAGAGAGGGGGAGGGAGGAGGGGGTTAGAGAGGGGGAGAGGTAAGGAGGGGGGTTATTTGCACGGGGTAAAAATAGACACGGGAGGAGGAAAGGTGTTTTGGAATGGATGAATGGATGGAGGGATGGCTAGGTGGATGGTTGGGTAGGTGGATGGTTGGGTAGGTGGATGGTTGGCTAGGTGGATGGTTGGCTAGGTGGATGGTTGGCTAGGTGGATGGTTGGCTAGGTGGATGGTTGGCTAGGTGGATGGTTGGCTAGGTGGATGGTTGGCTAGGTGGATGGTTGGGTAGGTGGATGGTTGGGTAGGTGGATGGTTGGCTAGGTGGATGGTTGGCTAGGTGGATGGTTGGCTAGGTGGATGGTTGGCTAGGTGGATGGTTGGCTAGGTGGATGGTTGGGTAGGTGGATGGTTGGCTAGGTGGATGGTTGGCTAGGTGGATGGTTGGCTAGGTGGATGGTTGGCTAGGTGGATGGTTGGGTAGGTGGATGGTTGACTAGGTGGATGGTTGGGTAGGTGGATGGTTGGCTAGGTGGATGGTTGGGTAGGTGGATGGTTGGCTAGGTGGATGGTTGGGTAGGTGGATGGTTGGCTAGGTGGATGGTTGGCTAGGTGGATGGTTGGCTAGGTGGATGGATAGTTGTTTGGATAGATGGGTAGATGATTTGGATAGATGGATGGATGGATAGAGTGGTGGATGGATAGAGGGACGGATGGATAGATGGATGGATGGATAGAGTGATAACCTGAACTACGGACAGAGTAAGACAGAGAGAGAGAGAGAGGTGACACC
The DNA here is from genome assembly GCA_958450375.1 of Homarus gammarus. Lineage (NCBI taxonomy): Eukaryota > Metazoa > Arthropoda > Malacostraca > Decapoda > Nephropidae > Homarus > Homarus gammarus. The sequence continues at coordinate 752,081 of CAUDMG010003292.1, read as the reverse complement.
ATCTGGTGTTGGCCTCTACCACACCAACACCTTCCCTCTTCCTCCCAGGTGGTTCTGACAGCTGGTGGCTTAAGTCCCCCAGGTGGAAAACAGCTGGTTGAAGATATTGGGGAGGTCCGATGTAGTGGATGTGGCAGAGAGAGAGAGAGAGAGAGAGAGAGAGAGAGAGAGAGTGTGTGTGTTTACACCCCCCTGCGAGCTGCTCGTCGAGACCAATGACAACCGTTTACCTCCTAACCCAACTTTATAACTGGCCCGTTTACAGCCAATAGGAGGAGACACTGTAAGCTGTTCGCCTTGACCAATAACAACCTTCGACCTCCACGCCCGAGGTTAAAACTGGTTCTTGTTGAATCCAAAACGGTAAACAATGAAATTTTCGAATATCCTTCTATAAAATGAATTGAAACTCGAAAATGTGTTTTAAATAAATGAATAATGTATTTATATCAATTAAATTTAAAGTAATATATATATATATATATATATATATATATATATATATATATATATATATATATATATATATATCTCTCTACTTTGCGATTTTTAGACAGTTGCCATTAAAGAGATGAATTGGATATTGGATACAGCATGAAATGACTCGTCAGTACTTTGTCAGATAAATGTCACTGAAATTTGTGTGAATATATGAATCGTAAAGGACAGAAAAAATAGAAACAAAGTAATTGGTTAAAAAAATGGTCATTTGTACATGTATATATGTTTAAACTAATCACTTATCTAATACAATTTAATAGAAAATAAATTTACGCTGTTTTTGCTACATTTTAGCTGTGTTTGCTATAATACAGTGTGTGGGGGGGGTGCTAAACGCTACAATTTAGCGGTCATTAACGCACCAATTTTTGTATTTTTTTGGATATTTTTGGCGCGCCTTCATGACTTGTCCAGTGTTGGGGTCAGCTGACACACAATATAAATACTAATTGTTTGTTTGCATATTTTTTACGTTCCGGCGCTGTGTTTGTACAGGAGGCGAGTTTATGGTCGTTTGTTTGTTTGGGGGGTGACTAATATGTTTGTGCTCTCTCTCTCTCTCTCTCTCTCTCTCTCTCTCTCTCTCTCTCTCTCTCTCTCTCTCTCTCTCTCATTGTACCAACTATTCGTGCTAGACAGACGTGACAATGGATGAGAAATGAAAGAATGAAAAAAAGAAAAAAATATATATATATATATATATATATATATATATATATATATATATATAAAGAGAGAGAGAGAGAGAGAGAGAGAGAGAGAGAGAGAGAGAGACCATCTATCTACTCAACTGAATGGCCCTGCAGTCAATCCGCGCCACCCATCCAAGAGCCGCCCACCTCCCTCGCCACCCACCGCCAGACCCTCACCCTCACACCACCCATTCACCCCCGAGTTCCCCACCACCCTCACACGTTCACACCCACACTTACCGACCCACTACACCCTCACACCCACACCTACCGACCCACCACACCCTCACACCCACCCACCACCACCTCGCCGCCTACCACCACCCATGGGCGTGAGGTGTGCTGGGTATATCACCACACATAGCTGTCTACCGCAATTTCTTAAAGGAGATCATCCCTTCAGCTTCATTGATCCGCCCGCCCGCCCGCCCGCCCGCCCGCCCGCCCGCGCCTCTGTGACGGAATGTTATTATGGCACTGGTCAAGGCTGTGTTACGGCGTGGTAATAGCTGTGATGGTATGTAACGGTGTTGTGACGGCCAGTGGTCACGTGTAACAGATTATTAAGGAACTCTGCTGTGAAATAATGGGTGTATGGACCTGTAACGGGGTGTATGGGCCTGTAACGGGGTGTATGGACCTGTAACGGGATGTATGGACCTGTAACGGGGTGTATGGACCTGTAACGGGGTGTATGGACCTGTAACGGGGTGTATGGACCTGTAACGGGGTGTATGGGCCTGTAACGGGGTGTATGGACCTGTAACGGGGTGTATGGACCTGTAACGAGGTGAATGGGCCTTTAACGGGGTGTATGGACCTGTAACGGGGTGTATGGACCTGTAACGGGGTGTATGGACCTGTAACGGGGTGTATGGCCCTGTAACGGGGTTTATTAAAGGTGAATATAATAAAATTTTAACAACAATTATTACACAAATATTTCTACCAGTGAACATAACCAACACCTAACTACAGGTTATAGCAGCAGTAAGTGAAATGTGGCGGGAGAATACCGTAGACTTTATCACGTGTCCTCTCTCTCTCTCTCTCTCTCTCTCTCTCTCTCTCTCTCTCTCTCTCTCTCTCTCTCTCTCTCTCTCTCTCTCTCTCTCTCTCTCTCTCTCTCTCTCTCTCTCTCTCTCTCTCTCTCTCTCTCTCTCTCTCTCTACCCTGAAATAAGGTCAGCCAATGTTTACACCCTACACCACGGTTGCTAAACAACATCTACTACTTACAATTCACCAAGTTAATAACTCACCCATATTTAACATTTTCTCTCGGGAACTCCCTGCGTTAATGAATGTTTATGTGAGCACCTGACGTTCATAATTGTGGTTAGTAATACACCTGACGTTCATAATTGTGGTTAGTAATACACCTGACGTTCATAATTGTGGTTAGAAATACACCTGACGTTCATAATTGTGGTTAGTAATACACCTGACGTTCATAATTGTGGTTAGTAATACACCTGACGTTCATAATTGTGGTTAGTAATACACCTGACGTTCATAATTGTGGTTACTAATACACCTGACGTTCATAATTGTGGTTAGTAATACACCTGACGTTCATAATTGTGGTTAGTAATACACCTGACGTTCATAATTGTGGTTAGTAATACATCTGACGTTCATAATTGTGGTTAGTAATACACCTGACGTTCATAAGTGAGATATGTGACTTGTTTTACCTATTGTTCGTCTATCTGACGTTCATTATTGCTGTTTGTTATAGTATATTTAATGTGTTTTAGCATACCTGATTCTATATGTGACACTTGTGGCTCTGTAACACACCTGTCTTATATATGACACACACACACAAACCTGTCTATAACACACCTGTCTTCGTCAACAGGGAGCGGGAGACCTCCAGGTTCAGAGTGGATGTGACGGTGGCCGAACAGGACGAGGTCATCTTCTACCTCACCTACGAGGTAAGTGAGGGGTGAGGTGAGTCTCTCCCTGAGGGGTGAGGTAAGTCTCTACCTGAGGGGTGAGGTAAGTCTCTACCTGAGGGGTGAGGTTAGTCTCTCCCTGAGGGGTGAGGTAAGTCTCTACCTGAGGGGTGAGGTAAGTCTCTCCCTGAGGGGTGAGGTAAGTCTCTACCTGAGGGGTGAGGTAAGTCTCTCCCTGAGGGGTGAGGTAAGTCTCTCCCTGAGGGGTGAGGTAAGTCTCTCCCTGAGGGGTGAGGTAAGTCTCTCCCTGAGGGGTGAGGTAAGTCTCTACCTGAGGGGTGAGGTAAGTCTCTCCCTGAGGGGTGAGGTAAGTCTCTCCCTGAGGGGTGAGGTAAGTCTCTACCTGAGGGGTGAGGTAAGTCTCTACCTGAGGGGTGAGGTAAGTCTCTCCCTGAGGGGTGAGGTAAGTCTCTACCTGAGGGGTGAGGTAAGTCTCTACCTGAGGGGTGAGGTAAGTCTCTCCCTGAGGGGTGAGGTAAGTCTCTACCTGAGGGGTGAGGTAAGTCTCTCCCTGAGGGGTGAGGTAAGTCTCTCCCTGAGGGGTGAGGTAAGTCTCTACCTGAGGGGTGAGGTAAGTCTCTCCCTGACGGGTGAGGTAAGTCTCTCCCTGAGGGGTGAGGTAGGTCTCTACCTGAGGGGTGAGGTAAGTCTCTACCTGAGGGGTGAGGTAAGTCTCTACCTGAGGGGTGAGGTAAGTCTCTACCTGAGGGGTGAGGTAAGTCTCTACCTGAGGGGTGAGGTAAGTCTCTACCTGAGGGGTGAGGTAAGTCTCTACCTGAGGGGTGAGGTAAGTCTCTACCTGAGGGGTGAGGTAAGTCTCTCCCTGAGGGGTGAGGTAAGTCTCTACCTGAGGGGTGAGGTAAGTCTCTCCCTGAGGGTGAGGTAAGTCTCTACCTGAGGGGTGAGGTAAGTCTCTACCTGAGGGTGAGGTAAGTCTCTCCCTGAGGGGTGAGGTGAGTCTCTCCCTGAGGGGTGAGGTAAGTCTCTCCCTGAGGGGTGAGGTAAGTCTCTACCTGAGGGGTGAGGTAAGTCTCTCCCTGAGGGGTGAGGTAAGTCTCTACCTGAGGGGTGAGGTAAGTCTCTACCTGAGGGGTGAGGTAAGTCTCTACCTGAGGGGTGAGGTAAGTCTCTCCCTGAGGGGTGAGGTAAGTCTCTCCCTGAGGGGTGAGGTAAGTCTCCCTGAGGGGTGAGGTAAGTCTCTACCTGAGGGGTGAGGTAAGTCTCTCCCTGAGGGGTGAGGTAAGTCTCTACCTGAGGGGTGAGGTAAGTCTCTCCCTGAGGGGTGAGGTAAGTCTCTACCTGAGGGGTGAGGTAAGTCTCTCCCTGAGGGGTGAGGTAAGTCTCTCCCTGAGGGGTGAGGTAAGTCTCTCCCTGAGGGGTGAGGTAAGTCTCTCCCTGAGGGGTGAGGTAAGTCTCTACCTGAGGGGTGAGGTAAGTCTCTACCTGAGGGGTGAGGTAAGTCTCTACCTGAGGGGTGAGGTAAGTCTCTACCTGAGGGGTGAGGTAAGTCTCTACCTGAGGGGTGAGGTAAGTCTCTCACTGAGGGTGAAGATCTCCCTGAGGGGTGAGGTAAGTCTCTCCCTGAGGGGTGAGGTAAGTCTCTACCTGAGGGGTGAGGTAAGTCTCTCCCTGAGGGGTGAGGTAAGTCTCTCCCTGATGGGTGAGGTAGTCTCTACCTGAGGGGTGAGGTAAGTCTCTCCCTGAGGGTGAGGTAAGTCTCTACCTGAGGGGTGAGGTAAGTCTCTCCCTGAGGGGTGAGGTAAGTCTCTACCTGAGGGGTGAGGTAAGTCTCTCCCTGAGGGGTGAGGTAAGTCTCTACCTGAGGGGTGAGGTAAGTCTCTACCTGAGGGGTGAGGTAAGTCTCTACCTGAGGGGTGAGGTAAGTCTCTCCCTGAGGGGTGAGGTAAGTCTCTCCCTGAGGGGTGAGGTAAGTCTCTCCCTGAGGGGTGAGGTAAGTCTCTACCTGAGGGGTGAGGTAAGTCTCTACCTGAGGGGTGAGGTAAGTCTTTCCCTGAGGGGTGAGGTAAGTCTCTCCCTGAGGGGTGAGGTAAGTCTCTCCTGAGGGGTGAGGTAAGTCTCTCCCTGAGGGGTGAGGTAAGTCTCTCCCTGAAGGGTGAGGTAAGTCTCTCCCTGAGGGGTGAGGTAAGTCTCTACCTGAGGGGTGAGGTAAGTCTCTCCCTGAGGGGTGAGGTAAGTCTCTCCCTGAGGGGTGAGGTAAGTCTCTCCCTGAGGGTGAGGTAAGTCTCTACCTGAGGGGTGAGGTAAGTCTCTACCTGAGGGTGAGGTAAGTCTCTACCTGAGGGGTGAGGTAAGTCTCTACCTGAGGGGTGAGGTAAGTCTCTCCCTGAGGGGTGAGGTAAGTCTCTACCTGAGGGGTGAGGTAAGTCTCTCCCTGTGGGGTGAGGTAAGTCTCTCCCTGAGGGGTGAGGTAAGTCTCTCCCTGAGGGGTGAGGTAAGTCTCTCCCTGAGGGGTGAGGTAAGTCTCCCTGAGGGGTGAGGTAAGTCTCTCCCTGAGGGGTGAGGTAAGTCTCTCCCTGAGGGGTGAGGTAAGTCTCTCCCTGAGGGGTGAGGTAAGTCTCTCCCTGAGGGGTGAGGTAAGTCTCTACCTGAGGGGTGAGGTAAGTCTTTCCCTGAGGGGTGAGGTAAGTCTCTCCCTGAGGGGTGAGGTAAGTCTCTACCTGAGGGGTGAGGTAAGTCTCTACCTGAGGGGTGAGGTGAGTCTCTACCTGAGGGGTGAGGTAAGTCTCTCCCTGAGGGGTGAGGTAAGTCTCTACCTGAGGGGTGAGGTAAGTCTCTCCCTGAGGGGTGAGGTAAGTCTCTACCTGAGGGGTGAGGTAAGTCTCTACCTGAGGGGTGAGGTAAGTCTCTACCTGAGGGGTGAGGTAAGTCTCTCCCTGAGGGGTGAGGTAGTCTCTACCTGAGGGGTGAGGTAAGTCTCTACCTGAGGGGTGAGGTAAGTCTCTACCTGAGGGGTGAGGTAAGTCTCTACCTGAGGGGTGAGGTAAGTCTCTACCTGAGGGGTGAGGTGAGTCTCTACCTGAGGGGTGAGGTAAGTCTCTCCCTGAGGGGTGAGGTAAGTCTCTACCTGAGGGGTGAGGTAAGTCTCTACCTGAGGGGTGAGGTAAGTCTCTCCCTGAGGGGTGAGGTAAGTCTCTACCTGAGGGGTGAGGTAAGTCTCTACCTGAGGGGTGAGGTAAGTCTCTCCCTGAGGGGTGAGGTAAGTCTCTACCTGAGGGTGAGGTAAGTCTCTACCTGAGGGGTGAGGTAAGTCTCTCCCTGAGGGGTGAGGTAAGTCTCTACCTGAGGGGTGAGGTAAGTCTCTACCTGAGGGGTGAGGTAAGTCTCTCCCTGAGGGGTGAGGTAAGTCTCTCCCTGAGGGGTGAGGTAAGTCTCTCCCTGAGGGGTGAGGTAAGTCTCTCCCTGAGGGGTGAGGTAAGTCTCTCCCTGAGGGGTGAGGTAAGTCTCTACCTGAGGGGTGAGGTAAGTCTCTACCTGAGGGGTGAGGTAAGTCTCTCCCTGAGGGGTGAGGTAAGTCTCTACCTGAGGGGTGAGGTAAGTCTCTCCCTGAGGGGTGAGGTAAGTCTCTACCTGAGGGGTGAGGTAAGTCTCTACCTGAGGGGTGAGGTAAGTCTCTACCTGAGGGGTGAGGTAAGTCTCTACCTGAGGGGTGAGGTGAGTCTCTACCTGAGGGGTGAGGTAAGTCTCTCCCTGAGGGGTGAGGTAAGTCTCTACCTGAGGGGTGAGGTAAGTCTCTACCTGAGGGGTGAGGTAAGTCTCTACCTGAGGGGTGAGGTAAGTCTCTACCTGAGGGGTGAGGTAAGTCTCTACCTGAGGGGTGAGGTAAGTCTCTCCCTGAGGGGTGAGGTAAGTCTCTACCTGAGGGGTGAGGTAAGTCTCTCCCTGAGGGGTGAGGTGAGTCTCTACCTGAGGGGTGAGGTAAGTCTCTACCTGAGGGGTGAGGTAAGTCTCTACCTGAGGGGTGAGGTAAGTCTCTACCTGAGGGGTGAGGTAAGTCTCTACCTGAGGGGTGAGGTAAGTCTCTCCCTGAGGGGTGAGGTAAGTCTCTACCTGAGGGGTGAGGTAAGTCTCTACCTGAGGGGTGAGGTAAGTCTCTACCTGAGGGGTGAGGTAAGTCTCTACCTGAGGGGTGAGGTAAGTCTCTCCCTGAGGGGTGAGGTAAGTCTCTCCTGAGGGTGAGGTAAGTCTCTACCTGAGGGGTGAGGTAAGTCTCTCCCTGAGGGGTGAGGTAAGTCTCTCCCTGAGGGGTGAGGTGAGTCTCTCCCTGAGGGGTGAGGTGAGTCTCTCCCTGAGGGGTGAGGTAAGTCTCTCCCTGAGGGGTGAGGTAAGTCTCTCCCTGAGGGGTGAGGTAAGTCTCTACCTGAGGGGTGAGGTGAGTCTCTCCCTGAGGGGTGAGGTGAGTCTCTCCCTGAGGGGTGAGGTAATTATCTCCCTGAGGGGTGAGGTAAGTCTCTACCTGAGGGGTGAGGTGAGTCTCTCCCTGAGGGGTGAGGTGAGTCTCTCCCTGAGGGGTGAGGTAAGTCTCTCCCTGAGGGGTGAGGTAAGTCTCTCCCTGAGGGGTGAGGTAAGTCTCTCCCTGAGGGGTGAGGTAAGTCTCTCCCTGAGGGGTGAGGTAAGTCTCTCCCTGAGGGGTGAGGTAAGTCTCTCCCTGAGGGGTGAGGTAAGTCTCTCCCTGAGGGGTGAGGTAAGTCTCTCCCTGAGGGGTGAGGTAAGTCTCTCCCTGAGGGGTGAGGTAAGTCTCTCCCTGAGGGGTGAGGTAAGTCTCTACCTGAGGGGTGAGGTAAGTCTCTACCTGAGGGGTGAGGTAAGTCTCTCCCTGAGGGGTGAAGATTTTCCTTCGCCTACGATAAACACGCTGGCAGAGAAAAGAACTCACAGACACAGACAGACACAGACATACAGACATACTCTTACAAACAGACACAGACATACAGACATACTCTTATAGACAGACACAGACATACAGACATACTCTTATAGACAGACATAGACATACTCTTATAGACAGACACAGACATACAGACATACTCTTATAGACAGACACAGACATACAGACATACTCTTATAGACAGACACAGACATACAGACATACTCTTACAGACAGACACAGACATACAGACATACTCTTATAGACAGACACAGACATACAGACATACTCTTATAGACAGACACAGACATACAGACATACTCTTATAGACAGAAACAGACACAATACAGACATACACCTACAGACAGACACAGACATACAGACATACTCTTATAGACAGACACAGACACAAATACAGACATACACCTACAGACAGACACAGACATACAGACATACTCTTATAGACAGACACAGACATACAGACATACACCTACAGGTAGATACAGACACTGCTCATCAGGTGTTGGAGACAAAGTTCATCAGGTCGACACATTAACCCGGCAGCCAGGTGTCTCTTACAGGTGTGTGTTGCACCTTACCTTAATGACTCTCACCTGTCCTCATTAACACACCTAGTTTTAATGAGTCTTACCTGTCTACCTTAAATCAGCTGTGCTAGTTAGGTTAGGTTAGGTTAGGTTAGGTTAGGTTACATACTGAACGTGTCTATAGTTAAGGTCAAGTCTCAGTTTACTTCCGACGCCATTTTAAGATACGGCCTTTCTGCTGAGTCATCCTGGGAGAAGGTTCTTACA
>CAUDMG010003292.1:630725-738225 GCA_958450375.1 Homarus gammarus | reverse complement strand
GAATGTATGTATGTATGTATGTATGTATGTACTGTTGGTATTTCTGTCACTAAGGATATCAGTCGCCGCCCCTTGCATCTGTTGACAGCGAACATGTTTATGCATGTGTATTGTACGTTGTATGTTGATGATGTGTGTGTGTATGTTTATGTACGAGTCTCTCTCTCTCTCTCTCTGTAAGGAAGTCAGGTTGACACCGATTTAATCTTAAAATCAGCATCGCCAGGTTTCTTGTGCTTTATCTAAATAAGACGTCAACAGTGTGAAGTGAGGCGAGTGAGACGAGGTGAGGTGAAGTGAGGTGAGGCGAGGCAAGGCAAGGCAAGTTTTTTTTAGCCATGGATTCTCTGAAAGGTTCCTAAGTTCATTTTAGTTTTTTTTCTAACCTGGAGACGTGAGTATATTTTCTAATTAGCTCAACTGAAGGTGCGACACGAGGATGTTCAGTGAGATGCTGGAGATAAGTCAGTCATTCATCTTTTTATCTCCCTCTCCCTGTCTCCCTTCCTCCCTCCTTCTTTCCTTCCCTCCCTGCCTGAGGTGTCGGCCCAGCAGTGCATCAGTAGTCAATAGTATAAATTATCAGAACACAATATTTCACTCAAATAATCCTCGCTTTAATGCACCACTCAACTGTTATAGCAGACAAAAATAAACACTACCAGCCTGAAATGTTGTCTCTCGCCTATTTATTTTTTCTATATATTTTTATGTATTTCTATGTATTCTTATGTATTTCTATGTATTCTTATGTATTTCTATGTATTTATATTTCCATTTTATTGATATTTTATAAGTCAGAAATATAATTGGAGAAACGTGTACAACAATATATTTTCTGCTTTTAATTTCTTGTGTTGAATGTATGTTGTCATTTGTTTATTTCGCATTGTTGGTGACGTCAGAGTTAACATTGCCAGACTTGGGTGATTTACTGGCCCTTAGAGATGGCGACTGTTCTGAAAGCTAAGTAATTGTGACCTAGTTTGGTGGATATCTAGGTCAGGGCGTGTCGTATAGGCGAGTGCCGTGGTGATTATTTAACATGACTTATTAATTATTTTTTAACAACTTGGCGGCCATCTATCACACTCTCTCATCCTCCCCCCCCCCCCCCCCTTCCATCTCTCCACCACTACCTCCTCACCAACTCCCCACCTCCTCCTCATCCTCACTACCACCTCTTCTCCTCCTCACCATCCTACCCTACCCCCCCCCCTCCATCAACGTTATCGAGGGACATTTTGTGCAGTGGCAACTTGTTAAGCGGGATTTTGTTAAACGGCAGATTGTTTTTGGAGGGATTGTATTGGTACCCAGCCAGGCGTCGTGTTTACAGTAGAGGGTGGGGGGGGGAGTAGCGTGTTTTAATTATTTTTTCTAGGATGGAGGAATAATTTATCTTTGTGTTGTGATTGGCTATAGCGAGGTACCTGACATTTATTTTTCCCTTCGCTCTTAGGTCAGGTTAGGCTTAACTCGAATCTAACGGGAGAAATAATAATAACATCACATCTGACTAACATTACAATTCGCAATAGCCAATCATAGTTCATGTGAATTATTCCCCCATTCTAGAAAAAAAATAATGGACTGGAAAGAAGGAGGGAGGTGGGAGGGGTTTAACGTTCCTGCCAGCCGTATGAAGAGCTAAGTAAACACCAGAGGCCGACAGCACAAACAAACGGGTCCACACATTCCTTATTCATCACTAACTCTCCATTAGCATTTACCTGAGAGGAAGTGAATTATGTTTTGAGTTTGAAGCTGAACTGTGTACAGGAGAGGAGTCATTATATCAGCCGTGTGACGTAATCATGTGCCAGACGTATAATGTTCGTTTACATTTTGATGACGCGTTGGTAAATTATGGAAAAAATATATATATTATGTTTTCTGAAGTTAATTATATGTCGTATTTTCTTCTGGTAGCTGTATTAGAGAAAAAATAGTCTCTAATAATATAACAGTTCTGAATAAATGTTTGATGTCGCCAAGGTAACACCAATAAAGTATTCTAATAAATGTTAAAACTTTAGCTTGAATCTTATTTGGCAAGACATAAATATATTTCTTTTCAGTTAAGTAGCACATCATATATGCAGAACCGTCCTGAATTTCATATGCAACACTTCTCTCTTGGATGAAGTGCCAACAATGTGAGAGCTTTCTGAAGCCTTTGTATGTCCTGAGTGTAGATTATGTAGCTCTCCTGTCCCAATCTTTTCTGCACTAAGCCGCCCCAGCAGCACTCGTGAGAAATATGTTAATTTTCGCCTCCTACCGCTTATTTATCTTCTTGATATCTTCCCATCATTTATCTCTCTCTCCCAAACACGCACAGACACACACACACACAACTAAGAATGGATATGGAACAGAATATTATATCAAGTTATGCTAGAATCTCCTGTGGGGTACGGGTTGTTTGGGTTCTCACTCAGGATGGGATGGAGAAAGGAAACTCACAATGTGCTCTCTGTATACATGTTGTATTGGATGTACAATGCAGCTTGGTTACAAGCGTGATGTAGAGAGAGCTGGTTGGTGAGGATGCTCACAGGAGGACAGCTTGTGGGTCGCCGGCGGGAGCGAGGACCGCCAGGCAGGTGGAGGAGGAGCGAGGGCCGCCAGGCAGCGGCGGAGGAGAAGGTGTTGCTGGCTGCGGCTGTACTGTAGGTAGAAAGAGAGGTCACCATGAGGTCAGGTCTTAAATAGCGGGGGTTAGGCGTGGCTTAGTAGTTGACCCCCGCTCCGTGATGTATGGCGGCGCTGGTTGACCTAGACCATGAGGCATACACTGGGGAATTGGTGGGGTCGGCTACTCAGCGACAAACAGCGTTTGTAGGGGAGAAATCCACTACACTCCATCCCAACTTATTTCTCGTGTAGATTAACCACCCTAATGCTAACTAATGTCATCCCTCCAAATAGCGTTGGGGTGGTTAATATTCAGGTGAAATAAGTTGGAGTGGTGATTCTTCATGAGATCTGTTTCCTGACTAAGGAAAGAATTTTGAAAAATTCTTAAGTGTTACATAGAAAATGGAAGTTACGATTGTCAGAGAATATTTTGTTTTAGGGGTGACTTTTGCTGTTTGTCTTACTCGTTCTCTGTATCCCGTGGAAGTCGAGTTCAAGGCAGTGTCATATAAGCACTTTCTATGTCATTTTATTGTACCAAGTTGCCTTGACTGTCACACACTCGTATAGAAACAAGGCCAAATGCGCCATTCCCTGGTTGTTAACAATTTGTGGAATATTTACATCGTTAAATTTTTGGGGTTATGAGATATTGGTTCACACTCAGGATGGGTTGGAGAAAGGAAACTCACAATGTGCTCTCTATATACATTTTGTATTGGATGTACAATGCAGCTTGTTGCTGGGTAGGCAGCATGATTACAAGCGTTGAGTAGAGAGAGCTGATTGGTGAGGGTGCCCAGAGGAGGGCATGCAGCTTGAGGGACGCCAAGGTTGCCGGCGGGAGCGGGAGCCGCCAGGCTGGAGCGGAGGAGGGGGTGTTGCTTGCTGGTGGCAGTAGGTAGAAAGAGAGTGGTCACAGTGGGGTGAGGTCTTATATGGCGGGGGTAGGCGTGGGTTGATAGTTGAACCCCGCTCCGTCAGACGGCGCTGGAGGCGTAGGCTGGGGAATTCGAAAAGGGTCGGCTACACAGCGACAAACGGCGTTTGTAGGGGAGGAATCCACTACAATACTCCCCTTCCCCTCCGGGCACGGTGGGAGGCTGGAGGTTGGCAGGGTTGCGTGCCACATGTGAGGCAGAACGGGCGGTGCATGCCACATGTGAGATATAACGGCGAGGGCGTGGATGAGCCGGCCACTAGGAGGGACAGCTCTGTCTAGATACACGAGATCTGTGGGAGAAAAGAGGGAGAAGGAGGTGTTGTGGAGGCGATGAATGTTGTGCTTCCCTCGCGGCAGGTACAGAGTCCTCAGATGCGCCTGCTGGGGTGTGTGGGTCTGGGTCAGGAGCAGGGGCTGTCAGGAAGAGGGTCCATGACAGCACCAGGGTGCATGACAGCAGTAGGGTCCACGACAGCAGCAGGGTGCAAGACAGTAGCAGGGGGTACCTGAGGGAGAAAAGTAGGGTGTGTGGGTCCGTGTCAGGAGCAGGGGCCGCGTTAGGAGGAGCGGCAAGGGGTACAGCTGGGCCGGGGGCGGCGTCTGAGGCAGGACGGGTGTGTTGGGGTTGGTAGGACGTGGTGCTTGGGGCAGGAAGAGGGGCTGTTGTCTGCTTAGAGTAGAGTAGCAGAGCTGCTCTTGGGTGTCTAACCTGTGGTGTAGAGACAGTAGTTGTAGAGCCGATGAGAGCTGCCTCTGCGTAGGTAAGCCAGTCTTCCATGTTGCTTGAAGACTGGGAGAGTGATCAGTTTCTCCTCCATCCTGTATGAGTGCAAATCTCCGGGGGTCACCATTTGTAGTGTTGTGAGATATTGGTTCACACTCAGGATGGGTTGGAGAAAGGAAACTCACAATGTGCTCTCTGTATACATATTGTATTGGATATACAAAGCAGCTTGTTGCTGGGTAGGCAGCATGGTTACAAGCGTTGAGTAGAGAGAGCTGGTTGGTGAGGGTGCCCAGAGGAGGGCACGCAGCTTGAGGGACGCCAAGGTCGCCGGCGGGAGCGGGAGCCACCAGGCTGGAGCGGAGGAGGGGGTGTTGCTTGCTGGTGGCAGTAGGTAGAAAGAGAGTGGTCACAGCGGGGTGAGGTCTTATAAGGCGGGGGTAGGCGTGGGTTGATAGTTGACCCCCGCTCGGTCAGGCAGCGCTGGAGGCGTAGGCTGGGGAATTCGAAAAGGGTGTACTACACAGCAACAAACGGCGTTTGCAGGGGAGGAATCCACTACACCAAGTTGCCTTTACTGTCACACACTCGTATAGAAACAAAGCCAAGTGTGCCATTCCCTGGTCGTTAACAATTTGTGGAATATTTACATCGCTAAAAAATGTACCCTTAAGTGATATATTAGAAATTTTAAATTAAATATAGTTAACTTTTTGGGTAGGTATTTTATTATATACAGTATATTTATCCTTTGCGGAGGAAACAGTACAACAGAAAATGGGGTTACATCTGAGTTGAGAGTTAAGACACACAGTGACAACAACTGTATTATTATTATTTTTTTTTACTTTTATCCTCTTCGCCGCACGGCATGGGCTGTCTGTCACGCCTCTGACACGCACTGTTGGCAGATACTGGGCAACTCTGGCCTTGAATGAGCTCACACTCGGTGATGTCAGCCCCTCACAATCAGTCAACTGATAGTCCCTAGTACTCTCTTCTCTAGTACTCTAGGTGGGAAAGCATTCAAGCACCTCGCTTTTGAAGATCGTTACGAGGGACGGACCATGCAGATATCTGAATGACCTTATAAGACCTAATAATTTAGTTGCTTGGTTCACCTTCTCACAATGGCTCGAGAACTTCAGTTCATTGTCAACATACACACCTACTGTAAGTCCTTTTCGCATTCAGTCTCAATTAATACAGTTTCTTCTTCCCGTTGGGACATATGATACGTCTACTTACCGTTGGTACGACCCAGGTGCAGCTTCTTACATTTAGTGACATTGAATCTTATTAGCAATGTCTAGTTTGATGCTGTGTAATGACTTTGTTTAAAAGCAAATTTTACAGTTTTCGTATATCAGGAAGATTAGAAACCCCAGCTTATTTCATCTGGTTATTTAACACCCTAATGTTTACTTGACATGACCATCAGGTAGCATTTAGGTTAGGTGAGGTGAGCAGGGGGGGGGGGGGGGTCTACAGTGGTTGTGGTAGAAAGTTGTGTTACTGTCATATTACCATTCAAGTTTATTTATTTGTTTGATTGATATAAACAGTTTCTTTCAGGAAGTCTCTACGTGGATTGTTTGCTCAAGAAATTAGTATATAACTCAGCCCACCTCAGACCTAAGTGACGTTTTCCAATCAAAATATGACTTTAAACTCTTCCCCAGTGATCTTCCTATTGACCAGATTGTCAGTTAAAGTAAATAATAACGTCTGTAAATCTATGATGTAATTTTTTTTATTACTTCAGGAACTGTTGGTCCGTCGACTGGGAGCTTATGCCCACAAGATCAACGTCCATCCCGGCTACCCTGTACGAGACTTATTGGTCGACATCACCATCCACGAGACCAGAGACATCAGCCTCCTTAAGGTCAAGAAAGTTCCAGGAGGAGTGGAGTTCAGAGATGCCGGTGAGAGATTAATGTGGATTCCTTACCTACATTCTTAACATCTTTATTACATAGGAATACAAATTGTATTACTATGTAATAAAGATGTTATACAATGCCTATATTGACTTGAAGGTTATTGTGATAATTAGGAACCGCAGCTGTTTCTTCACCTGATTTAACTCCCTCATGCTAGCCTAACTTAACCTCTAACCCATTGAGCTTTAAGTTACATAATTGTTAAGTTACATAAGTGGGGACTCCTAATCTTCATGTTCTGAGTGAGTCATTGGCAATAGTGGAGGAGATAATTAACACCAGGAGGAGTTTATAGAATTAAATTTTTTTTCCAGATACAGTATGTTGTTTGGATGAGAGTAAGTAACTAGAACTACATAACAACTGTTTTCCTTTTATATTATTTATTTATTTATTATAATATTATTAATATATATTTTTTTCCTCCTCACCACTGATCGGCTTGTTAGCCACTTGGGCAGCTCCACCCTTCGACATCATATTCCTTGTTAGTGGGTAGGGCATGAAAGAAGAGGATATTTTGGGGTAAAACATGGCAAAAAATGATCATATGGCAGTAAACTAATTTGACGTCTACGTTTTTTGTCGGCGAAGGAATAAATTATTTACCGTAAATATGGTGATGTCAAATCTCCAGTAGTGACCATGGTGCTGTTCTGCTCTTAAACTATGGGGAAATGAATCTGTTATTTTTAACATGGTTAGGAAGTTAAGTTAGGTTTGGTTTGGTATGGTCAGGTCAGGTCAGGTCTTGTTAGGTTTCGTGCATTGTCGTATCAATTTTCTTAATTGGTATCATGCAAATTACATCTCTGGAAATTTTAGTTAAATTCCATAAGTTCCTTCTGGTTTCATCTGCTTCCTCCACAATTACCGAGGCATTTAATAAGTGATAGTTCAACCTTAAACTGATCTTGGCATTACGTGTTGCTCTCCTTAAACTTTAGGGTTACATTATGGTGTTAAAGTGCTTAGTTAAGAAGGCAAGTTATGTGTTAGAACACTATACTGTACTGTACTGTATGATGTCATTGGCTGCATGAGAACTAAGATATGAGAAATTAATGAGATGTATGTTGGTCAGTCTTGTACTGTTTGTTTAGGAGAAGAATATGGGCAGTTGTTGTCTTAAGTTGCTAACGTACAGTAGATATTAAGACAATAATTGTAGACTGTAGCGGTGAAGGAAAGAGGATTTTATGTTTTACTTCTGTGTTACTGTTGCAAAACTTCATTTTGTCAACAAGAGACAGCTATATAGGGTCAGAGACACTCCAGGAGTAGTACTGTACTGTATATTTTTCTCAGAAGATGTCTGTACATATATTTTGCATGCACTTATACTAATAATCACCACAGTTGCCACAGAGTCAATTTGATCATGAAAATAATGCGAGGTGTCAATTAACAGTTTCTGAGTGGCGGGAAGGTGGCAAAACAGCACGCCTACATTTTGACCCAGACCCAGAGATGATACCAGTCAACGGAGTCATCCACGGCCAGCTGGTGGTTCACTATGATGTAGAGAGAGCGCTGGATGCTGGCGATGTGCAAGTGAGGATGATATAGTTTTGCAAGTCTTAGTTAACATAAGAAATTGGACTAATAACCGATCATTGGCTGTATTTTACACAAAAGAGAGAGAGAGAGAGAGAGAGAGAGAGAGAGAGAGAGAGAGAGACTTCCCTCACACCTGTAGAGTCAAGTCAGAAGCAGTGGCCACTAGCCTTAGTGATCAAAGAGGTGAGCCTTTTGATGTTGGACTAATCAAAATTGTCACCTATTATAATGACAGGTGTTGGTACAGTAGTTATCTTGCTAGAAATAATGTAAAAGATTTTGTTAAGTTGTACAATACCTGACAATTGCCCAGGTCATATTTTAGCATTGCAAAGCTCCTATAAGGGAACTTGTTGGTCCTCAGTCCATGTACAGTATGTTAATCATGATCATCCAAAATTTGCTTTTTCAAAATTGATAAGTGGACTAACAGTTGAACTACACAGCTAGTACAGCACATGTGGCCAGAGGTACAGTATTGTCTCTCCTGTGGGCTGATTTAGAGTAATTTTTATTGAATCATTTTCATTTTCAGGTTGAAGATGGATATTTTGTGCATTTCTTCGCTCCCATTGACCTGCAGTACACCCCTAAGCACATCACCTTCTTGATCGATGTTTCAGGGTCGATGGAAGGACTAAAACTTGAACAGGTAAGACTATGTACCCATGTTATTTTAATTTTTCTATTTTAAACTTTATTTAAATAAAAACTGCTTGATGTACATTTTTGTCTTACACAAATATTGAACTTGAACCCATACAAGGCCAGTACATTTATAAACAAAATTACAGATTGAAGAAGACTTTTGAGATTTAGACAATGGGATAGACCAAATATGTGAGATAACATAACACAAATAAACATGTTAAAGAAGACATATTTCCTGTGGACATAACAATTAAAAAACAAATATAGTAACTAATGGAATTTGTTGACCTTTTACGGATATACAGTACTTTTTTTTTTAGTACACTTGTCAAATTACAATAGTTGTATAATTACAGGTTAAAGAAGCCATGCGCCACATCTTGACGGATCTTAACCAGGGAGACTCGTTCAATATCATCCGCTTCTCTTCCTCGTCTCACAAGTTTGGAACGATGAGGTACACCACCACGGCCATAAGAAAAGCCAAGAAATACATCAACAACCTGGAGGCCGATGGAGGAACAAACATTGACGGTGGTCTTAAGGTTTGTCGTCTGAACTGATTCACCTCCTTGTGTTTGTTGACAGAGATGAAGGCTGTAGCATCTTGAATATTCTTTTTAACATTGATTTGATACACATGGGTAAATCTGCATGTTAAAATATGTTATTCTCATTTCTTATGTAACTTAAAAGAGGACTAAATGATATGATATAAACAGCTATGTTCTTAAAACACATGAAATTTCAACATGCCAGTCGTTTGTCTCTCCCTTAATGTTGACACACACTGCCCAGCCTTCTCTTGAGCATGATGTCACCACCCAGCAGTGAGTCTTGCCTCTACTTAACCTCTTGTACACATTATGTATTAGAGTTTATTTAAAGTATTAGAGCTTAGATGCGTACACTCACTCTAAAAAGATCTCTACGATTTTGTGCGAGACAATATGACACAACGGAGGAAGAATTTTGACAACCCTGCCAGGACAAGAGTCTCAGTATTCATTTTGAAATTCATCGGATCCATCCGTAAAGATACTTCCTGGGGTGAGTGTACATATGTTTTGTTTGAAAAGACATAAGATTAAAGGAATAGAAACAATTTGTCAGATTTACTAAAAAAAAAATCACAGTGTAATAGTACCATGCAGAAGATAAGGCGTCACTGCTGGATGGAACTGTTCACTCCTACAAAAGCTCTCTTACTTTCTACAGTAGTTGTGAACAGATGCTTCTACAGTACTTCCTTGTAAAGCACTAAGTCTTGAGTTTTTCCCTGTGCCTTCTTTGTCAGCTCATGAGAAAGGACAAATATTGTGACAGTTTCTGGGACCACTTGTGTTTTCTTCATTGTTAGAAAAGTTTACTATATTTTCCACCAGTTTACAAGATTCTCATGGTGCTGCATCACTAAGAAGCGCAGGCCTGTGGACACAAAACATTGAAAAAGCCGATCACCTTCCTCTAGGCAGCAGTTTCCTTTAGGGCAAAAAATAGTTTGGATTTTTTGGTTGGAGATTAAATTTGGGCAAGATAAATGATTGATGGCAGCAGTTAGTTGTCCTCCTTTTCTTCTGTTACTTCATAATTGTACTTTGTACAATACAGGTAATATTATTTTTATTTGGCTTCTGTGAGTAATAAATCCAATTGTATGAGAGTTTGGGTTATGTTGCCCTTTGGGAAGTTTACCACATTGAATACTTACAGGAAATATGGAACTTAGAATACCTGAGATTTTCATTACACTACTGTACCTGTTGACCTTACCTGAAGCAGAAGAATATACGGTATTTATAAAATCTATTGATATAATACAAGAATAACAAATTAGGCTAAGGTTTAGTCTGGAGTGATGGGTTGGTTCATCTCATCTGCCATCCTGCATCAACATTTTCTTGTTTAATTATTAGGCAGACACCACTACAGCAAATGGAAAAATTAACAACTTTTATTGTACAAATTGGACATATTTGCTTTATCTTTATAGATTAAGCCACTGTCACTCTATAATGTGTTTATATGTAATGTCAATTTCAGCATTGAACTTTAAATGGTCATTGATGAAATATTAAGAGCTTTTAAAGGTACCTGTGTTAATGGGTCACAGTGTTACAGTTATTATCTTTTAATATATTCTCCTTGTTTAAATAATATGCTTCTTTATAACTAAACATTAAGAATTATAATCACTATCTCTTTCCTCGTATGATAATGGGAGAAATATTGTATGTAAATTGGTGTATCTCACGAAAATTACCAACCTCCATTTATTTCATCTGATGATTAGACACCCAGATGTTAACCTAACCTAACCCCTCTACATAGCAATACAGTGTTTAATCATCAGGTGAAATAAATTGGTTTGCAAATCTTCCTGTGATCCAGAACTTGTACATTATAGGACCTCAAAAGTGATGACATGTTTCCTTCCATTATTTATCATTTCTGGAAACATAATCCGGTTAATTGTCATTAGGGATTTCCACCGTTAATTACTCGTAGTACAGTATAATGAAGGTGTTGGTCTTGTCCTTAACGCCCAAATTTTGAGAGTTCAACGAAACCTCCATATAGTGAACTTCTCTCTCCATGCAAGCCGTTAGATGGTGTTTTCACATCTAACGGACCCTCGATATAATGGACTTTCATCTCCATGTAGTTGGTTAGATAGAGGTTACACTGTAAGATAAGAGAAAGGGTGTATTGTAATGTATATTGTATGTAAGTGCACCTCCATGTGTTGGCTTCTGTACATATGTGGTTTATTATGTACTGTATGTGTCATTGTATATCTTGTCTATGTATCTAATTTATTCTTTATGTTGTACTGTACTTTTTGTTCCTGCTCTCTCTCTCTCTCTCTCTCTCTCTCTCTCTCTCTCTCTGGCACACACACATATACTGTACTCACATACCATACATATGCACATGCATACACTCATACTGTATATGCACACACACACACATATTTAGTAGCTTAATCACATATGTAATAAATGCTTCTTTTTTTAATCCATTATATTCTACAATACCATTAAGTATCCAGTACAGTATCTTAATGTTCATAATTTGACATAATTTTAAGCATTTTCTAAATAACTAAATGTATGATATATCATTATGCGCTATGTATGTTTGACATATCCAGATTGTGAAATTATTAGGACTGTACTGTATTTTATTTTCCAATCTGCACGCAGTACAGTACAGTGTGCAGCATTACGTCTGGTATGAGAAAAGCTGCAATGTTTGTGTGTTATGAAGTGTGTCCAGTCCAGTACAGTGAAGGTGGTGATCTTCTCACAATGTACAGCATCACATGATTCTTTGTAGAATCTAGTGAGTGATTGTTTCTGGAGGGTTTGACCATAAGATGGTTTATAGTGCCTCAAAAACTTCACCTTTTACGCGGTGAGTCAGAGACTTTCCCGGGAGATCTTGGTGCGCGTGGGAGTGTCGTCTGAAGTACGAATGTTGAGTTAGTGCTTGAAATGGATGGAGAATCACAGCAGAAACTCCTATATTATATTATAGGAAGTCCTTTATATGCCTCCATAGTCCCAGGTTGGTGGTACCCTCCTGTATACCTCCACAGTCTCAGGCTGGTGGTACCTTCCTGTTCATTGAAAACTACCTTGTGAGGTTTCTGGAAATGTGTTCCATTTCAAGCACTGTAAAAGATGTGCTTTTGAATGAAGTCCAAAGAGTCTTGAGAGATCAGCTCCAGTGTGGTGGAAGAACAGCAAATGTGAGGGCTTCTGCCTAAGCTGGTTTTCCCCTTCCTCCCTCAGATGGCGCTTTCTCGGCGTCGGCCGCTCCCAAAGATGCATTTCCCACATCATAATTATCTTCAAGCGTGTACAGTCAAAGGCAGGAGCATTGGACGCAAGCCGAACTTATCTTTGCAACCGGTAACACTTCCTCACAGGCCCAGGAGATGACCATTTTGCCTTATCACTAGCCAAGAAGAAGACTGTCATGCTTCTTCACGAGCTTTGGGATGACTGTGTTGTCTTTGTCTCTGTAATGTGACACTCTGTCGCACCCACAAAATTCATGTTTCACTCCCTCAAGTAGGAGAAGATTGTATTGCCCAATTAGTATCATCATTGAGATGACACTAAATAGCACTTTGTGTTGGCTTCATCTGAGTAGCCAAACATTTAACTTGATATGATATATTCCACATTTATTTTCAGTGTTTATTTTGTTCTTGCCACCTCACTTATAAACACCCAAATTGCTCTAGGAGTTCACGCAAGGCAGAGACAGCTATGTCGCCGCCCATGTTTTAATGCACCTCATTTCTTTCCTCTGGTTGAGGCCCAACGATGAATGTATGTTTGAAGATGAAATATTATTTTATTAGAATTTTCTTTATTCTTCATTGTTGCCAAAATCTTATACTATATGGAAAATTGTTTGTGGTTCTTCATCAGTACAAGAAGTATTTTATAACTTTATGTCCTGTAGTAACCTGTTCCATAACTACTAGTGGCAACAGTGGAGACTGACATGGACCTCACCTCCCTTCTCTGTCTTTGTGCACTTCCTTATGACAGCACCTGAGCACCAGACCCTTAAACTTGTCTATTATAATTTTGTTATGGTGTTTTTCTTCAAGTGCACTTAATACTTCCCACATCACTACTTTATTTTATATACTGTATACAGTACTGAACTGTACTGTACCTTATTTCAGATCTCTTGTAAGTTACTTTTTGAGCACATCCCTATATTGTGTACCACACCTGTGAAGCACCGCACCAGCACTGCACTGCACATATCTGCACCACCTGTGATGTGCTCCTCTCACTGCACTATTATGTTCTGGATGTTTGTGTCTGTAGAATATTTTGTTTAAGTCATAAGTTCATTGTGGGATGGTGGACATGAGCACAATTGTTATAATTTCTGTTGAGAGAGGAAGAATGCTTTTTCTTTCATAAGTTATTAAAATGTGTTTGATTTTTCTGTTTCTCTCAGCTAAATACATTACTTATAAGGATTCTTTTTGCTGCTTATTTACCTTGATTGAATTTATTTGGCTGAAGAGCACAAAGTAAATTACTTATCATTCTAAAATAACGAAGATAAAAATGCTTTTGTGAAATATGAGAAGTCTGAAAGATCTTCCTTACAGCTCCTTCTCAGCTTGACTCACACCATCCAGAGTTCCACATGTGCTTCTTGGGATTATTGCTTTTGTGAACTTAAAGTTTTATGAACCATTCTTGCAGGTGGCCCTTGAGAATGAGATGGATTTGCTTGTGTCAGAGTCAGTGCGCCCACATATTATTGTGTTCCTGACTGATGGCTTACCCAGTGTTGGAGTCACTTCCGAGTCGGCCATTTTAAGGAATGTCAGGGAGAGAAACATGGAAGGAGCCGCTATATTCTGCCTGGGTTTTGGCAGTGGAGCAGACATGAATCTTCTGGAAAAAATAGCCCTTCAGGTTAGTAAAGGATTTAGGAGAAGACAGTCCGTTATATGGAGGTCTGTTAGATGTGAATCATCCATCAACTGGCTATATCCATTAGATTGATGTCCATTATATGGAGGTCCCACTGTATATATAGATATTCACACACTTCATGTTAATTTGGTCATGTTTACTGTAAGAGATAATTTAATCATCTGAAAAATCTATAAATGAAACATAAAAGACATTTTTATATTTATCAGTTTTATTTGGTTTTATTTTCTCAATCTGTTAACCAAAATAAAACTTGTATGGAACAGTTTTGTTTGTGTATATATAAAGTACTGTACTGTAAAACCCTTATGAAGAAATTAACAACAATTTTAATGTTTTAACTAAGAATTTGTGAATCATAATGCCATCTTACATGTTCCTTTGTCAACCAAAGGATAAAAATAAATAAATGAATTATCTTCTTGTATTCAATCATAGACATATTCCCAGCTGTTTAAAGAGTTCTTCAAGACTCACAAATCATCTTGACAGAACCGTGGAAGTGCTCGGAAAATCTACGAGGACCAAGACGCAGCCGAACAACTGAAGGGTTTCTACCAGGAGCTGTCAACCCCAATCCTCCTTGATGTCCAGTTTAGTTATTCAGGAGATGCTGTACAGATGGACACACTCAGCAGGACACATTTTTACAATTACTTCCGAGTAAGTTTGACACCACAAGATGATTGAGATGTACTGTAGTGAGACACCCCTTGGCTTCACTGTATCATGATTGTTACTGTATCCTGAGTGACACTTTATCAAGTCACCAAACATTTTAACTGGCTGTGGTAGTTCCTCTCACCTGAGCTGTTCCACACTGCTTGATCATAAAATGTGTTCTCAGGATCAGAAGGTCTTACTGTAGGTCTTTAGTTGAAGTTCTGCCTGGAAGGATTAGTAATAATTTTAATGTTAATTTTGTATATTGATTCATCTTTTAATTTGAGTTTTTCTTGAACATTTTGGGGTAAGATTAATAAGATGTACAAAACTACCGAGTGTTATTATATATAATGTAACTGTGGCCAGAGAAGATTATGAAGACAAATAAAGAAATGATTCATATGTGGCAAAATACATCCCTTAGTAAGTGTGATCAACCTCTGTTTGCTTTGACAACCTTTTATATGAAAAACAATCTCCTTTCTCTAATTTATTTTATGTTGGTTTTTCAGGGTACAGAGCTGGTAGTTACAGGGCAGACAGAGCCAGACCAGCAAGGAAGCATCCGGGCAAACATCACCGGCCAGGGACGCAACGGAGAATTCTTCATGGGAGTGACTGACTGGAACACAGTGGTTCCACCTGACCACCACTTGCTGGACCACCTGCATCTTGCCCCCACACCCAAAAACTTTATTAAGAGATTATGGGCTTTTCTAAGAATTAAGGTAAGAATGATTATATCTATATACTATACAGGGTATATATAGTGATATGAAAAAGTTGATTTTAAGTATTTGTTTTCATCCGCACATATAATATACTGTACTGCACAAGTGTACAGTACTGGTTGACAACCACTGCTAACAAGAGAATTAAATCTTCTCTTCCTCTGATAACTGAGATGATAACTGCAAATATACTGTACATTCATCTGATATTTTAATGATTTATATCTCTTTCAAAACTTAGAAAAATTTACTGTATCAACAAACTTAAAAGTTTTCTTCGATAGTCATTTAAATTTGATTTATTTTACATTCCATGCATTATGCCATGGGATGTGTTATATTTCCAGGTTGTCTTTTTAATTATCCACTTGGCAGTCCCACCGGTGGCTGAAGTAACACATACATTTAGCAGTGGCTTACTTAGGCTTTCCTTCTCGTCAAATTATTTTCATCACAATTTTGTGTTGGCATCACCAACCGTGATGGAGGGTGTCAAAGTTAATGGACTGAAGAGTGAAAAATTTAGTTTAATAATTTAACTGTTCATAGATAAACAGATAGACAGACAAACATATAGACAAATAGCTAGATAGAGATATTAGATAGAATGTTATATACAGTAGTTTATTAGATAGATAGAAATGATAGTTGGAAAGATAGAGATAATACTGTAGTTAGATAGTATAAATAGATAGAGGTGATAAATATAGAGACACAGTGAAAGATATAAACCTCCCCACCTACAGGATCTGCTGGAGGAGGAGAAGGCTGCCCGCGGCGTACACGAGAAGGCCGCGGCCCAGAAGAAAGCACTCTTCATCGCGTTAGAGGTAAGTACCGACCTCTTCCCTCCCTCACAATAACATCTTTTTATATCATGAATTTGTAAGTTATCGTGTTGTGTATAGAATTAGTTTATGGTATGTGCTTGAACCTTGCAACTGAGGTCCAGCCGCCTAGAGTCAATTAGTAGGGTCTGTTCGAGGTTTGGATCCAAAAATGGCACGGCTTGCCAGCCGCTCTCCGCGTAATGGGGTTCACGACCGCGGAATGTGAAAATGTTAGGTTCTGGCAAGGCACCGCGTTAACGGTGAAACGCGGAATGCGGGACCGCGTAATAAGAGGACCAACTGTACTGTATTGGGATTTTCATAATTTATTTTTACATTTTAGTAAATCATAGAATATTTTGATACATTTTGGATATTTTTTATGTTATGTGGATGTTGGTATACAGTACTGTATGTAATTATTAAATTTTAGAATAAAGTTGTACCCCGCTTTACGTGGTTTCACTTTACGCGATTTCTCATATACGCAGTGCCTCGCCAGAACCGAACTTTCACTTTACGCTGTTCATCTACCCATATATGCGTGAAATATAATTTTTTTTTTTATTTAGCTCATAAAATTCATACAAATTACCCGGCCAGAATATAATTTACATTGCTGGAATTCTTACAATTTGATGATCATTTTGAATATAAACATCATAGATTTTGCATTAAATATACAAATTTTAGATGTAATGTTTACTCTGAGTAAATATGTTATCTTTTGTGCAAAATATATGACATTTATATTCAAAATATTCCTGGTCTTACAAGGAATCCAGCAATGTCAATTATATTATCCTAACTTTAGTCTGAGGTATTATTTATTACTAAAAAGGTAAATATTCTGGTTTTCCCACACATTTATCTGGTGGGGAGGGTTGGTGGGGGGTGGGGGGGAGGGAGGGACCGACCGACCATCTGGCACGGTGTGAAGAATATTTTTTTTTTTAATTAGCTGAAGATATTTGTTTTAGCTCATAAAATTCATACAAATTACCCGGCCAGAATATAATTTACATTGCTGGAATTTTTACAATTTGATGATCATTTTGAATATAAACATCATAGATTTTTGCATTAGACATACAAATTTTAGATGTAATGTTTACTCTGAGTAAATATGTTATCTTTTGTGCAAAATAATATGACATATATTCAAAATGTTCCTGGTCTTACAAGGAATCCAGCAATGTCAATTATATTATCCTAACTTTAGTCTGAGGTATTATTTGTTACTAAAAGTTAAAATTAGTTTTTTCACCCAACATTTCTCTGGTAGGGAGGGAAGGTGAGGGGGGTGGGGGGGAGGGTTGGGACCGACCAACCATCTGGCGCGGTTAGAAGAGGGGGGGAGGCAAGTTGGGGTACTTTGATTGACAGATAGTGTCGTGAAGAATATTTTTTTTTTATTAACTGAAGATATTTGTTTTAGCTCATAAAATTCATACAAATTACTGGACCAGAATATAATTTACATTGCTGGAATTCTTACAATATGATGATCATTTTGAATATAAACATCATGGATTTTGCATTAGACATACAAATTTTAGATCTAATGTAATAGTTTGGCTTACACAAAGCAAGTATTTTATCTTTTGTGCAAAATATATGAAGTTTACATTCAAAATATTCCCTGACCTGCAAGGAATCCAGAAATGGCAATTATATTATCCTAACTTCAGTCTGAGGTATTATTTATTACTAAACGCTAAAATCTAGTGTTTCACCCAATCATTTCTCAGAGAGGTAGGGGCCAGTGAGCTGGGAAGAGGGGGGGGGGGGGGATTTGAGTCTATTATTTGAATGGACATTAACCTGGCGACTGTATTTCTCTTAAATATTAATTGTGTGAGCATACCATCATAAAATTTAGATGTTATTTTTACTACAACATAGGTATTGTGTCGGAAAAAGTGGAGTTTGGGGGTCGGGCCAGTCTCTATTGGAATTAATCCCATATGTTCTGTTGTTCCATTTACGCGGATTTCACTTAATGCGGTACCCTGTGGGTTCAATTGACCGCGTAAATCGGGGTACTACTGTATTTATAAAATTATAATACAGTGATCCCTCGGTTAACGAGCACAATCCGTTCCAGCAGGTTGCTCGTTCACCGAAAAACTCGTTAACCGAAACCATTGTTTCAATGGGTTTTTGGGTAGTTGGTTCCAGCTCACCGAAAATTGCCTAAATTCAACAAAAAAGGTAGAAAAGTACACTTACTTTGAGTTGTGTATGTAGAAGGCTCCTGGATGATGTTGATGATGATGGGAATTAGAATGGGGATGGAGGAGAAGGGAGAAGAGAAGGCATTGGGGTGGAAGAGAAGTCACCCCATGGCGCCATTTCACCCATAAAATTTTAGTTCTCTTGGTGTAATTCAAGATTATTTTCTTTAAATCAACACTGCACTGCATTATATATTGTCAATTTGTAAACTAATTTCAAAATGACCAATAATTTGCTTGGAAACAAAGAAAAAGCGTTTAGTTGAAGAGAGTCTCAAGCAAGATGTTACCTCCACTGAAAAGACAGAGAGACTGGCGCCTGTTTGGTGTGTTGCCAGGCTGGATGGCGTACATGGAACTAATTTCCTTACCTTCAATTATGTTCAACAATTGTTAAAATGACTAAAAAATTTAATATTAAACTTTTAAAATTATTGAATAGTATATACTACTTGATATTTACTAAAATAGTAAGGAATTTAAGCCCTAAAACCGATTACTGTATTGGCGGACTAATACTACAGCTGGTGGACCGCCAAATGCAAGCGAAAACATGTTGAGGTCGGCTTGTAAAAACTCATTAATCGAGGGATTGCTCGTTAACTGAAGTTAAGAATCTTATGGAAGGTAACTCGTTAACCGAAATCTCGTTAACCGAGGCGCTCGTTAACCGAGGGATCATTGTACAGTATTGTACTCGACTGTATAGTATTACTACGGTATGTTTCAAATTCTAGATATTACATAAGAAATGAGACAGAGTTATGATAGAAATACAGCATATGGAGCAGCTAAAAGGTGTGCAAGAGTTTTATACTGTATATGTACAGGTAGAGTATGTTTATGGATGGTTGAGAATGATTAGGAATTTGAATCACTAAACAGCTCATGCTCAGAACTAAAAGGTAAGAATATTGAATTTATTTTATTTATCTCACCTCTTATCATCAGTTTGGCCATCCAGGCAGTTGGTCTGTTCTTTGTTACCTTCATTGTCCAGTGTTATTACAGAAGGAAATATGTGGCATGGAAGCTAGCAAGTTGTCACAATATTTGTTATTAAGAGGTCAGGCAGTTGACCTCTGGCCTTGCCATGATCGAGGAGTTATTGAGTAGTACAATACAGTTGAGAACTCTATTAACGGACTATATAGGAGAGTATAGTCCATTATATCAAGGGATGCTAGTTGTGAAACCTCCATATAACGCATTGTACCCGTTAGATTGATGTCCTGTAAATGGAGGTTTTACTGTGTGGGAGGGGGGGGGGGGGGGGTTGTTATACTTCACTGTATATTGCTGCTATGACAATATTGTTAAAACATCATAAAACTATCATAATTATATTACATTTTCTAGAATCACTTTGTGACTCCATTAACTTCCCTGGTGGTGGTGCAGCCTGACCAAGAAAACTGTAAAGACTATGAAGACGACGAAAAGGAAGAGGATGACAACATAAGTGAAGATTGGCCCGACACAATAGATATTTTGGAAGACAGTAATTCATCTATTGCTGGCCCCCTTGACCCTCAGGACTCTGTTGTTCATGTATTTGATCCAAAGTCAATCCAGGTGAGGAGCCAAGATAAACAAGGTTATATTCACCTGGTGCTGATCCATCTTACACAAAGTTAACATTAAATACTTCTCTTCATCTCAGATCCCATAAACCTCATTTGAATTACATTGTACAGGTACAACATAAATCATTTGTATTTTTAATATTAGCATCAGGCATGACAACCACCTACATGCACCTCCCTTCTGATCTTCACACACACACACACACACACACACACACACACATATACACACACACACACACACACACAGGCAGGACATGGGAAAGATGTTTTAGTTTCAAAAAGATTTGGACACTGTACACAGCTTCATTAGCTTTGTCTTTAGGGGATCCACAGCTCCACATGAGGACAAGAGTTCACCTTTAAAATGTATACCAATGTAAGGTTTCTCAGAGAAATGTATACACACAGCCTTAACAGATTTTTATGGACATCACATGCTGTTGTAGTACAAGCTATCATGTGACTTCCATTAAAATCTGTTAAGGCAGTTTGTATATATTTTTCTGAGACACACTAGTTATGTACAATACAAGATAACATTTATCAGGAGTATCAGTACAAGAATTCTTTAACAAATTAAGAGAGATGAAAGTTTTAGACTGTACCACAAGCCAGTACAGTATAGTAGAACCATTGTAGTTTGAGTCTATTGTTGTTGTTGTTTTCAGGTTCATAACGGATTTGAGGCTACGGAATATGACTATGACGGAATTATTCCTTATCTTAAAGCTGGAAGAAATACTCATGGACTCTTAAGTAGTTCAGTTGTAAATGAACCAAGTATAACCTTGTACTTGACAGCCTTCTGTGTGTTCCTCCAAGTGATCTTTAATCAGGTAAGCTGTACAACTGTTTCCCAAAACATGAAATTTATTTTAATTCTCATTTCAGCTCTTTAACACCACACTAGTCATTTGGGTGTCTGGTCTGTTTTTTTGGTAATTTGATATTGTCCCATGTTAGTACAGTACAGTACAGTACAGTAAAGTACAGTACAGTACAGTACAGTACATGAGGAAACCAAAGTACTGTACTGTACCCGGAAAAAACCTGCCATGTATGGTAGTGAGGGCCACGCTGGATAACACTTTTCTACATCTGTCAGACCAGGATTTGAACCCAGGACAAAGTATGAGAGATACAAGCTTTATTGAACATTAATTTCTGGAAGTTAGCTGTAGGGAAGGCGGTCATTATCGATGGAAGTTAGCTGTGGGGAAGGCAGCCATCACCATTGGAAGTTAGCTGTAGGGACGGCGGTCATTATCAATGGAAGTTAGCTGTAGGGACGGCGGTCATTATCAATGGAAGTTAGCTGTGGGGACGGTAGCCATCATCAATGGAAGTTAGCTGTAGGGATTGCATTTCTGTTTTGCAGATATGAGGGAGGGGGGAGTGGGAAATATTTAGTTGCCATTTATGGGTTAAGCACATCATCATTAACAACAACTGTTTGAGAACATGTGTGTGTTAGGCAAGCAGGTTTGGGAACTAACATGGCCTTCCTTTTCAAGCCAAAATTTTCATGAAGAAAATAAAAACTCCCCCCCCCCCCCCCCCCCGTAGATAAGCATGTTGAGGCCAGTTATAATTTAGTGTGTCACAATGTTGTTAGTGTATACTGCACTGCACTGTACTGTATTATAAACCACAGAGTATACACAGTAGATAAATTAGTTGTCTCCTTAAAAAATTCAAAAGTGCTTGGATGCTTATGGTGATTTTAATGTACTCTGTGAAGATTTGTTTTTAACGTTTTTCTTTGATGTACAGAGATATTAATTTATATATAAGAAACTTAAGTAACTATTTACTATATTTTCCTTTTTTTCTTACAGGTAAGAGGACTACAAACACATCTACCAGTTAAATGACACATCCTAGTTGACAGTGCATCCTGATCACACTGATAATGGACACATGACGTAGTGTGATAGGTAAAAAGTTAGAAGGGTGTTTAGATAATTTTACAAGGTTGCTGGAACTTGAAACTTCATAGCATAGATCAATATTGAGTATTGAAATTATGAAGTTTTCATCTGTCTTTATACACTTAAAAAGTACATGATCTTACCTAACTAGAGTGATTATTATAGATTCAGATGGTTAGAGAAGAATTTAATCTTCCTAATTATGTTAACTAAATGTATGGTATGGTGATTACAAGACTGTGGGGGTTGATGGTCACAGTAGATATTAGTTGGTTTTTTTTCATAACTACAGTTGCTGTGTGCCAAGGTTCTTAGTGATAAGATGGCCTTGGAAGTAAAGCTCTTTGGGAACAAGCTTTAGAATAGTCATATGAAGTCCTTTTGAGCAGCAATCTCTAGTTAGAAACTAATAAACTTATTTTTGAATTTTAGAGGATTTTGCATGTTCCATATGGGAACTAAGTTACTGCAGGCTACAGCTACTGTACAGTAAGTGATGATCTCAAAGCTATTTGTTTTAGTAAGAATTTAAACAGATTTTCTCATGTTTCTTTACTTGCAGTACATAAAATTGCATCAACCAGAACTCTCATTATTAATGACTGTTCAAAATTACTCTGCATTTATGATGCCTAAATTTTATCATTATTGGTCATTTGGTGTTTAAAAAAACTAATGATAGTGAATTTATAAAGTGTCTATTTCATAGATGAAATGTCAGTTTTAATAACTACTAACTGCCATGTGAAGCATCAATACTATAAAATTGAATTGCAGATGTGAACATATGATAAAAAGTACAGTAGAGTAGATATTAAATTCTTTACAAAACTTTCAATATCTGTAGAGAATATAAAGTATTGTTGTAATTATTAAGAGAAATAAAGTTCTACCCCGATGTTTTAAACAGAGGGAGAGCTTGTTGATCATCTTAAAACTAATTTAAGAACTGAATACTTCCAAGTACATGAATGAAGGTATGTCCCTACACCATTGTTCATTTTACACAGGAATAATAACAAAGGCTTCCATGTTTGTTCATAAGGAACAGGGTTAGTCATTGTCAACCTTATCTGGGGTGTCTATGAGGTTCATATTCCTGTAATTAGAAGGAATTGCCTTTCTGAAACTTTTCTTTGAAGGTTTCTAATGGGTTATACAAGCATCTCATTGATACAGCATTTTAATATCTTCTGCCTGTGCTGGTGTCCTCCCAATGATCAAAATGCCTCTTGCTCATGAGGACGAACTACACTTGCCCCTGTGCTTTATTTTTTGGAACAATTAGGTTCAGATTTACATAAAAGTGAAAATATTCATATTGCTTACACAATGTAAGTACAGTATATGTAGTGCTTTTTCTAACAGTTCAGATTATTGGTGTTTCATATTTTATAAATAATTCAACTAAACACCAATGGTTTGATAACTTTAATCTTGTGTGAGTTTTGAAGGTTATATGAGTGTTTTATATCTACCGTACATGGTGACATCTCACTAGTAAATTTTATGAGATCCTGTTAATTAGAATACTGTATTGATAAGAATGGTAAGACCCTTCAAGTTTTCCCTCATTCCATGTTGTATACAAGACTGTGCTGTGCTGTACTCTGCTGTATTATGCTGTGCTGTATTGTACTGTACTGTACAGCACTGTGCTGTGCTGTGCTGTTCTGTGCTGTGCTGTGCTGTATATAAGCAGAAATATGGAAGAACATCAAGGATCTTATTGTTGTGTGAATTCTAAGTTTAGTATTAACTAAATCATAGACAAATTGTTATGTTTATTACTTTTCATTGGTTTCTACTTGATACAGTTTTTCATCTTTGCAAGTTTATAATTCAACAAATATCTTTATTTCTTATTGGCTCTTTTATGGTGATAATGGAAATAGGAAGTTACTCTTTGTTTATTCTGTCTACATGGTTTGGTGAATCTAGTTACCTGGTGGGTTTGGGGTACAGTATTAGGTTTATCCCTTAACTTTTCAGTTCATAATTCTGTGAAACTAGCCATTATATATCTTCCATTTCTCTAAGAGCTTATATAATTTGGGATCTTTCTGACCTGTCATCTGAAACTGATAAGATTTTTCTCTATCATCAAAGAACTACTGTAGCATATCCTCAGTGGTCTGTTAAAATGGCTCATCTTAAATTCATGAAATTTTTCTACAATGTCAACAAATAATGTTATTAACTTTTAAATATTGTTTTACCTTATAATCCAAGTCTTGTTGCCATGAAAGATGTACCGTATGTAATGATAATAACATCAATGTTACCTTTAACTGTCCAAACATTATTGGCAGGAAACTAATAAGGAATAAGCCCAAACAGGATGGTGATGGAATAATTGTGCGCAGTATATGATGAACACTATTCTAAAGTTATAGTATTGGTGAAACGGGGAAGCATTGAATGATAGATTTTATTATCAAAAGAGAGACTTCAGGGTTGGCAATAAAAACAAATACAGCTATTTGTTACAAGAAAATTGCCCTGTGGAAATAAATAACCCAGTTTTACTCTAATTCTCAGGATTCAATAGAAAAAAAAGTGATTAAAGCAACTTTAATATCTCTGAAAGCCAGTACAAAATTAATTATATTGTTAAGAGCATTCTATACAAACATTTGAACCGTAAAGGTCACATTTGCAAGTTTAGGGATAATCCCAATACAGTGCTGTCCTGTACTCCAGATCCACCAGGAGTGACCTCACTATACCTAGACGTCAGGTGGTGTTGTCCGAGGTGTTGTAGGTGTATTTTCCTTTTGGGCTTCAGTTAGTTTGTAGCAGCTGTGTGTTGACAAGGCTGAGCGATTCACCAAAACATTTACACAGAATAAACATAGTTCTAAGAAAGGTGGTTTTTCATCAATACATTATTTATCACATGAGTGTAATTTAATATATATATATATATATATATATATATATATATATATATATATATATATATATATATATATATATATATATATATATATATATATATACACAGTGACCCCTCGTTTAACGAACACCTCGGTTAACGTAATTTCGATTAACGAACTGCCTTCCATAAGGATCTTCAATTCGGTTAACGAAAAAAAATTCGGTTAACGAAGTTCTTACGAACTGACCTCAACATGTTTTCGCTTGCACTGACCGGGCAAACCAGCTTTAGTATCAGTCCGCCAATACATTAATCGGTTCTAGGGCTTAAATTCCTTACTATTTTAGTAAATATCAAGAAGTTTATACCATTCAATAATTTTAAAAGTTTAATATTCAATTTTTTAGTCAGTTTAACAATTATTGAACATAATTGAAGGTAAAGTGACTTGTTTAATGCGCGGCATCCAGCCTCTTAACACAGCAAACAGGAGTTAGTCTCTCTCTGTTTTCACTGGAGGTAACATCTTGCTTGAGACTCTCTTCAACTAAACGCTTTTTTTCTGTGTTTCCAAGCAAATTATTGGTCATTTTGAAATATATTTTACATATTGACAATATATAATGCAGTGCAGTGTTGATTTAAAAAGAATAATCTTGAATTACACCAAGAGAGCTAAAATTTTATGGGTGAAATGGCGCCATGGGGTGACTTCTCTTCCACCCCAATGCCTTCTCTTCTTCCTTCTCCTCCACCCCCATTCTAAATCCCATCATCATCATCATCATCATCCAGGAGCCTTCTACATACACACCTCAAAGTAAGTGAACTTTTCTACCATTTTTGTTGAATTTAGGAAATTTTCGGTGAGCTGGAACCAATTACCCAAAAACCCATTGAAACAATGGTTTCGGTTAACGAACTTTTCGGTTAACGAACGACCTTCTGGAACGGATTGAGTTCGTTAACGGAGGGGTCACTGTATATATATATATATATATATATATATATATATATATGCAAGTAAATCACTGTAGGTGCGTGTGATCTAGGTATATGCTGATAACCACAAGGAAAGAAGAAAACACGAAGTTCCCAAGCGCTTTCGTGTAATTCACATCTTCAGGGGTGAGTACAGACTTAGGAGAAGTACAAAACAAGGTGTATATATACAGAGGAGGGTGAGATCAGGTCTACAATGGTCAGGTATTAGGTAATGACCCTACTAATCTTTAAATAGCATCGCAACGGTTGGTAGTCAGGTCAGAGGGTAAGGTGACCCAACCTTCTCACCTGGTTACAAATCTTCTTAATAACAAAATTGTCCAGTTTGTACATACCATTACTCAAATTCATGTTGAATGCTTCGGTATGTTTAATGAGACTAGATTCTATGATGTTCCTACAAGCCTATGACTGTAACCTACAAGCCTATGACTGTAACCTTGTGGTTATCAGCATATATATATATATATATATATATATATATATATATATATATATATATATATATATATATATATTACAGTAGACTCTTTTGATATCTGGCACTTACTACAGTATAATGAACCTGGAAACTCCAAAAATTGATGCCTTGACTGATTATGTCCGAAACATTGCAGAACACTCGGCATGTTTGTGTACCCCAGTGGTGTATGGAACCATCAGCCTTTATCCAGCATTTGTGTACCTAATTTTATTTCCATTGTGTTTTTTATATACAGTTTATATAATCTACGTTTCTGTGTATACTGTATATGAATATGTATTACCATTAGTTTTAGCTATAGGAAATAAAGTTTATACTGTAGACAAGTGTTAAAGTTTGGTGACCTAACTAACAAACTGGCACTTCCAGTATGGTTTCCAGATATTAAAGAGTTTACTGTGTGTACAATATAAGTTTTTATATTTGCTTTTGTCTCACTCTTTTCCAACATTTGGTTTTGTTGGTTTTTCTTGGTCAGATATTTCAGCAAAAACCATTTTTAATATTTGCTAATAGACAGAAATAAAACCTTTCTAAAACTAGGACTCAAGCTTCCTGTGGTCAAGTAACATTTAGTGTAGTGGTTTTTTTTCGACCAAGTATTTCTGCACTGTCAGAATGATCCAATTGTTTAGTGGACATATTTAATTGAAAGCAAATGGTAATAAATAGTAGAAGGTGGTACTAAAGCATTGACAGGACAGGAAGACTGCCAAAGCCTAGCCAGTGATAATCTCAGTAATTGTACCTTTCCTTGCAAATTACATTATGTGACAATTGCCATAAAATGTTTCTGCATTAGAAATCATAATTTTTGATGTTATGTGTCAATCAGAATTAAATATGCATTGCTGAGCAGTGATCAATTCAACTTTTTCTAAATCCTGCTTTTGTGTGTACAAGAGATACTACTGTAGTAATGTAGGAGATGACATGTATTTTTGTGAGATCTTTTACTAGGGTTCCTCCATAAGAATGTTTTTTCCTTCTTAATACTTGGTGAGAATTTGTTTAAGCTAAGACCCATTCAACAGACATATGATGAGCTCTTTTTTACGTAGACTGTACGTTGATTTATATGTAGCAAATTGTGTGCACATTATTATCATAGAACACTAGGGTGGTTATACATCTTGAAACTGTGTCAAATAATGTTTAATCTTCAGGAAACTTAAGCCTGTAAAGTACTTTTTGAAAAACTTTATATTGTTGAATAAGTATATTTGTAATATAGCTGTTGGGCTTTTTAATCCAGATTGGTACAGTGTAGAAATATTATTTTTATTTAAGCTTCACCATAATGGCTGGAAGGTTCATGTCTTTGTATGTTAGAAATAACTCTTTCACTGATGGTTGACTATGATTAGTAGAGAACATTTGCACAAAATAATGTTAATCCACAATTACTTCAGCTGTAAACATCATTAAATTTATATTTGATTTACTGTAGTCTGATAAAATTTTATAAAACTGTGTTTCTTAAAAATCATCTTCCAGTATATTTCTTTGTTGTACTTGTGTGTACAGTGACCCATTAGATACTGTTAGTTTTGTCTGGGCTTCTGTAAACCATACACTACATTACATAGTCTTATTTGAATTTGACAGATTTTACAGTCGAGGTATTATTGTGGTGATTTTCAGTACATATTTCTTCATTTGCAAGGAAAAATTCAGGCTGGTAGTAAATAAATGAGTAACAGTTGTCATAGGATGAAATAATAATTATACAGTATATGCCTTGTGATGAGTGAGAGGAAACAACCTTACCATAACTGCTTCATTTGGTTCTACATTGATGGATCTTTCTTTTATAATTGGATTTAATATACAAAAGTTGGACAAAATTAACAGTACAGTATGAAGTACATCACATAAAAGGTTACCCCAATATATATCAGATATTAAACTCAAAAGCTTTTATTTTGGTGATCTGTTGCTTATAATAGGGAGTCTTATCAGCCAAATATTATAGAAGCAAAAGGTCAAGCTTAAGGCTTTCTTTGTTCCTAATTTGGAATAGTAGTAATAACATTATAGTTAACTGGATTTCTTTAGCTTTCATTTATCTTTTCATATCTTTACCCAGGAGTTACAGGGGATCCCTACTCAAAGTTGCCCCATTTATCACCATTATATTAATACATAACGAATAAATTAGAGACATTGGCTGTTTAGCGCTGATTTGTTTCATTATAATGTCATTGGCATTTTGTCTACTAATATATATCTAATTTGTCAATATTTTCCACACATGCTTGCATTAGCTGTGATTACCAGATGGTACGGTGTCTTGGTCGCCATCAGGCAAATTTGGAACAAGTTGCCAGCCAACACACCTTTACAGAGAGGGAAGTGGGTATTATGTGTAGGACTTCCAAGTACCTTCCTTGCTGGCAACTCCCTAAGATATTCAAACATTCCCCGCAACCACGGTATTGCCAATTCATCTGAAGTATCACATATATGACAATAAGTTGGGATGCCCTGTACTTCTAACTGTATTTAATAAAGCATTTTCTTTCTTTAAAACTTGGTACAGTAATGTGATGCAAACGTTTCTCTTAAGAACTTAATTTTTTAATATATTTTTTGTTAAGAATTAATTTCTTCAAAGATGGTCTGTAAAATCTTCCAAAGCAATTATTGAATGCAACAAAAAAAAGATTGATTAAAATGAATAATTGCTGCATTGACAGTGCGGCCAATAGGAAACTTTGATAAATTAAAGTTAAACAAAAACTCTTCAGCTACTTTAGTAGATTTATCGTAATTACATTCTTCAACAATTTGCAAGCAATTTTTATTTTATGTAGAGGAAGCAACAAATTTTACAGGTTGTGTTCTGTGTGATCAAACTTGCTGTACTTCGCATAAAGGAAACTAATGTGGAATATCATTACAGTAGTATGTTACTTTTTTATGCTACATTTGGTGATAACTTTTGGGAATTAATTGTAATTAGCAAGTGACAGAGATCTTGTAAATACCACTTGTTAATTTGCATCTTGATTATCTATGTCGTGCTCTTTCATAAAGCTTACTTGTGGTTCGACATTTACAAATCAAGAGAACTGTGTTAGAGCTGCGGTATTAGCAGTAGTAACTGAACTTGATCAACTTGGTCATAGATAATCAAGATATTCTTGTGCAGTAGTAGTTTGAGATGAGAAAAAAAGTTTCTTTCATTAAAATTGTATATTTCTTATTGCATGAGTGAAAATATGTACTGCTGATCCTGCAGAGATCTGCAAGACACTCAATAGTAGAGTACCATATAGAACTACTAAAAGTGTTCCAAGCGTGTTCTCTCGGCCGGTGAATTTAGTACCGGATAATTACTGAATACTGATTATGCATTAGGTAAATTATCATGGACGTTGAAGTGTAAATAGGTGCCACCATCATCAGTGAATGCTATTTGGTATTTAAAAGTGATTTATGTCTTGCTGTCATAGAATCTTTACTGTCTGAACTATGAGACCTGACAGATAATTCAAGGAAGTGATTTAGCCCCAGAGACTTTGGGTCAAGAATCTTCAGGCCTGTACATTGTAAGGACCAAAGTTTTTATCCAAAAGACTTCTGGCAAAAATAAAATAAATAAATAAATCACTGATGAACTTTCTATTGAAGACTTCTTAATAAATCACTTTTTTCCAATAGTTAAAAGTTAGCATTAATAGTCCTCCACCTTTGTTTTTATACAAGGTATGTTTTACCGAGTCTGATCCTCCGACCGTCTTCCTTAAGGCATCTTCTGTTTCCCCCTTGAGTAGTACATTACTAGTGTGGTACAATGTTTCAAAGTTTTGTGCTTAAAGCACCTGTAGATGGCTAAGAATATGAAGGGTGTAATTCACTTGTAGTGAATAATTTGACTACCGTCCATGCTGTTAAGAAAGTATTGTTTGTTTATTAAAATAGCATCAGGCTCTGTGAAGCCAAGACACTAAAACACATATTTGGAAAGACCTTGTTCGCATGCAATGAGACGAGTGACTAGCATTTGCCAATCTACACGACTTGAACTTTTGAAATGCAGAAAAACGATTTCCTTAACATTATGCCTTCTTCAGACTTCATTCTGTTTTAGATGTAAATTATATTCACAAGCAGTTACATATAATAGGCAAATGATTTTTCTCACAGGTGCATTAGAAGTCGGTATTTCTGAAGGGACTTGCCGTACCTGGTAACTTCAAAAGATAAGTTAGTCTCCACCTCGTTGATGTGGACAAATATATACTAAAAGTTTTCCTTCATCAGATGTCTCTAGTGTGTGTGTTTTTATCTTATAACTGTTGCTACTGTACACGAGAGGGAGTGTTCGTGATAAAATACTGTACTGGGATTTCAAGTGTTCATAGTACTCTTGATGTTGTACATTGTTTTCAGTAAAGAAATCTAGCTAAACATTCGTGTGTTTGTCCTATAAAATACTGTACCCTGTGTATACTGTATATCAAAACCACAAGTATGGGAAAAGGGAAAGAATAAATGGGTGATGCAATACAAATTACAGATGTAAACCCTTGATAACTCTGATTGACAGTAAAATATTAAAGTGTAAATTATTTTTTTACACAACTTCTAATATTCCGAGATATGAGCACACACTCGGAAAGGTGGAACACGTGCGACCATCGTGTGAGAGGTTCAGACACTCAGTTATGCATTGATAGGCCTAGTGAGAAGATACCCACCTGCAGTCGTTCTACTTACTTTAACCTATTTTGTGCAATGTTCTATTCCACCTGCATTTAAAATTTAACTAGTATAGATACATATACAGTATTTTTTAAGTGAATAATAAAATTTAAACTCACTACTGTAGGTACTCACAATATACTCTATACTGTTTTGTAGTGCAGTGAGCCACCATCACCTATGACACCTACCACATGGTACCACAAACTTGAATTATCCTTCACCTGCAGTGCTGGTAAGTGTTAATTTCTGCAAGTTTTTTTAGTATGGTAGGTAATTTTGGCCAAAAAGTTGGGTATTGGGGAGGGACGAGGAAAGTGCCTTGATAACTCGGAAAGGTTAGAGCCCCATATATTCAGAGTTATCAAGGGTTTACTGTATTATATTCTTATTTGTAATTCCTGTATAGGGTGTCTAATAAGTTGCCAACCATAGGAAAATTTACGTTCTTCTCTAGATGTGGGAAACAAAACAAATCCACACTAGAAGAAAGAGTCAGTTTAATATTCATGTAAGGAGAGCCAGATGCTACAACTGCCCAGTTGTAAAAGAATTTAATCAATAAGAAACACATAATTGAATCATAACACCACATATGAAAGCAACAATATTATCCAAAACATGTTAATGAGAGGCACTAAGGCATTATATTAACATAGAACCAACAATGTATTTTGAAGTTGTTGGTGAAACATTTGAAATTTTTTATAGTGTTATGTACTGTACCTGTATTGTGCACTAATGATTGTATTATAGTAGATTGGACACTTGTACTGGCAGTAAATTGATGGATAATGAAGCTTTTCCTATGCCGGTACAATATAAAGTGAGAGGTCGTCAGTACTAAATCAACCTACATCGTAACATTATGCATGTAATAGTAACAAGCATGTTACAGGTATAAAATATTCATCATTCACGACATATTCATGTGCAT
This sequence comes from Homarus gammarus, assembly GCA_958450375.1. Lineage (NCBI taxonomy): Eukaryota > Metazoa > Arthropoda > Malacostraca > Decapoda > Nephropidae > Homarus > Homarus gammarus. Next base: position 706,274 of record CAUDMG010003292.1, on the reverse strand, counting down.
ACAGTACGTCCTTAATTTATATTGTTAACTTGCTTTATCAAGAGAAAATATTATGTCTGAGGGGTTCATTGTGTACATAACTGCTCTTATAAAAATGAAAGCCATCACTTCCACAAAAGATCATCCTCAACTTTGGCCACCTACCTACTTGTTGTTCATTTCTGATTCTTAAGAAGTTTTCCCTTCTCTTCCCTTACCCGATTCAAATCATCCCGTAACTCTTCGAGCTCCTCGGGATCTATGGGCTCTTTGGCGATCTTCTCGACATCATTGACAATGGATTCAATTTGCCTTGTGGTTTCTTCGGGTTCGTAGTCATAACATTCAGCAGCAGCGAGAATTATCTCTGTCAAATGTGTCTTCAGCTCTTCCTTCCTCTCCTGAAATTGGCTACTATTCATTCCAGGACTTTCATAGATGCGGTTTGTATAGTCACTGAACTTCTCCATACTATAAAGTAACCTGGCTTTGTCTTTCAGCTTAAGTGTTGAATTTTCTTCTTTCTTTTCTTGTTTTTCATTAATTTGTTCACACGTTTCAGATTCTGCTGTCCCTTTATTCACTACTTTATAGGTGCGCAAAAACTGCTCGTCTTCTCTCCTCAATTTTGGCCGGTGACTGTTGTACATTGTTTAAATGGTTTTAAACTAGAAATGAAAGTTCCTCCGAATTCTTTACTTTCATAAGATCACCCAAGAACATCAGATCTGAAAGAAAATTAAACATTTCTCTGACTATTTGGAAGATTTTGAAGTTCACTTTTGGTTTAAGGATATTATGCCCAAAAAAAAATTAACCCACACAATCTACAAATTTCATTAATAATACAACATAATGGGAATTAGGTTGTAAGGTATACAAGAGGCTTACACCTGATGATTAAACACCCACATGTTACCTGAGGAGGGAGTTAGTGTAGTGGATGGGGGACAGATCAGCATAATAAAGATGCTTCAGGATCCACCTACTATTCAAATCAGGTCAGGTTTTCAAAGGTGTGGAAGATTCATTGTTGTTGCAAATGTTATAGGAGCAATATATCCAGAAATTTACATTTTCCATGGAAATAAAGGTCATATTCTTTAATATCAAGAAAAATATGTAAGAGAAACCTATTTTGGTAATGAATTTCTTGTTATGGCATAAAACAAATCTTTACCGAATAAGTTTCTTTTCATTAATACAAAAGAGTTGGTAACATTGAGCATGTCTGGTCTGACATATACTGTACACTGCTTCCTTCTATAATTTGTCCTTTATAAAATTAACCAAGCTAACCTACCTAACAACCAGACCTAATCTAAACATGAGCTTCACTTAAATATTATTATACTAATTAATTTATGTTAGATAGGTTGGTTAGGTTTGGTGGTAGTGCGACCACCCGAAGGAGTTGCTTCATTTTGTTCAGTTTTTCCACAGATGTTTTTATTATAGTATTTTTAAGGAGCTGACAACTTTTTATTTTCATTTTTTTTCTTAGTTTATTCTATCTACCATCATAAATCAGCTGTAGTGAGCAGGATATAATGGAAATTGCGGGGTAAAACATGGTGTAAAACTGATCACGTGACACGAAAATGGGGGTCCGACTATTTACCCAAATGTAGCCAATCACTTCTCGACTAGTATTTGGTGTCACAAAGTAAAAAAAAATTGGAAAACGTAATTCAATTTGAGTTAATAGATCGAGTGCATGTACCGAACCTAACCTAACCTAACCTTGACTAGTATGTGGTGTCACAAAGTCACAAAAAATTGGTAAACTTAATTTAATCTGAGTTAATAGATCAAGTGCATGTACCTAACATAATCTAATCTAACCTAACACAACACAACTCAGATTAAATTAAGTTTACCAATTTTTTGTGACTTTATGACACCAAATAATAATCGAGAAGTGATTCACAGCCCGGTTTACGCTTGTACGACCATCATTTGACTTCATTGCGGATACATTTGGGTTCATTTGGGTAATTACTCGCTCCCTCGGTACATGCACGCGATCTATTAACTCAGATGAAAGTAAGTTTTCCAATTTTTTGTGACTTTGTGACACCAAATACTAGTCGAGAAGTGAGTAGCAGGCCGATTTATTCATGTAGGATCATTATTTGACTTCATTGCGGCTACATTTTGCTACATTTGGGTACATTTGGGTAATTAGTTGGACCGCGAAAATGGTGTCCCTACGTGGTGTGTACGTGGATAAATTAATTATTTAAAGTAACGACTCCTCTGAAAACCTGCCGAGTCAGAGCCTGGTCAGTTACCAACACACTCAGTCCCAGTATACTGTACTCATACCTTCACTATAAATGTATAATTACACCGTGACGTTTCAATAAAGTTGGTTTCATTACCACCAGATATCAAAATAAGTACTTTCTGTTTAATACAAAGGAGGGGGGCAGTTCGGTAGCTTTCTTTGTCTGGTTAGGTCAGGTTATATTAGATCCTCGTAAATGTTGCTTCTTTTAAAACACTTATTATAATAATAAGAACGTGTGGAAAAAAAGTAACAAAATCGAACAACTCCTTCTAGATGCAGTGCTGTTTTTAGTAATTACCTTATTATTGATTTAGCGTGCATGCTTACCACAGACACAATAATACATGCAATATGTACAGGTAATAAGTCTGTGAGAGACGACGTTGAGGGGACTCCTGGCTGACCTGCTGTTGTTGCCTCCGCCTCGAGGCCCACCAGCTGATCCAGGACTTGGGTTTAGCAACTGACTCTCCTGGAAATAAATATCTGACACCTTTGTCGGCTATCTTTGGTCTAATTGTGGGTTTTAGATAAAACAATATTTGTTGGAATTATATCAAGGATTTGTGCAGTAACAGCTGATTGTTGTATTAATGATTCTGAAACGATTGTCAGGACCAATTTAATAATTGTTGAGGTTGTTAGACATAATTCAGCATCATATTATTCCTAAAATAACATTTTAACTGGTATACTGTAGCCGATAGTGTGCGTGTCACTCTCCATTACCTCCTGGGTTCGAGCCCGAGGTGAAGGATAGATGAAGAAAGACGTTCCCTAATACATAAACGTTTTTACCACAGCTGTATAAGTGACAGTATAAAAAGGTTAAATAAATTCTAGATTATTATAAATAGTCTAGCATATATATATATATATATATATATATATATATATATATATATATACATATATATATATATATATATGCCATTAAATCACATTTTTAGCCTTATTAATATAGGGTAGATGTGATGAAGGTGAGGGAACTGCGGACGCTCAGAAACCAGAATATTAGTAAACAAACAAATTTACCTGGTAGTGGAGCTGTCACTCCATCACTACAGCACCAGGTTACCTGTATATGGGAAACAACAGATGCAGGTATGTGCTTATTTTAATTCTAGTAACTAATTTTCTAAAGTTAATAAAGCAGCAAAGGCAAATATACGGCTGGTGACCGTAGATGGTTAAGTAATTATGAGGGGTTTTTCAGAGTTTTGGTAAAACTGCAGTTTTGGACAATACCCCTAGTAGTTGGGCAATGTGTTTTTCCGATTGTTTAGACAATTTCTAAGACACTTTTCTTCTATGGTGATTCCGGTATATTTAAATAATTTGCGTGGGATGTGTTATAAAAGAAGTGGCTTAAAATTCTCTATACAATCGGAAAAACACATTACTCAACTCGAGATCCATATTGTCCAAAACTGCAGTTATACTGTGGGGTACGGGTTGTTTGGGTTCACACTCAGGATGGTTGGAGAAAGGAAACTCACAATGTGCTCTCTGTATACATGTTGTATTGGATGTACAATGCAGCTTGGTGCTGGGAAGGCAGCATGGTTACAAGCGTGATGTAGAGAGAGCTGGTTGGTGAGGGTGCTCAGAGGACAGCTTGTGGGTCGCCATGCTCGCCGGTGGGAGCGAGAGCCGCCAGGCAGAAGCGGAGGAGGTGGTGTTGCTGGCTGGTTGGTGGAGGTAGAAAGAGAGCGGTCACCACGAGGTCAGGTCTTAAATAGCGGAGCTAGGCGCGGCTTAGTAGTTGACCTCCGTCATGTAAGGCGGCGCTGGCTGACCCAGACCACAAGGCACACTGTGGAATTCGTGGGGTCGGCTACTCCGCGACAAACAGCGTTTGTAGGGGAGAAATCCACTACAATACCACAGTTTTGTTCACTGATTATGCTTTTCCTTCTATTAAATTTCTTGTGCAAGTGCTTAGTTTTTTAGATATAGGCGAGTCAAGGTATAGGTTTGGTTAGGTTAACACATGATTTTACCCATTTTAATATTTTTCTCTACACAATACAGTATTCCCTAATATAATCAGTGAAAATTGGGGCGAAATTTCAGTAATGTACCGGCCTTTCTCTCGCTGTTATTAATATGTTTTTCGTAATGTTTAGACAATTCTAAGACCTTTTTATTCTATGATATTATCGCTGGAAATTAAGGATAACCGAGATATTAATTTTTCAATATTACTAAATTTGGTCAGTCACAAGTGTCGCCATTTGTTGTTTCCGTCTCACAGAGAAGGTCTGACCACCCATCATGCAGTGCTCCTTACCTCTGTGTTGGCTTCTTAAGCATCTACAGCGCATGTGCGTGGGGTGATGTGGGAGTTTCTTATTGGCGATAACAATAAGAGGCTTATAATTGAGCAAGAGTTTTTTGCCTTAGCCATTGAACAATATGTTGGTGCGTTGGGAGCGGAGATTTGATTTTTCAGTACCAAAATAACAAGATATGGCTGAACAGGTGTTAGGTTTGGTTTTGTTGGTTAGTTGGAATTTTATTTGTGTGATTTACTCGAAAAAATATATTTTTTCGTAAAGATTGATGGGTATGGGGGGGGGGGGGGGGTTATCTAAAAAAAAAAAAAAAACTATTGATTTCCGGCTGAAATGAACATCAAATTCGTTCAAAATTTATCAAATAACATTGGAAAAAAATATTTTTTAATATCCAAACAAAGACCGGTGCATAAGTGAAATTTGACCAAATTGGGTATTTTTAAACCCAGTTTCAATGAAAAAACAGCGGACAGTCACGATCTGAAGTGTCCTAGCATGGATTGGAGACTTTCTCCATGATCGTAAGCAGTGTGTGGTGAATAATGGTACAAAATCGTCATGTGTACCCGTGACAAGCTGGGTACCACAGGACTGTGTATTGGGCCCATTGTTGTTTGTTTGTTTCATAAATGACATGCCAGAAGCTATACACTCCTCCAAGCAAATATTTGTGGACGATGCCAAGTTATTTAGGGAAATTAAGAACCAAGCAAACTGTGAGCTTAAAGAATGGTCAAGGAAATGGCTGCCAAGATTCAATGTCACAAAGTGCAAAAGGGTGCACCTGGGACGTACCAATGGTAAGGAGGCATATCATATGTCCCAACAGGACGAAGAAACTGCATTAATTGTGACTGAATGCGAAAAGGACCTGGGCGTGATTGTTGACGATGAACTGAATTTCTCGGGCCATTGTGAGAAGAAGGTGAATGAAGTAACTAAATTATTAATTTTTATATATATTTTATCCTCTTCACCACTGATCGGCTCGTTAGCTGCTTGGGCGATCAGTTACATCTCTTCGTCAAGCATACATTAAAATGTTGTATTAATAATTCAATAAAGGGTGAAATGGGAACCGAGTCTGTATGGGTAGAAATCACGGAAGGAAGAGAAAACTAATTATGGGAGTGATTTACAGGCCACCAAGTCTGGGCAAAGAAGCAGCTCAGCCCATATGACAGGAAATGAGTAGGGCAGCAAAATATAACAACCTATGCATTATGGGGAGATTTCAACTTCAGGAATATTGACTGGGACAACATTGTAGGTGACTATGAATCAAAAGACTTCCTAGATGCAGTACAGGACAATTTTTTGAAACAACTAATAACAGAACCTACTAGAGGTGACAGTATATTAGACCTAGTATTCACAAATAAAGAAAATATTATCAGAGATATCACAGTAGGGGAAGAACTAGGTAACAATGATCACAGAGAAATCAGGTTCACCCTAAATTGGGAAACAAAAAACAATGACAATATGGTCAGAGTCCCAAACTTTCGGTCGGTGGATTATCAGGGATTAAGAAGGTACCTAGGTGAGGTCACCTGGGAACAGTCACGTCAGTCCCCAGTAGGAAGGGGTGAGGTCATAGATGACACAACAATTGATCATGACTATAATATATTCATTAGTATACTACATAAAGCACAAGAACAAAATATACCATACAGAACAATTAGGTCAAATAAGAATGAGCCAAGGTGGATGACCAGAAAACTTAAGCATGATATCGGAATAAAGAAAGGAATTTATAAGAAATTAAAGGGAGGGGAGGAGCAGCTCAGAAATAGGTAAAATGAACTATCTAGGAATGTTAAGAAAATGTAAGGAAAGCAAAGAGAGACTATGAAGTCAAAATAGCAAGAGAATCCAAGGCAAATCCCAAGGGATTTCTCCAGGTATATAGAACAAAAGTCAAGGACAAAGTTGGGCCTTTAAAGTCAGGGAAGGGAGAAGTGATAAATAGGCAGTAAAGAAATAAGCAAAGCATTGAACAACAACTACTTATCAGTTTTCACAGAAGAAATTTGCGAGGAAGTTCCAGAGGTGGAACTGATATTTAGGGGAAAGGAAGAAGAGAAATTAAAGAATATCACTATCAGAAAAGAGGATGTTCTTAAGAGGATAAATAAACTGAAGAAGACAAAATCCCCAGGGCCGGATGAAATTTTCCCTCGAGTCTTGAAAGAGTGTAGGGAACAGATTAGCGGACTTCTCGTAAATTTATTTACAAAATCATTAGACATGGGAGTTGTGCCAGACTTGTGGAAACAGACAAATGTAGTACCCATATTCAAAAAGGGAGACAGAGCATCAGCGTCAAATTACCGGCCGATCAGTTTGACGTCAGTAGTCGGGAAATTTCTTGAATCAATTATAGCAGATAGCATCAGATCGCATCTAGAGAAAAGCAAATTAATCTACGACTCGCAACATGGGTTTACAAAGGGAAAATCTTGTCTAACAAATCTGCTGACGTTTTTTAGGAAAGTCTTTGAGTTAGTAGATAATGACGAAAATTACGATGTTATTTACTTAGACTATAGCAAAGCATTTGACAGAGTAACGCATTAGAGGCTTCTGAGAAAAATTAAGGCTCATGGTATCGAGGGGAAAGTTTTAAATTGGATACAATCATGGCTCACTGATAGAACGCAGAGGGTCAGCGTAGATGGTGTTAAATCTGAGTGGGGCCGTGTAACCAGTGGGGTTCCCCAGGGGTCAGTACTAGGCCCACTCTTGTTCATAATCTACATAAACGATCTAGACACTGGGATCAGCAGTGGCATAAGCAAGTTTGCAGATGACACCAAAATAGGGCGGCAGATTAATTCAGGGCAGGATGCAAATGCATTACAGGAGGATCTAAATAAACTGCAGTGGTGGTCTGAAAAATGGCAAATGAAATTCAACACCAGCAAGTGCAGCGTACTTAATATTGGAAGAACAAATACTGACAATGTATACAGCCTTAACAACATCAACCTAGAGAAGTTGACTTGTGAAAGAGACCTAGGGGTACTTGTAAGCCCGGACCTACGGCCTAGAAAACAGTGCGTTAATGTTCGAAATAAGGCAAACAGAGTATTGGGTTTTATATCTAGAAGTGTAAGTAAAAAGAGTGCAGAGGTCTTATTGCAACTATATCTTACGCTTGTCAGGCCGCACCTCGATTATTCGGTTCAGTTCTGGTGCCCTTATTATGGAATGGATATCAATTCACTAGAGTCGGTGCAGCGAAGAATGACGAAAATGATTCCGGGACTTAGAAACCTTCCATATCAGGATAGGATAATGAAAGTTAACTTGCATTCCCTAGAAAGACGAAGAGTGCGGGGAGATATGATAGAAGTATTTAAGTGGGTGAAAGGAATCAATAAAGGGGATATAGATAAAGTTCTTATAATATCCGAGCAGGATAGGACTCGTAGCAACGGATTTAAGTTGGATAAGTTTAGGTTTAGGAGGGAGATAAGAAGAAACTGGTTCACAAATAGGGTGGTGGACGAGTGGAACAAGCTTAGCAACTTTATACAGTACAGTCAACCCTCGCTTTACGCGGTCCCACTTTACGCGTTTCCACGTTTACGCAGTACCCTGCCGAATACGGAATGCTCACTTTCCGCGGTGCGTGTACCCCTTTACGCAGAGAGCGGCTGGCGGTCCTCTTGCGCCGCGCCATTTTTGGATCCAAACCTCCCGCCATCTCTCCCGCCATCTCCTGCCATCCGCCATGTTGTGTAAGCGGCCCGAGTCGGTTGCGCAGTGTATGTCTTTGTTGCGTTATCAGTGACGTCATATGACGTAGCGGACTGTGATTGGGCAAAGCATCCTTACCTCCCTCCCTGCTAGCTTTGATTGGTTTAATGTAGTACTATGACGTGCCCCGCCGCAGGAGCGTTCAAGCGCCTTGACCTACCGTGTCAGTTACACTCCTCCTGGCTACACCGTGTATATCGGTATCCATGGCGGTGGACACGCGCTCAGTTAAGGAGTACGCACGTGAACTATATGCTGCAGTGTCACGAAAGATGGGAATTACAGAGCCCAAACCCTTTAATGCTTCCTCTGGGTGGTTACAGAGGTTTAAGAAGAGGAACAAGATCACCAATATTAACATTGGTGGTGAAGAAGCTAGTGCTGACCGTGTTGCGGCTAGGGAATTTCCTCCGTTTTTACGTGAGATTATGGAGGAAGGACAGTACACCGACGATCAGGTGTTTAACATGGACAGATATGGTCTTTTTTGGAAAAAGCTACATTCCAAGACCTTCGTTGTGAAGAATGCCAGCAACTGTCGGGGCCAGAAGTTGCAGAAGGAGCGCATCACCGTCCTGTTTACCACCAATGCCTCCGGTACCTGTAAGCTCAAGTTATCAGTGATCCACACAGCACGCAAGCCGCACACCTACAAGAACATGGACATGACCAAGCTAAATGTCCACTGGCTGACCCTCCTGGTTTGATGACAGTTTCATTCCCAATGTGAAGAAATTCTGTGAGCAACAGAATGTGCCATTCAAGATTTTGTTGCTGCTTGACAACGCACCAGGATACTCGCCCCTACTGTTAGATCGTCACCCCAACGTAAAAGTGGTTTTCCTTCCTCCCAACACTACGTCTGTAATACAGCCCATGGACCAAGAATTGATCTGTAATGTAAAAGCTGCATTCTCTGCTAAAAAATTCAACCTCCTGAACGACTACACCAACACCAAGGAAGAGTTGCGTAACCTGAGTGACACCAACACCGATAGCAAGAGCGAAGATGACGAGGATCAACAGTTGGCAGAGCAAGAAGTACTTTTGAAACATTTCTGGAGAAGATGCAACGTCAAGAAAGCTGTGGACTTTTAGTTGGAGGCATGGGATCAGCTGTCTGTAGCAACTGTTCGTCACGCATGGAGACATGTGTTGCAAGGCATTCCGGGTGTTAGGCAGAGTAAATCTGTGACTGGTGAGGTTCAGATTGTTGCAGTAGCAGTGGACCTTGCCAGAGAAGCTGCGCAGAGCGTTACAGCTGCAGGCTTCTCCGAGACCACCAACGATGACATCCTGGAGGTGATAAGGGATCTTGATGTGATTACCGAAGAGATGATAGATGATGATGATGACGTCAATGAAGAGGCAGGTGGTGCGTCATCCCATTAAGAACGCTGCTTATCCCATAGTAATGTAAGGGGTGCCATCGAGTGTATTGAGAAAGTCAAGCTCCTCCTTTCTGACGACCCTGACGCAAACAGGTATGAAATCTTCACTACCCAGCTGTTGCAGACTATGGAGCCCTACATCAAGGTTTATCACGACAACATAAACACCAGCCGTCAGCAAAGCATAACAGAGTTCTTCGCCCGCAACCCACCACAGCCAGCCCAAGCCAGTGATAGTGACAGAGGCAGAGACAGTGATGATGACTTTGAGGGATTTGTCAGGGAGGCCCAGGTAAGTGTGGATGACACCGATGAAGACTCACCTGAGGGCCAGTAGCCTGCCCTCTGCCTCGGAACCAGCCTCCATTCCCCTACGCCGACCCATCTCTTCTACTAACGTAAGTGTTAACCCCAACCTTGTTTTTTTCGAACGTAACCTTCAGTTTATTATTCTCTTATTGATTGTTCCCTTCTATATTATGTGTGTGTGAATACCATCATAAAGTTAAGATGTTATTTTTAGTAAAACGTACGTATTGTGTCGGGAAAAAGTGGAGTTTGGGGGTCGGCCCGGTCTCTATTTCAATTAATCCCATATGTTATGTTGTTCACTGTAGTAAGTGCTGGAACTCTGGAAAGTTTCAAAAGGAGGCTAGATATATTCATGGATGATAGAGAGTGGTAGTAACTCTCGACAGGAGCTGCCATGCACAGGCCAACCGGCCTATTGCAGACTCCTTATTTTCTTATGTTCTTATGTTCTTATTTATCCTCTTCATCAAAAGATCGGCTCGCTAGCCGCCCGGGCGATCGGTCGCGTCTCTGTCACGCACTGTTGGCAAATACTGGGCATGCACCGGCTCCTGAATGTACCTGAACCCGCTCCAGTGTTGGTCAAGTCTTGTCTTGAAAGAGCTCACACTCGGTGCCGTCACAACACTCTCTGGCAGATTGTTCCAAGAGTTCACAACCCTCACTCCGAAAAAGTTTGCCCTCACAGCTTTCTGGATTTGCGGTTTCTTCAATCTTGAGCTGTGACCCCTTGTGGGGCGAGTGTCCGCCAGCTCCAAGTAAGGACACTCGACTGAGTAGTGCCCCCTGAGATGCTTATACACCTCAACTAGGTCACCCCTTGCCCGTCTAATATAAGCTAGGCAAGTTCAGGCGCTCCAATCTCTCAGGGTAGCTGAGGTGCCGAAGTGCAGGCACCAGTCTGGTGGCCCTCCTTTGAACATTTTCAACCAACTGACAGTCCCTAGCATATCTCGGGGACCAGACGGGGTGACAGTACTCCAAATGGGGAAGCACTTCACTCTTGAAGATCGTTACGAGGGACGGACCGTCTAGATATCTGAACGACCTTCTTATAAGACCCAATAATTTATTTACCTGGTTTACCTTCTCGCAATGGCCCGAGAACTTCAGCTCATTGTCAACATACACACCTAGGCCCTTCTCACATTCAGTCTCAACTATTGCAGTTTCCTCATCCCGTTGGGACATATGATACGTCTCCTTACCGTTGGTACTCCCCAGGTGCATCCTCTTACACTTCGTGACATTGAATCTCAGCAGCCATTTCTTCGACCATTCCTGGAGCCCACAGAGGTCCTTCTGCAGCTCTTCACATTATTAGGTCTTATAAGATGGTCGTTCGGATATCTAATTGGTCTGTCCCTCATAACGATCTTCAAGAATGAGATGTTTCCCCGCTGGAGTAGTCACCCCGTCTGGTCCCCGAGATATGCTAGGGACTGGCATTTGATTGGAAATGTACAAAGTAGGGCCACCAGACTGATGCCTGCACTTCGGCACCTCAGCTACCCAAAGAGATTAGAGCATGTGCAATGGCCTAGCTTATACTATAGATGGGCAAGGGGCGACCTAATTGAGGTGTATAAATATCTCAATGGGCATTACTCGGTCGAGTGTCCATACCTGGAGCTGGCAGACATTTGCCCCAAAAGGGGTCACAGCTCAAGGTTGAAGAAGCCGTAATTCCAGAAAACTGTAAAGACAAACCTTTTCAGAGTGAAAGTTGGGAACTCTTGGAACAACCTGCCAAAGAGTGTTGTGAAGGCACCGAGTATGAGCTCTTTCAAAGCCAGACTTGACCAACATGGAGCAGGTTCAGATATATTCAGGAGCCAGTGCATGCCCAGTACTTGCTAACAGTGCTTGGGCTGTTTTACCAATCCTCTGAGGTTATGTATCTCTCTGGGAACCCAGTTATTAATTTATTTCATCCAACCCAGTCTCTGCCTTTCCCTGGCCCCCTTCGTCCTCCTATCCTCAACTTTGCCCATTAAGATTTGTTATTATTCCCTCATCCCTAATTATATGACCAAGTATCTCATTTTTCTTTTTCTGTATATTTCAAGTATTTCTCTTGAAGTTCTTGCTAATCTTAGTACTTCTTCATTTGTTTTTCTCTCAGTGTAGCCCTTTCTTAGCATTCTCCTATAACACCACTTTTAAAAGGTCTCCAACTTCTTTCTGGTGTCTGCTGAAAGTGTCCACAGGTTAGGAAGTTAGATAAGGTTAGCTCAGGTTCTAATAGGTTCTATACAGTATATTCTTGCTTCCATTTTCGTTTTCAGTGTCATGCAAATAGTACCTCCAGGAATTTTGGTTCAGATCCATAAGTTACTTCTGGTGGTAACTGTCTCTTCCAACTTTACCAATAATATTTGAAAGTGTTTCATCTTAATTAGTTATAATACTCATACAGTATTACTTTTTCTTAAAAAAAAAAAAAAAAGATTGCCATCAAGAATATGAATCTGTGATAGTCATCTCAAAGTTTAATGTTTAATTCTTTAACTTCACTATCAGCACAGCAGGTGTTGGTGGTGTTGAATCATGTTAAATCATTCTATATATTTCAATGGGAAATTTAAGGTACAGTACAGTATGGGACTGCAGCCCTAAAACATACACCCAAAATTCATGGACCCTTAACTGCACATTACTGATCTGTGACTAACTTTGCTGTGCACAAAATATTTTGGTATTTGAATTTAAAACTTACCTTATAAAACTTTTAACATGTATAAAAATTAAAAGGAAAACACAGTATAAGACTGAAAGGTCCCTCCCTCCTCCCGTCAAGTTTACTGCACCTTGTAATAGTGGGATCACCTGATGAATCTCCACCCTAGTTTATTTCACCTAAAGATTAACCACCCAAATATTAACCTAACCTCATCTCCACAAATAGCATTAAGGTGGTTAATCTTTAGGTGTAATAAGTTGGGGTAGAAATTCTTCATGGGACCTGAGCAAACCAATACTAGTACTGCACTGTGCAGTGTCCCAGTAACTAATGGAAGTTTTTCCTCTGTATCTCAAAGATTATTCCACATATTTTTTTTTTTTTTAGTTCCTTTAATGTGAATTTCCATTACTCAAGCTTCTGTTCCTTGAGGGATGCTTGTACAGTATTTCATTAACTCACTTTTTATTGTGACAGAGGAAGGCGAGGTCAGGGAAGTGACTGATTTGACCAACCAACAAAGATGCATTAGAGAAACTGTCAAAAGTTCACCAATTTCCTTCACTCATCCTGCAGTGGCCCAAGATAAACTCATATCTTATCAAGGTAAAACATATAGCATGCCAGGTCCAGTATGTTCACTTGTGTGTTGTTATGTGTTACATATTTATTAGACATCTCTACTTTCTCCTCCATATTTACACCTATCTTACACACACACACACACACCTCATCTGTACACTTTCCTGTATCCAATTCTTTTTAAAAATTATCTTCATTTGATATTACCCTTTAAAGGCATAATAACAACTGAACACTCCAGGACACATACTTTCCTATATGATTGCTGGAGCCTTGGTGGGTGGAGAGAGGGACTGCACTTTGGCTAGTCTGACATACTTAACATTAAAGTAGAAATATGTACAGTACTGTACTGTACTGTACTGTATTGTACTGTAGTAACTATATAATTGCTACATTCAGTGCTAGATGGAGGGCTGTATTACCGTAAGACATGCTGAAGCCCTAAGCTATGTCAAGATTTAGAGGCTCCATGCCATAAAACAAATAAAGTACTGTATATAAGAGTGAGAACATAAGAATGGAGGAAACTGCAGCGGGCCTATTGGCCCATACTGGGCAGTCCCGTTTACACCCAACCCCTATTGCTCATATAAGCATTCAACCTATGTTTGAAGCTATCCAGTGTATTCGAGTTAATGATGATATTTGGTAACTTGTTCCATTCATCCACTACTCTGTTTCCAAACTAGTGTTTACCAATTTTGCGCCTAAATCTAAATTTGTCTAATTTAAAACCATTGTTACAAGTTCGCTCCTGGTTGGATAGTTTGAGTACCTTGGTAATGTCCCCTTTGTTTAGCCCTGACTTCCATTTATACACCTCTATCATGTCGCCCCTCGCTCTACTTCTCTCGAGGGAGTGCAAATTAAGATGCTTTAACCTGTCTCTGTATTCAAGGTTCCTAATGCCCGGGATTAGTCTTGTCATTCTCCTCAGGATTCTTTCCAAGGATTCTATATCCATTCTGTAATATGGTGTATTACAGGTTGTACCTCTCTAGTCCGGCTTTCTGTGGTCCGGAAACTCCCGTGGTCCGGAACGATTTTAGTTTGTCCAATAGGTAGATAGGCAGCTTTTTTTTTTTTTTTTTTTTTTTTTTTTTTTTACTTATCTGAATTATTATTATTATAACAGGATTATTAAATTTTTGCCCCTCAGGCCCCAATGTGGTTCAGTGACCTATGCCCGGGTGGGCTAATCCCTGTAAAAAAAAAACAACAAAGCCGCGGGAAATTAAGGTTTGTTTACATCCGGCAGTTCGGCTGCTCTCTCCTCTCTCTGCTTGTCTATACAGAGTACAACATTTAACCCTTCAATATATATATGAGCAGTAAATAAGTGTTGCTTTCATATTCTTATGTTGAGTAATGACGATATGTTTTCACATGTGCGCACTTACATACGCACAGTCTCACTTTTTTTTTACCATTAATGGTTAGCTACTTATATTGTTCCATTTATTAACATTAAATAACATTACAGGTACTTCAAACAACCATATTATTTTTTTTACATTAATTTTACTTCAGCTACAATCAGGGACTTATTTTCTTCAGATTTATATGTAGAACCAATCAGTCACTGGTATTGTAAGCTTTAACATAAACAATGCCGGCAACCGTCTCGTCTTCTCGTGTGTTTTATATTCCACGTACAGTGTATTATTAATAAATTGTATTGTTAATTTTGCACACACAAACATAAATTCAATAAAAACAAATTCAGAAACAATAATTAAAATATTTTTGAACAGTAAATAAGTGTTGCTTTCATATTCTTATGTAAAGTAATGACGATATGTTTTCACGTGTGCGCACTTACATATGCAATCTCTCTTTTTTCTTTACCATTATCGTTAGCTACTTCTATTGTTCCATTTATTAACATTAAATAACATTACTTAAAACAACCATATTAATTTTACTACAGCTACAACCAAAGTCTTATTTTCTTCAGTTTTATATGTAGAACCAGTCAGTCACTGGTTTTGTAATCAACGAAAACAATGCTGTGTCATTTCCTCGTGTGTTTTAATATTCTACGTATTATTAATGAATTGTATTGCTCATTTTGCGCACATAAACATTAATTCAATAAAAAAGACATTCAGTAATAAACAATAATGAATCTTTTGTACATAAGAGAAATGACGCTGTTTACATGATTATGCACGTCGTCTGCTCGTTGGCGAGCCTTTCAAACCCGTCGAAATTCAAGTTTCCGCCATCAAAATTTTTATTTATTTTTTTTTTGTGTGTGTTCCAATAAAATACGTTGAATTAAAAACTCGCGAAATTTGAGAAGCTACTATATGACATTTAACCCTTCAATATGTCTTAAAAGAGACCATGATGCAGAGAAAGTGGTGCTAGTGCTTCCAAGCATAACCACAAGTCACTATCTATCCAGGAAAAGGGTGAATTTCCATGGTCCAGCAAATTCCATGGTCCGGCACCGGTCAATCATTTAATCTTTATTTTATAAAACTATGTATTTACAGTATACATAGGCAAAGGTGCAATGAACAACTTATAATCGAAATAACATATACAGTAAGTCCCCAAGTTACGTACATAATGGGGACCAAAAGGTTGTACTTAACTCGAAATATACGTAACTCGATAATTTCCGCGAGTTTCTTTGGAAAATCCTGTGCTGTTTTCCAATCAGCACTCGCCGCCTCACCAGTCACTCGAACATTATGCAGCTTATTTCGCACCTTGAATCGGTTAAACCACCCATTGCTAGCATTGAATGTCACAGTATCATCAGGGTGATCTTTCTTTAGGTCGTTGAAAAGACTTAGGGCTTTCTCCTGAATCATACTGAGACACAGAGGCTTACGTTTTTGTGTGCAGTCCTCGATCCACAGCGCAAGATATTTTTCCATTTCTTCCAGAACCTTCCCTCTTCTTTTAGTTATAATCGTAGATTGCATTGGCACTGCAGATTTCACATGTTCCTTGATCTTTTCTTTGCCCTTATCAATTGTATTAACAGTTGACCGACTCAGGTTAAATTTGCGGGCAACATTGGTCAACTTTTCACCACTTTCAAGCAGTTTTATTATGTCCATTTTTACCTCTAGTGAGATTGCTTGACGTTTCGTAGCACTCCCACTGGCTTCACCACTCTTACGCTTTACACCAGTCATTGCACACAGAGTAAAGTGTACAAAATAGGGCAGAAATTCACAGGAGAAGTACTGTATGCACAATGACCACACTTGTTGTTTTGGTGCGTCTAGCGTGTCGTCTGCATGGTCAGTGATAGTGGCGGCGCGGTGCGGCTGGCTCGCCCGCCAAATTTAAAAATTGCTCGCCCTTTTAAGACAATATTTTTGCAATTAAAGACTTCAGAAACGATGTACGTATCGGCCGTTTGTACGTAATTCGGATGTACGTAATTCGGGGACGAACTGTACAGTACACATTAGAAAAAGCCTTATTTGCCTTGTAAAATACAGGGGTACTCTATGATTTCCTAACTAGCAAATATGAAATTGAAGACTTCTTACATAAAACGTTTCAGATCAACCCTTGTATTGGCCCCTGTCTTATAGGCAGAAGTATTTATATAAATGTGGGTTAATTACATTAGACTTGTATAACTATCACCCCCTGTAACTTTCCACTAGCTATGAGGTTTATGTTCAGAGCATGTGATAAGGTGTGTCCACGGGAAGTCACGTTACTCAGTGCTGAGCTATGGGATAATAAGCATCTGGCTCCTTGGCCACCTATTGTGGACAGTAGTTTGATAACCCTGACGAGAGGAAGACATTATTTAGAGCCATCGTTGATGTGCTTCCGTCTTTCCTCGAGGGAGGACGTCGGATATATTTCCGTTCTCCCTCGAGGGTCCCTACTCAAGATCACTCCCACTCTCACATTAATCAGACGTATTTTAGAAGGGCTACTTTAAGACAGCCTCTGTCCTTATTTAAAACTCATAGCAACAGTGATTAAGCTATGGTGATAATCCTTTTTGAAAGTGTGCATAGAAACCCTTTATAATAAATACACAAAAGTACCTTTTGTACTAAGTTACTGAAGACCCAATCCCCTTTTATCTATATTTTAGTATGTCTAGAATAGAAGGTAACATGTTTCAGAAGTGATTGTTACGAGTGGTGACAACTCTGGAAGGTTGTTACATATGTGACTGCTTCACAAGTAGTTGTTATACAACAAGTAACAGTTTCCCAACAGATACTCAGTTGGTAAAGGTAGATATATTATGTTCTCCCCATTACTGTGTTATACTGTTACATAGTTGGCAAAGTGTAGCTTAAGAGGACCCTGTCTAAGACCAGTCTAAGATGACCAGTTTACAGTTAGTCAGGTGTACTCCAAGTATACGTGATAATTTTGGTAACAGAAGTTATTCGTCACACTGGAGTTGAGTAACAGTCGACATAATCTGTTCTCCGGTTACTCCTACTATTATATAAAGAAATAAACAGTTTCACCCTTAGTAAATGGAAGCAGTAATGCAACTGGCACTGTCTCTTCTGTTTGAACATCACATAAAATTTAAAACATTTCTTTCGTAGTTTCCCAAGAGCAAAGTTATGGATGAAGTCGTCTAATGGTAAGCTACAAATTTTTCACTTTCTATTCACATAATGCTTAATGCAGAGAACTTTTCTCACAGCATTGATGTCCATAGTTCATTCTTAATCCTTTTCAGCGACAAAATTTACCTTTCTCCTGAGCAGTTTGTTACTATTAGACTGAAAAGTAGCCACAATATTGCTTCTACATTAGGGAAAGCCAAATGAATCTTATCTTGGAAGATGACTTGATAGAAGTCCTAGTGGCATAAATATCCTTTATTAGAATAATTTTTCTTGGTATAAACATTAATGTGCTTTACTTCCCCAACAAGGTTAACATCAATATCATCAGGATAGTCTTTCATCACAAACTTTACACTGTCACACAACCCTTCTTCTTCTAAATCAACTAAAATTTTCTATATTTTTTGCATCACTATTATACTGTATATGACTGTCTTTTTTTCATGCTGATTTCAAGGCCATCCATCATGGGAATAAAGGATTTAACTCCCAAATTTGTCTCTTGGAGAAAGCCTGTCATCATCATGTGCTGCATCACCATCACAGACTTGTTTTTTCTAACTCTCTTTTATTCACACACTTGTAGTCTATATCAGGCAGGTCTCCTTTTGCGTTGAGTCCAATTTCATCAAAATATTATAGGATTTATATAAAAAAGTTAGTGAGCAATATGTAAAGCATTGTACATGTGCTAAGGCCAATCTGTGGATCCTGTAGGGTCTTGTTGGTTTGTGGAAATGATCTAACCAATGAACACGAACACACATTCCAGTTCCTCTGTTTTCTCAAGTAGAATATCAGCTTTCTTCTTGTTTCACCCTCTTCACTGTCATTAGTACATTTGTATGGACATGAGTAAAAGCATCATTACAGTGCATAATTGAATTACTGTATAACTCGCCTATGGCTGAAGTAGTCTTTGCATGTGCTTCCTACCTAGTTTAGTGTCAGAAGATGTTTTGGTACTGTAGAGTCAGGATTCAAGAATAATTTGAGTACTGCCCAGGGTTTTGTAGAGGATGAGAAGAAAGTATATATTTGTTACACAACAACAACAAAATTTACTGCATCTAGGCAGCAATCAACTGCCACACAGCTAACATGAGTCAGTGAATGGGTGAATTGAAAAACTAATTAATAAGGTTTCCAAATGATACTTTAAAATTATAAACATTATTAGACTGAATTTTCTGACCTGCAAATGAAATAGGTTATTTAAGCCAGGGCAATTGATTCATTACAAATCTTTTTACTAACTGTATCTCAAACATATTTAGAGGGCCCTCATAATGTGAGGCCCTAAGCTGTAGCTTACTTACCTTGTACCTAAATCCAGCACTAGCTGGATGCCATCACATTATCTGGCAGTTGGTGAGAGACTGGTGTTGAGCCACGCGGCCAATTACAACTCGGCATGTGCACCGGTAATTCAGACCGACTCCGACTTTGGGGAGGTTTACTACAATGTGGGAATGAACCCGTCTCAACTGTAAACTCAGTGAAATACCTTGGACTAACTCTTGACTTTCTTCATCTGGAGAATAAATTGTAGATAATATAATAAGTAAAACTAATGTTAGGATAAACAATTTGTTTATATAAATGCCATATGTCTCAGCTGATGCCCATAGCAGCCTTTGCTTGGCACTCATACAAAGTCACTTTGACTATTCCTGATCATCATTACACTCTGCCTTAACACAGAAGCTAAGTTCCAAATTAAGATTATTTAATACAGAGTGAAGCAACTGAGTCTTAATCACTCTTGTAGGATATTCAACAGACTGTGGCCAGACTATTTAACACCAAATTTTGTAAGGATTAGGGATATGAACTGGCAGGGCACTAAAGGGAGGGAACATAATTTTGTGGTAAACAGTACTGTACTGTATTATACCTGGTGTTTGCAGTCAAGCAAAAAACACTTTCTTCTTCACAGCTATAAAAGACTGAAACAAGTTACCAAACTACATCAGAACCAGTAATAGTGTAAAACAATTCATAGCTAAAAGTAAAAAATACATAACAGATGAAGCTGTTTTTGTATTAACCACAAAATATTGTATTGTTGAAGTGATCTGCCAACCTCGGTTAGTCCAAGTGCAATGTAATGCTCGTTAAATTTATCAGTAAAAATCACTATTTCTCCTGGAGACATACTATTACTGATTAGAGACCTAGCCTAAGCAAAGGACCTTACTGTAAATAAGTATCTGATGGCTTTGCCAATTAGTAAGTCTGTGAATCTATCAATTTATCATTAAATCTATATAACTATTTATATCATCTAACCCTTACAGAAGTGAAGAACAAAGGACAGACTCATGACAGAAGCTACATCACCACCACCGCCAGATGACTGAGGCTACATCACCACCACCAGATGACTAAGGCTACATCACCACCAACACCAGATGACTAAGGCTACATCACCACCAACACCAGATGACATAAGGCTACATCACCATCACCACCAGATGACTGAGGCTAATCACCACCAACACCCGATGACAGAAGGCCACGTCACCACCAACACCCGATGACAGAAGGCCACGTCACCACCAACACCAGATGACTGAGGGCAACATCACCACCACCACCAGATGACAGGGGGCTACATCACCACCAACACCAGATAACAAAGGCTACATCACCACCACCACCAGATGACTGAGGCTACATCACCACCACCACCAGAGAACAGAAGGCTACATCATCACCACTACAAGATGACAGGGGGCTACATCACCACCAACACCAGATAACAAAGGCTACATCACCAGCACCACCACCAGAGAACAGAAGGCTACATCACCACCACCACCAGATGACAGGGGGCTACATTACCACCAACACCAGATAACAAAGGCTACATCGCCACCAACACCAGATGACTGAGGCTACAACACCACCACCACCAGAGAACAGAAGGCTACATCACCACCACCGGATGACAGGAGGTTACATCACCACCACCACCAGATGACAGGAGGCTACATCACCACCACCCCAGATGACTGAGGCTACACCACCACCAGATGACAGGAGGCTACATCACCACCACCAACAGATGACCACCACCACCAGATGACAGAGGCTACATTACCACCATCACCACAAGATGACAGGAGGCTACATCACCACCACCAACAAATGACCACCACCACCACCAGATGACTTAGGCTACATCACCACCACCACCAGATGACAGGAGGCTACATCACCACCACCAGATGACAGGAGGCTACATCACCACCACCACCAGATGACCACCACCACCAGCACCAGATGACAGAAGGCTACATCACCACCCTCACCAGATGACAGGAGGCTACATCACCACTGCCACCAGATAACAGAAAGCTTCATCACCATCACCACCACTTGACAGGCTACATCACCACCACCAACAGATGACCATCACCACCACCACCAGATAACTGAAGCTACATCACCATCACTACCAGATGACAGGAGGCTACATCACCACTGCCATCAGATAATAGAAGGCTACATCACCACCACCACCACCAGATGACAGGAGGCTTAAGTCACCACCAACACCAGATGACAAAAGGCTACATCACCACCCTCACCAGATGACAGGAGGCTACATCACCACCGCCACCAGATAAAAGAAAGCATCACCATCACCACAAGTTGACAGGCTACATCACCACCACCAACAGATGACCATCACCACCAGACAACTGAGGCTACATCACCATCACTACCAGATGACGGGAGGCTACATCACCACCACCATCAGAGAATAGAAGGCTACATCACCACCACCACCAACAAGATGACAGGAGGCTTAAGTCACCACCAACACCAGATGACAGAAGGCTACATCACCACCCTCACCAGGTGACAAGAGGCTACATCACCAACGCCACCAGATAACAGAAAGCTTCATCACCATCACCACCAGTTGACAGGCTACATCACCACCATCAACAGATGACCATCACCACCACCACCAGATAACTGAGGCTACATCACCATCACTACCAGATGACAGGAGGCTACATCACCACCACCAGATGACAGGAGGCTAAATCACCATCACCACCAGATGACGGGAGGCTAAATCACCACCACCAGATGACAGGAGGCTAAATCACCACCACCACCAGATGACAGGAGGCTAAATCACCACCACCAGATGACAGGAGGCTAAATTACCACCACCACCAGATGACAGGAGGCTAAATTACCACCACCACCAGGTGACAGGAGGCTAAAAACCACCACCACCAGATGACAGGAGGCTAAATCACCACCACCACCAGATGACAGGAGGCTAAATTACCACCACCACCAGATGACAGGAGGCTAAATCACCACTACCACAACCAGATGACAGGAGGCTAAATTACCACCACCACCAGGTGACAGGAGGCTAAAAACCACCACCACCAGATGACAGGAGGCTAAATCACCACCACCACCAGATGACAGGAGGCTAAATCACCACCACCACCAGATGACAGGAGGCTAAATCACCACCACCACCACCAGATGACAGGAGGCTAAATTACCACCACCACCAGGTGACAGGAGGCTAAATCACCACTACCACCACCAGATGACAGGAGGCTAAATTACCACCACCACCAGGTGACAGGAGGCTAAATCACCACCACCACCACCAGATGACAGGAGGCTAAATTACCACCACCACCAGGTGACAGGAGGCTAAATCACCACTACCACCACCAGATGACAGGAGGCTAAATTACCACCACCACCAGGTGACAGGAGGCTAAAAACCACCACCACCAGATGACAGGAGGCTAAATCACCACCACCACCAGATGACAGGAGGCTAAATTACCACCACCACCAGATGACAGGAGGCTAAATCACCACCACCACCAGATGACAGGAGGCTAAATCACCACCACCACCAGATGACAGGAGGCTAAATCACCACCACCACCAGATGACAGGAGGCTAAATCACCACCACCGCCAGATGACAGGAGTCACCACATCACTAGATGACTGAGGCACCACAACCAACACCACGCACCAGCTCTGTAGACCACATACTACAGTAGCTCCAGCTCTGTAGACCACATACTACAGTAGCTCCAGCTCTGTAGACCACATACTACAGTAGCTCCAGCTCTGTAGACCACACACTACAGTAGCTCCAGCTCTGTAGACCACATACTACAGTAGCTCCAGCTCTGTAGACCACATACTACAGTAGCTCCAGCTCTGTAGACCACACACTACAGTAGCTCCAGCTCTGTAGACCACATACTACAGTAGCCCCAGCTCTGTAGACCACATACTACAGTAGCTCCAGCTCTGTAGACCACATACTACAGTAGCTCCAGCTCTGTAGACCACACACTACAGTAGCTCCAGCTCTGTAGACCACATACTACAGTAGCCCCAGCTCTGTAGACCACATACTACAGTAGCTCCAGCTCTATAGACCACATACTACAGTAGCTCCAGCTCTGTAGACCACATACTACAGTAGCCCCAGCTCTGTAGACCACATACTACAGTAGCTCCAGCTCTATAGACCACATACTACAGTAGCTCCAGCTCTGTAGACCACATACTACAGTAGCTCCAGCTCTGTAGATCACACACTACAGTAGCTCCAGCTCTATAGACCACATACTACAGTAGCTCCAGCTCTGTAGACCACATACTACAGTAGCTCCAGCTCTGTAGACCACATACAACAGTAGCTCCAGCTCTGTAGACCACATACTACAGTAGCTCCAGCTCTGTAGATCACATACTACAGTAGCTCCAGCTCTGTAGACCACATACTACAGTAGCTCCAGCTCTATAGACCACATACTACAGTAGCACCAGCTCTGTAGACCACACTACAGTAGCTCCAGCTCTGTAGACCACATACTACAGTAGCTCCAGCTCTGTAGACCACATACTACAGTAGCTCCAGCTCTGTAGACCACATACTACAGTAGCTCCAGCTCTGTAAACCACATACTACAGTGGCTCCAGCTCTGTAGACCACATACTACAGTAGCTCCAGCTCTGTAGACCACATACTACAGTAGCTCCAGCTCTGTAGACCACATACTACAGTAGCTCCAGCTCTATAGACCACATACTACAGTAGCACCAGCTCTGTAGACCACATACTACAGTAGCTCCAGCTCTATAGACCACATACTACAGTGGCACCAGCTCTATAGACCACATACTACAGTAGCTCCAGCTCTATAGACCACATACTACAGTAGCTCCAGCTCTATAGACCACATACTACAGTAGCACCAGCTCTGTAGACCACATACTACAGTAGCTCCAGCTCTATAGACCACATACTACAGTAGCTCCAGCTCTGTAGACCACATGCTACAGTAGCTCCAGCTCTGTAGACCACATACTACAGTAGCTCCAGCTCTATAGACCACATACTACAGTAGCACCAGCTCTGTAGACCACATACTACAGTAGCTCCAGCTCTATAGACCACATACTACAGTAGCACCGGCTCTATAGACCACATACTACAGTAGCTCCAGCTCTATAGACCACATACTACAGTTGCTCCAGCTCTATAGACCACATACTACAGTAGCACCAGCTCTATACACCACATACTACAGTAGCACCAGCTCTGTAGACCACATACTACAGTAGCTCCAGCTCTATAGACCACATACTACAGTGGCACCAGCTCTGTAGACCACATACTACAGTAGCACCAGCTCTGTAGACCACATACTACAGTAGCTCCAGCTCTATAGACCACATACTACAGTAGCCTCAGCTCTGTAGACCACACACTACAGTAGCACCAGCTCTATACACCACATACTACAGTAGCACCAGCTCTGTAGACCACATACTACAGTAGCTCCAGCTCTGTAGACCACATACTACAGTAGCTCCAGCTCTGTAGACCACATACTACAGTAGCTCCAGCTCTGTAGACCACATACTACAGTAGCACCAGGTCTGTAGACCACATACTACAGTAGCTCCAGCTCTATAGACCACACACTTCAGTAGCACCAGCTCTATACACCATATACTACGGTAGCTCCAGCTCTGTAGACCACATACTACAGTAGCTCCAGCTCTGTAGACCACATACTACAGTAGCACCAGCTCTATAGACCACACACTTCAGTAGCACCAGCTCTTTAGACCACATACTACAGTAGCACCAGCTCTGTAGACCACACACTACAGTAGCACCAGCTCTATACACCACATACTACAGTAGCACCAGCTTTGTAGACCACATACTACAGAAGCACCAGCTCTGTAGACCACATACTACAATAGCACCAGTTCTGTAGACCACATACTACACTAGCACCAGCTCTGTAGATCACATACTACAGTAGCACCAGCTCTGTACACCACATACTACACTAGCACCAGCTCTGTAGATCACATACTACAGAAGCACCACTCTGTAGACCACATACTACACTAGCACCAGCTCTGTAGATCACATATTACAGTAGCACCAGCTCTGTAGACCACATACTACACTAGCACCAGCTCTGTAGACCACATACTACAGAAGCACCAGCTCTGTAGACCACATTCTACAATAGCACCAGTTCTGTAGACCACATACTACAGGTACAGTAGCTCTGTAGACCACATACTACACTAGCACCAGCTCTGTAGATCACATACTACAGTAGCACCAGCTCTGTAGACCACATACTACACTAGCACCAGCTCTGTAGACCACATACTACAGAAGCACCAGCTCTGTAGACCACATACTACAGTAGCACCAGCTCTGTAGACCACATACTACAGTAGCACCAGCTCTGTAGATCACATACTACACTGGCACCAGCTCTGTTGACCACATACTGCAGTAGCACCAGCTCTGTAGACCACATACTACAGTAGCACCAGCTGTGTAGGCCACATGCTACAGTAGCTCCAGCTCTGTAGACCACATACTACAGTAGCACCAGCTCTGTAGACCACATACTACAATAGCACCAGCTCTGTAGACCACATACTGCAGTAGCACCAGCTCTGTAGACCACATACTACAGTAGCACCAGCTGTGTAGGCCACATACTGCAGTAGCACCAGCTCTGTAGACCACTTACTACAGTAGCACCAGCTGTGTAGGCCACATGCTACAGTAGCACCAGCTCTGTAGACCACATACTACAGTAGCTCCAGCTCTGTAGACCATATACTTCAGTAGCACCAGCTCTGTAGACCACATGCTACAGTAGCTCCAGCTCTGTAGACCACATACTACAGTAGCACCAGCTCAGTAGACCACATACTACAGGTACAGTCGCACCAGCTCTGTAGACCACATACTACAGTAGCTCCAGCTCTGTAGACCACATACTACAGTAGCTCCAGCTCTGTAGACCACATACTACAGTAGCTCCAGCTCTGTAGACCACATACTACAGTAGCACCAGCTCAGTAGACCACATACTACAGTAGCTCCAGCTCTGTTGACCATATACTACGGTAGCTCCAGCTGTGTAGACCATATACTACGGTAGCTCCAGCTCTGTAGACCACATACTCGATTTAAGTTCTGTCGAACAGAGAAGACCTCATTAGCAATGTCGAGGTAATGAACGAACTTGCAAACAGCGATCACAAAGAAATTAGATTCCAGTTAGATTTTTAGGTCAGACCTAAAGGGAATTCCATTAAAGTCCCAGATTTCAGAAGGGCAGACTTTGATAGTTTAAAGAGGGAGCTGAGAGAGGGGGTGTCGCGCTTGGGGTGCGAGCCCGATAGATGACGCCGACCTGACAATGAGATCTGAGATTGCCGAGTTCCACGACAATTTAAATAATGAGTTACTTAATGCACTAAGGCAGAACATACCATACAAAAAACTCAGTTCAGACAATGACCCTAAATGGATAAATAATTATTTAAAGAACATTATTGGCCAAAGGAAGGCTATAGGTGGAAGGATAATTCGTGGCGAAATTTACCTCCGGGAGTATTATAAGGTACTGGCCGGTAGGGTTAAGACCGAGATAAGAAAAGAGAAGAGGAACTATGAACTGAAGATAGCTGGGGAGGCAAAAACAAACCCCAAAGGATTCTACCAAATGTATCAAACTAAAACACGAGATAAGATTGGACCAATACGTTCAGATACCGGCGAGCTAACTGATAACGATGGAGAAATGAGCAATAATCTGAATAAATATTTTTCAACAGTTTTCACCACCGAAAATTTAAACATGATGCCCAAGGCACCGACTCTATTCAGAGATAGTGAAGGAAACAAATTAAGCGAGATAGTAGTGACTAGTAACAATGTTAATAAGCAAATAGACAAACTAAAGCCTAATAAGTCACCTGATCCCGAAGAGATATTTGCCAGAGTATTAAAGGAATGTAAGGTAGAGCTTAGTATGCCCTTAGCAAAGTTGTTTAACATGTCATTAAAAACAGGTGTGGTACCAGAATCCTGGAGGATAGCGAATGTAATACCGATTTTCAAGAAGGGGGATAGATCACTATCCTCTAACTACTGCTCAATCAGTCTAACATCAATAGTAGGCAAATTACTGGAATCAATTACTTTAAACTATTCGAAACCACCTGGAGAAGCACAAGTTCATCAATGATTCCAACATGGCTTCACAAGCGGGCGTTCATGTCTAACTAATCTATTAACATTCTTTTCATCAGTTTTCGAATCGGTGGACGAGGGGCACAATTATGATGTGGTATATCTCGACTTTAGCAAAGCCTTCGACAGAGTCCCCCACGAAAGACTAATTAGAAAGGTAGAAGCACATGGCATCAAAGGTAATATCCTTAAATGGATTAGGGCATGGTTACAGGACAGGAAACAGCGAGTGAGCATTAACGGTACTAAATCGCATTGGAGCAACGTCACTAGTGGAGTTCCCCAAGGCTCAGTATTTGGACTATTATTATTTATTGTATACATAAACGACATAGATATCGGCATAGACAGCAACATAAGTAAATTTGCTGATGACACTAAAATAGGACATGTAATTAAATCTGACAAGGACTCTGCAAAACTACAGGAAGACCTAAACAAATTTTTCGACTGGTTGGAAAAATAGCAGATGAAATTCAATGTAGATAAATGTAAAGTACTCAGTATAGGAGATGTAAACAGGGAAACCAATTACCAGATGAACAACGATGCCATTGTGGAATCCGACTGTGAGAGAGATTTAGGAGTAATGATAAGTAGGAATCTTAAGCCAAGTTAACAATGTGTTTTTGCTCGTAACAAGGCTAATAAAGTACTTGGGTTCATACAAAGGAGTGTTAGTTACAAGACAAGTGAGGTCATCTTAAAATTATATCTAGCGCTTATGAGACCTCACCTGGATTACGCAGTTCAGTTCTGGTCACCGTATTACAGAATGGATATAGAATCCTTGGAAAGAATCCAGAGGAGAATGACAAGACTAATCCCGGGCATTAGGAACCTTGAATACAGAGACAGATTAAAGCATCTTAATTTGCACTCCCTCGAGAGACGTAGAGTGAGGGGTGACATGATAGAGGTGTATAAATGGGTGTCAGGGTTTAACAAAGGGGAAATTACAAAGGTACTCAAACTATCCAACCAGGAGCGAACTTGTAACAATGGTTTTAAATTAGACAAATTTAGATTTCGGCGTGAAATAGGTAAACACTGGTTTGGAAACGGAGTAGTGGATGAATGGAATAGCTTCAAACATAGGTTGGATGCTTATATGAGCAATAGGAGTTGGGTATAAACGGGACTGCCCAGCATGGGTCAATAGGCCTGCTGCAGTTTCCTCCATTCTTATGTTCTTATACTGTACTACAGTAGCTCCAGCTCTGTAGACCACATACTACAGTAGCTCCAGCTCTGTAGACCACATACTATAGTAGCTCCAGCTCTGTAGACCACATACTACAGTAGCTCCAGCTCTGTAGACCACATACTACAGTAGCTCCAGCTCTGTTGACCACATACTACAGTAGCTCCAGCTCTGTAGACCACATACTACAGTAGCACCAGCTCTGTAGACCACATACTACAGTAGCTCCAGCTCTGTAGACCACATACTACAGTAGCACCAGCTCTGTAGACCACATACTACAGTAGCTCCAGCTCTGTAGACCACATACTACTGTAGCACCAGCTCTGTAGACCACATACTACAGTAGCTCCAGCTCTGTAGACCACATACTACAGTAGCTCCAGCTCTGTAGACCACATACTACAGTAGCACCAGCTATGTAGACCACATACTACAGTAGCACGAGCTCTGTAGACCACATACTACAGTAGCTCCAGCTCTGTAGACCACATACTACAGTAGCTCCAGCTCTGTAGACCACATACTACAGTAGCTCCAGCTCTGTAGACCACATACTACAGTAGCACGAGCTCTGTAGACCACATACTACAGTAGCTCCAGCTCTGTAGACCACATACTACAGTAGCACCAGCTCTGTAGACCACATACTACAGTAGCACCAGCTCTGTAGACCACATACTACAGTAGCACCAGCTCTGTAGACCACATACTACAGTAGCACCAGCTCTGTAGACCACATACTACAGTAGCTCCAGCTCTGTAGACCACATACTACAGTAGCACCAGCTCTGTAGACCACATACTACAGTAGCACCAGCTCTGTAGACCACATACTACAGTAGCACCAGCTCTGTAGACCACATACTACAGTAGCACCAGCTCTGTAGACCACATACTACAGTAGCTCCAGCTCTGTAGACCACATACTACAGTAGCACCAGCTCTGTAGACCACACACTACAGTAGCTCCAGCTCTGTAGACCACACACTACAGTAGCTCCAGCTCTGTAGACCACATACTACAGTAGCACCAGCTCTGTAGACCACACACTACAGTAGCTCCAGCTCTGTAGACCACATACTACAGTAGCTCCAGCTCTGTAGACCACATACTACAGTAGCACCAGCTCTGTAGACCACATACTGCAGTAGCTCCAGCTCTGTAGACCACATACTACAGTAGCACCAGCTCTGTAGACCACACACTACAGTAGCTCCAGCTCTGTAGACCACACACTACAGTAGCTCCAGCTCTGTAGACCACATACTACAGTAGCACCAGCTCTGTAGACCACACACTACAGTAGCTCCAGCTCTGTAGACCACATACTACAGTAGCTCCAGCTCTGTAGACCACATACTACAGTAGCTCCAGCTCTCTAGACCACACACTACAGTAGCTCCAGCTCTGTAGACCACATACTACAGTAGCTCCAGCTCTGTAGACCACATACTACAGTAGCACCAGCTCTGTAGACCACACACTACAGTAGCTCCAGCTCTGTAGACCACATACTGCAGTAGCTCCAGCTCTGTAGACCACATACTACAGTAGCTCCAGCTCTGTAGACCACACACTACAGTAGCTCCAGCTCTGTAGACCACATACTACAGTAGCTCCAGCTCTGTAGACCACATACTACAGTAGCACCAGCTCTGTAGACCACACACTGCAGTAGCTCCAGCTCTGTAGACCACATACTACAGTAGCACCAGCTCTGTAGACCACATACTACAGTAGCACCAGCTCTGTAGACCACATACTACAGTAGTTCCGTTATTTGTTAAAAAAATTAGTTTTTCTATTTATTAAAATTTCAGCGAATAAACTTTAGATTAATCACCCTAATACAACCTGACCCCAGACATCATCTGGCTTCTTGTGTTACACTCTTAGTTCTATTATATTATGTACTATATAATATTCTTGTATCTGTAGTTCATACCCTATTGTGTACTTTATTGTATTGCAAATATTGTTTCTCCTGTTTTTTGGTGTAATGTATTAATAAAGCCTCCAAGTGCTCAACTCTAGTATCCATAATGTATTTTTACTGAAGATGTGATAAATTCCCAATAAAGATCAATAAAACAGACGAAATTGTCTCTGTAAAACCTTATTGAGACGCCATATGTAAATTAATAGACTGACAGCTAAAATATGATATTGTTTGTTAAATATAATAAAAAGACGATTGTTTTTAATATTCTAATACTCCTAAAAGCTGTTAATAAATAAAGCACATTATATACACAATAAAACTCTTGTTGAAGAATCAATACAACTGCACGAGCGGCTAGTAAGTTAATAAGGGCTTAAAATATACATATAACAAAATATAAACACAAATAGGAGTATAGGACCACCATGAATAGTAAGCAGTACTCTTACAGACTTAATTACACCTTAACGCCATTCTTAAAGCTCAAGAAACTGGATGAAAATATTGATCTGCAACCCAGGTGACACTACGAGAGCTCAGGCCCTCAATTGGTCCACTCTGTATCTGTATTTTTGGTTAAATAAACTGTTTCAATATTAAGTGTGGACGAGCAATTCTAATCCTGCGGCTCACAGAGTTGGCAGAGCATATGGCCTATAAGACAATAATAAAGGTTAATGTGAATGACATACTTCTTGGTCCAATGAATAAAACTTCGACCTGCCATTTTAGAGGTCCGAGTTCGATTCCCAGCACATCTCTGTTTTATTTATCTTTTGCTTTCGTTATGAAGAACTATTTTCGCTATGTTATTCACTAAAAGCTAACTGGACGATGAATTCGAGCTGTTTTAATGTATATTAGAACTGCCCCAACCCTTCAGCGCACAGTGGGGAGGACACCCGAGGTACAAAAGGAAAATAAAGTTTATAACAATGTAAGACCGTCATGTTCTAGTGCAGGGGTCCTTAACCTGGGGTCCATGGATGGGCTTCAGGGGGTCCGTGAAGGTCAGATAAAAAATTAACATTTATCTTCAATCCAAACACCAACAACCTTCACAGTGAAATGAACTTTTGAGCAGAATAAAGTTTTGTTTTGTTTAATTTGCACAAGATGATTGTATTTTTTTGTATGGAGTGGCCATTAATTTTTGCATAAACAAGTGTGAAACATAATTCTTTGTTAAGATTGTTTAATTTATTCATACTTTGTGTATGTCATACACTGTATGAGGCAATGAATTTTCAATAAAATAAAGTATATTCATTGTATGCAAAGTTGTGTTTATGTGCATTTTTCTAGGGAGGGGGTCCATAGCTTTCACCAGGTTCCCAAAGGCGATCCGTGACTCAAAAAAGGTTCAGAACCCATGTTCTAATGGATGAGTTTTACCTGCCACCCACCGAGGCCCGCGTTCGATTCCCAAAACTTCATTATTTTATTTCTCTCTTTCTCTTTCATTTCGTTATTGTACACTATATTCGCTGTATTATAGCCTAAGAGTTAATCAAAAGTGAAATTGAGCCATAACTTTGACGTTTTTACGTATTTTAACGTATATTCATGTTCGAAGCTTCAAATGCTTCAGTGAAGCATCAAAATGATTCATTGAAGATTCGTGACGTCACTCTGAACCTTCATATATAAAGTCTCGACTAACTCATTCTCGTCCATTCTTCACCGACCATCACCACTCACTGGCTGCAGCTGACGGACAGGTAAGCCCCACACCCCTAGTTTCCTTTATTTACATGAAAATATTTTCCCCGAGTGTCTACAGTCAAAATGGCCAAGAGAAAAGTTTATTCTTTTAGGTAGTGTTTAATATACTTAATTATGGCGCAATAAGGCTGATTTAAGTAAAAAACTTGCCGGTTGTTGCAGTTCACTTGCCTCCAAGGGTCGTATCCCCGAGTTTCACTGGGCTGTAAGGCCTATGGTACCTACTTTGCAGCTTAAATAAATACATTAATATGGTTTAGTATTATATTAAGTGCTTCTCTAACGTCTAACCAGTAATTTCTTAATGTTTTAGACAAATATACCGCCAAATGAGCCATGACAAACGAGCCTAAACTATAAGTTGGTGGCGGGTAACGAGCGTAAACCGTACATCAGTATTTACGTAATAATTAACCAGTAAGTGAGTACAATGACCAGATTTGGTTAGGTTACTGTATTATTTATTTTTTAATTTCACATTTTCCTTCTTGCTTCGAAGCCCAGCCCACTTTTGGCGGAGCCGGGTGGTCATAACTCAATAATGACGCATTTCCCCAAACTTTCATCACCGCCACTGAATTCAGCATTTAAAAATTGCCTTACACTGAGTAAGTTTAACAAAAATATAACGATTTTTGGCGGAATTACGATATAATATTTTTTACTGGCTAGTTCTTTGTTTACTCTTTAACTACGATTTCTGGGAGTTGAAACGGAATTTATTACAGGTTTTAGCCGGGCGAGGTGAGGTGGGGTGGGGTGAGGTGAGGTAGGGAGCCAGGTGAGGTGGGGTGGGGTGGGGTGAGGTGAGGTAGAGAGCCCGGCGAGGTAGGGTAGGGAGCCGGGCGAGGCGAGGTAGGGAGCCGGGCGAGGCGAGGCGAGGTGAGGTGGGGTGAGGTAGGGAGCCGGGCGAGGCAAGGCGAGGTCGGGAGCGGGGTGAGGCGAGGTGAGGTGAGGTAGGGAGCCCGGCCAGGTGAGGTCGGGAGCCGGGCGAGGCGAGGTGAGGTCGGGAGCCGGTGGAGGGCCAGACGTTTCTTTAGGTCGAGGTTCAGGTCTTTCAGAACACAGTATATATTAAATTCAGTAACATTAAGGGTTCCTGGTAAATATTTAAAAGTGGACAACCATAGATTTTACCATCGGAAAAACCTATTGCTCAACAACCAAAACTAACAACGTAACGTAACCTTGCCTAATCTAGAGGTTCGTTGGTTGTCTACTTGTAAAAAAAAAAAAAATACCGGGTTCCTAAAATATATGTTAAGATGTATATAAGGACACCGTTAAAATATACTGGTAAATAAGGCAGCAACCACCTAAATAACCTCTGGAAAATGTTAATGTTTGGCTCACCTGAAGATTCATCCCCAGCTTATTTCAGCTGAAGATCAACTTAACCGTAGTCAATCTACGTATTACAATGTGCTGGTGAATCTTTTTCTTTTTCAGATCAAGGAATGGCTACAGATCCAACTACAGTACAAAGCTCTGATATTGGCGTGGTGCAGTCTGTGGCCAGTGTGGTGCAGTATGAGGTCATAAGTGAAGTGT
The DNA here is from genome assembly GCA_958450375.1 of Homarus gammarus. Lineage (NCBI taxonomy): Eukaryota > Metazoa > Arthropoda > Malacostraca > Decapoda > Nephropidae > Homarus > Homarus gammarus. The sequence goes on along the minus strand of CAUDMG010003292.1, from coordinate 672,348 downwards.
GGTGCAGTATGTGGGGACAACAGACCACGAGCGAGAAGTGAAGCTTCTCATACTACACAACAATATTCCTTGAGGTAAATTTTAACGTTTTGTGTGAAGGTGTGGGTGGGTGTGGCCTGGTATGTTGTTATTTAATGTTTTGTAAGGGTGTGGGTGGGTGTGGCTTGTTGGTGGTCGTTTAACTCTGTGTGGGATTGTGGATGGGTGTGGTTTGTAGTGAGGTCATAATTATCACGTTTTGAGAGTGTAGGTGGGTTTGGCTTGTTGTGGGGTCATTTAACGTTTTTTGGGAGGGTGTTGGGTGTTGTATACTGGTGGGGGGGGGGGGGGCTGTGGTGGTGTATGGCAATGTGAGGGGGCGGGTTCTCTAGCTGCCACCAAGGTGTGGGGGCGCATTCTCGGTCTGCCACCAATGTGAGGGGGCCTGACTCCCTCTCTGTTTCTACACCACCCTCATCTTATTTACTTCTCTTAGTTCTTACTCTACTCAGTTCCGTCACCTATTCTTGGGTAGCATGGGCGAGGGTCTAGGCACGTGAGTATGGTAATTTTGGTATCAGGTCACTTGGATGGAAATAAAGGTAAAATACTGTGGGAGAAATGAATACACCTAAAGTACTCTAAAAACAAATTTATTAATATAAAATCCAAGGGGAAAATAATGTTATTAACATGTAACTGCCAGGCTCAGCTCCTGGGCCTATTGCAAACTCTGTCTTATGTACTGGTTTCCTTGTTTTCCTATTTACTCAACAGCAATTATTCGGACATTACACTCTTACCGTGTACCCAATACCTGATGTCACCTTACATTATATCGTAGGACCAGCTCCTTGTCTTTCCTCCCAAGACACTAATACTGATACAAACCCCGACATGGGTCCCCCACAACATGGGTAAGTATTAACAACACCTACAACCATACTGTGGACCATAATTCCAAGGCCTGTCACAGGGTATAGCACTGGCGCCTCTACAACTGCTGTTGTGGTCGGTTACACTCCGACCCGAGGTGGGTAGCCAGACACATGGCGGGTCTGGCCCAACGAAGCCTTGGGGCACATTAATCCGGCCGCATCGGTGCCATCTTCTCATATATGATCCCGGCTGGACATCTAATACATCCGAGGCCGTTGTTGGATGGTAGAGCGACTCAAGAATCACAATGGGATCGGGAGACAAACGGGGCAGCGTCAGGGGACCTGGATGGATGAAGGGACGAGCACTTACTAACTGTGACAACAACATCACGTTTCAGGGGACGTTGAAGACGTAAATATGACTTCACTCAGAGCATATCAACTACGTTACTGTAACACTTGCACTCAACTATTAATTGGGTCAAATCACTTAAAGAAGGGCAAATTACAACACAGAGTGGGTGGCCTACCTGTATGGGTGAAGGGACGGGCACTCACTAACGGTTGAAATGCCCGCGGGGCCCTCACTCAAAACAGACCAGGGAGTCCACCTACTTCTATTCCGATGAATTAATTTACTGTACACTCTGACCTTGAAATTGAGACTATGAACTCATTTTCATTCTCTATTATCATCTCAACTAACAATGCTCTGACTCAGCTATCGAAAGCCAAATTAAATTGATTACAAAGGTTTGGATGGCAACAGGTCCCAACATACAGCGTTTACTCCCATAGACCAAGACGGGGGAAACAGAGAACGGGAGACGTTTCCACTGGGGGGACTCAGAAGGTTTTGTGGACGTTTGAGCGTAATATGAATCCTTAAGGTTTTCAGGTTAGCCGTCATGACCATTACAGCAAAGGGTTGTGTTCTCAAATGAAGGATTTGTACACGAGGTGGGCAGGTGGTTGTGGTGTGAGGGGGCGCATTCTCTAGCTGCCACCAAAGTGAGGGGGCGCGTTCTTGGTCTGTCACCAATGTGAGGGGGCCCGACTCCCTCTCTGTTTCTACACCACCCTCATCTTATCTACTTCTCTTAGTTCTTACTCTACTCAGTTCCATCACCTATTCTTGGGTAGCATGGGCGAGGGTCTAGGCACGTGAGTATGGTAATTTTGGTATCAGGTCACTTGGATGGAAATAAAGGTAAAATACTGTGGGAGAAATGAATACTCCTAAAATTCTCAAAGAACAAGTTTATTAATATAAAATCAAAGGGGAAAATAGATGTTATCAACATATAACTACCAGGCTCAGCTCCTGGGCCTATTGCAAAATCTCTGTCTTATGTACTGGTTTCCTTGGAGTAACCCAGGGTAGAACACTAGGGCTCGCGGCCTTTGTTATTGTGGAGTAGCCAGACACATGGCTGGTCTGGGGTCTGGCCCAACGAAGCCTTGGGGCACATTAATCCGGCCGCATCGGTGCCATCTTCTCATATATGATCCCGGCTGGACATCTAATACATCCGAGGCCGTTGTTGGATGGTAGAGCGATTCAAGAATCACAATGGGATCGGGAGACAAACGGGAATCAGCGTCAGGGGACCTGTATGGATGAAGGGACGGGCACTTACTAACTGTGACAACAACATCACGTTTCAGGGGACGTTAAAGACGTAAATATGACTTCACTCAGAGCATATCAACTACGTTACTGTAACACTTGCACAATCAACTATTAATTGGGTCAAATCACTTAAAGAAGGGCAAATCACAACACAGAGTGGAAGGCATACCTGTATGGATGAAGGGACGGGCACTTACTAACGGTTGAAATGCCCGTGGCGCCCTCACTCAAAACAGGCCAGGGAGTCCAGCTACTCCTTTTCCGATGAATTAATTTACTGTACACTCTGACCTTGAAATTGGGACTATGAACTCATTTTCATTCTCTATTATCATCTTCACTAACAATGCTCTGACTCAGCAATCGAAAGCCAAATTAAATTGATCACAAAGTGTTGGATGGCAACAGGTCCCAACATACAGCGTCTACTCCCAAAGACCAAGACGGGGGAAACATAGAAAACGGGGAACGTTTCCACTGGGGGACTTGGAAGGGTTTTGTGGACGTTTGAGCGTAATATGAATCCTTAAGGTTTTCAGGTTAGCTCTCATGACCATTACAGTGGTGAAGTTTGTCATTATAACCAAGTGTAACCAAGCTGTCGAGGGGGACACTTAAGGGGGCATGAGGGAGGGAAGGTCTAGTAAGAGAACTGTAGTAAACCTTGCGTATAGTGCATGAAGCAGTGTAGAGATGTGTAGTACAGTAGAGTGAAGCAGTACTGTGTTGCTGTTGGTGAGAAGTAATTTGAGTAAACTAATGTGGAGGTAATGATTTATGTAAACAGATGGGGAAAGTTTAAGTACATGTGGTCTAGTGGTAGATGGATATTGTATGTTTAACATTCATTCTACATAAATAGCTACTTTACACATGTTGCAGGTGACAGATGGTGTACGTGAAGGCCAATGGAGAAGTGACAGAACATTGAGCAAGATTTAACAAGCAGCACGTTACTTCAGCCTCATCAGTTAAGTTACTTGCATATCTTAGCTAGTATGGTCATCCCAAAAACCACTCAACACTGTGCTCCTACACTGGGCAGTGGAGTGCGTGTGTGTGGCTGACTGTGTTTGGGGCCTAGTAGGTCTGTGTGTGGACCTAGTGGGTGTTGGAGGGCTGTGGAGGAGTGTGTGAACTGACCGTAGACAGACTGATCTTAGAGTAAATTAATATTAGTTGTAGTGACAGTATAAATATACAGGACTACATGCCTCTTAGTTACTAGAGAAAATTAGTAGTACTGTAGGTGTAAATACAGCAAGTTGTTGTGGGTGTGTTTCAACTAACATAACTTACTAACCTAACTTAACCAGCCTAACTTAGATTAAACATAACTTAACTAAACTCCACCAATTCCGTAATAATGTATCTATTTTACAGTAAATATATTAGATAAAAAATGTTTTAAGAACGTCAATTTAAATTATTTTATTATCCACTTACATTAACTGATCATGAATTGAAAGTTTATTTTGAATTTAGATAAAATTGAGACCTGTAAATTATATATTTTTTTAACTTGTGTACAGTTAGGGACTGTACGTGTGACCTAATTGTACATGAAAATTGAATGCTTAATGTCCATTCTACATTAATTACAACTTTAATCATGTTGCAGGAGATAGCTGATGTACTTGAAGGCCAATGAAGAAGTGAGGGAACCTTGAGCAAGATTTAACAAACAGCATAATACTTCAGCCTCATCAGTTAAGTTACTTGTACATCTTAGCTAGTATGGTCATCCCATAAACCACTCAACACTGTGTTCCTACACTGGGCAGTGGAGGGTATGTGTGTGTGGGGCCTGGCCGACTGTGTAATGGAGGGCTCTGAAGGACTGTGTGATGCAGGGCTCTGAAGGACTGTGTGTGATGCAGGGCTCTGAAGGACTGTGTGTGATGGGGGGCTCTGAAGGACTGTGTGTGATGGGGGGCTCTGAAGGACTGTGTGTGATGGGGGGCTCTGAAGGACTGTGTGTGATGGGGGGCTCTGAAGGACTGTGTGTGATGGGGGGCTCTGAAGGACTGTGTGTGATGGGGGGCTCTGAAGGACTGTGTGTGATGGGGGGCTCTGAAGGACTGTGTGATGGTGGGCTCTGAAGGACTGTGTGTGATGGGGGGCTCTGAAGGACTGTGTGTGATGGGGGGCTCTGAAGGACTGTGTGTGATGGGGGGCTCTGAAGGACTGTGTGTGATGGGGGGGCTCTGAAGGACTGTGTGTGATGGGGGGCTCTGAAGGACTGTGTGTGATGGGGGGCTCTGAAGGACTGTGTGTGATGGGGGGCTCTGAAGGACTGTGTGTGATGGGGGGCTCTGAAGGACTGTGTGTGATGGGGGGCTCTGAAGGACTGTGTGTGATGGGGGGCTCTGAAGGACTGTGTGTGATGGGGGGCTCTGAAGGACTGTGTGTGATGGGGGGCTCTGAAGGACTGTGTGTGATGGGGGGCTCTGAAGGACTGTGTGTGATGGGGGGCTCTGAAGGACTGTGTGTGATGGGGAGCTCTGAAGGACTGTGTGTGATGGGGGGGCTCTGAAGGGCTGTGTGTGATGGGGGGGCTCTGTAGGGCTGTGTGTGATGGCGGGGCTCTGTAGGGCTGTGTGTGATGGGGGGGCTCTGTAGGGCTGTGTGTGATGGGGGGGCTCTGAAGGGCTGTGTGTGATGGGGGGGCTCTGAAGGGCTGTGTGTGATGGGGGGGCTCTGAAGGGCTGTGTGTGATGGGGGGGCTCTGAAGGGCTGTGTGTGATGGGGGGGCTCTGAAGGGCTGTGTGTGATGGGGGGGCTCTGAAGGGCTGTGTGTGATGGGGGGGCTCTGAAGGGCTGTGTGTGATGGGGGGGCTCTGAAGGGCTGTGTGTGATGGGGGGGCTCTGAAGGGCTGTGTGTGATGGGGGGGCTCTGAAGGGCTGTGTGTGATGGGGGGCTCTGAAGGGCTGTGTGTGATGGGGGGCTCTGAAGGGCTGTGTGTGATGGGGGGCTCTGAAGGGCTGTGTGTGATGGGGGGCACTGAAGGGCTGTGTGTGATGGGGGGGCTCTGAAGGGCTGTGTGTGATGGGGGGCTCTGAAGGGCTGTGTGTGATGGGGGGGCTCTGAAGGGCTGTGTGTGATGGGGGGCTCTGAAGGGCTGTGTGTGATGGGGGGGCTCTGAAGGGCTGTGTGTGATGGGGGGGCTCTGAAGGGCTGTGTGTGATGGGGGGGCTCTGAAGGGCTGTGTGTGATGGGGGGGCTCTGAAGGGCTGTGTGTGATGGGGGGCTCTGAAGGACTGTGCGTGATGGGGGGCTCTGAAGGACTGTGCGTGATGGGGGGCTCTGAAGGACTGTGCGTGATGGGGGGGCTCTGAAGGACTGTGCGTGATGGGGGGCTCTGAAGGACTGTGCGTGATGGGGGGCTCTGAAGGACTGTGCGTGATGGGGGGGCTCTGAAGGACTGTGCGTGATGGGGGGGCTCTGAAGGACTGTGCGTGATGGGAGGGCTCTGAAGGACTGTGCGTGATGGGAGGGCTCTGAAGGACTGTGCGTGATGGGAGGGCTCTGAAGGACTGTGCGTGATGGGAGGGCTCTGAAGGACTGTGCGTGATGGGGGGCTCTGAAGGACTGTGCGTGATGGAGGGCTCTGAAGGACTGTGCGTGATGGGGGCTCTGAAGGGCTGTGCGTGATGGGGGGCTCTGAAGGACTGTGTGTGATGGGGGGCTCTGAAGGACTGTGTGTGATGGGGGGCTCTGAAGGACTGTGTGTGATGGGGGGCTCTGAAGGACTGTGTGTGATGGGGGGCTCTGAAGGACTGTGTGTGATGGAGGGCTCTGAAGGACTGTGTGTGATGGGGGGCTAGAGGAGTGTGTGATGGAGGGCTCTGAAGGACTGTGTGTGATGGGGGGCTCTGAAGGACTGTGTGTGATGCGGGGCTCTGAAGGACTGTGTGTGATGCGGGGCTCTGAAGGACTGTGCGTGTTGGAGGGCTCTGAAGGACTGTGCGTGTTGGAGGGCTCTGAAGGACTGTGCGTGTTGGAGGGCTCTGAAGGACTGTGCGTGATGGAGGGCTCTGTATTATTATTATTATTATTACTGTAGTATTATTATTAGGTGAGAGGATCGTCAAAAAGCATTATGTTGTGTTTTTTATGGGGATGGATAATATGCTGCTGTGTGAAATGTTGGGTGGAGCTGTTTGAAAACTTTAGGGGCCTTGTTGGGTAAGAGGAACACCATAGCATGACACAATTGTTATACCATAGAAGTAAGAGTAAATGAATATAGTCTGCATTTGATGTTAGATTGGGTTAAGTTAGATTAAATTATGGTTAGGTTTGGTTTGGTTAGATAAAGTACACCTGGAAAGGGTTTACAAGTGTGAAAAAGTTATTATTTTAAGTCTGCAAATTATGTTTTATCTTATTTCAACCGACTGATGTTTGTCTGAACTCAAAAATGGAGGCAGCAATTTTTTGGTAAAGTGATAAACCCTGACAGCTGTGACTCTACCGAGACAGGACATGTAGCTGTGTTAGTGGAGTGTAAGACAGGAACAGTTATGGCCGCCCACACGTTACCTAAAAAAAAAGTGTCGCGCAACTTATCATGTGGTCTGGACAAGTATTCTAGATGGTATTGAATTAGTTTAATTTGATCTCATGAAGAGCAGGAACCTCAGTTTATTTCCCCTGATTAAACACCATAATATTAAATGGGGTGATTATGGTTAGGTTAATTAGATTAGGTTAGTTTGGTTTAGCCTTAGGGCGTTTAGTCATCGGGTGAACTAAGCTGGGGTTCCTAATCTTCATGTGATATGTTTAATCTGGTATATGGTGACACAACCTCTCCTTAGGAGTTGATATGGTTAAACTACATAACTCATGCATTTTATTGATGATGCTCTACATAGGAATTAAGTATGTTGATTTGCATTTATTGTTGCAGTTGATGGCACTCAAGCAGTTGTAGTCGTAGGTAAGGAATCAGTGGTGAGTTTTGGGGTACCAGCACCTTACTCAGTATTCCATGCCTCACATAAAGTACAAGGCAAGTATGGGGCATGCAATTTGGTATGGAGGACAAAGACTTACATCCTTGGTAATGATGTGTTGTGGCCACAAAGATGCCTTGGTCTTCTCTGATGGTATTCAGTCTTGCTTGTGCCTTGTTTCTGTCATAGCTCAAGATAGGGTGGAAGTGTAAGTCAAAAATTGCCATATGCTGGTGTCATTAAAATTATTTGTGAAAATGTGGATCGCATTGAAATGTTTACCCGTGATGGCCGACTGCTCATAATAAAGATGATAATCCAAAAGTGAATTCCATGTTGCATGACCACGAACTGCCTTGCACTTACGATGGAATGATGGCAGTAGTCCGACGGTGCTCAGATTTGATGGATGAGGAGGAAAATAATATAGAATCAATGGATTTATACCTAAGACAACTAAGGTTAGCACACAGGCTCTTAAGTGAACCCCAGTTATCTTTATTTTCCACTGATGTTAGAGTGGAACAAAATATTGAACAAAAGGAATCTTACCTTGTACATATACAGTATGACAGTTAATAAAGATGTTGACTTAGATGGACAGTGGTGGAGACTTAGTATAGTTATTCTCAGACTAGATGGAACACAATTACAGGTATTCAATACTAAGCTTGACAGTGGATGCTTTAAGAGAACTCTGTTTGTCTATAGCATTACCTGCACTTGACCTTAGCAGCGTGAAGGGTAGAACTGGAAAGTTACTTGGTATTGGAGCACTTTTCCTCATCTCGTCCTGTGTGTCGAGTCATGGCTTGTACCACAACAGTTGACATACTTCACTTCCTTACATATGAGCATAATTTAAGTACAGATACTAAACAATTTACATCTTCAGATTCTGGCTCAACTTTTCAGAAAGCGGTGAAGGGGACAGAATGTACAGATTCTAAATCTTGTATACACAGACTTAATTCTTATCTGTAGAGTGAGTTTTTTCTATATAGTAGAAGATAACACTCCATCTTTATTTGGACCATTACTCAGTTTTACTCCATCAGACTCTGAGGGTGAGAACAGTGTGACTAATAACCACCAAATAACATTCTGGTACCATAGTGACTGTGTTCATCTCCAATTTTCCACAAAAGGCAACAAAACTATTGACACTAGAAGGCTCAAAACCATCAGTGGTTCTGTCGTTAAAGGCAGTCCTACAGAGGAGGGCGAGAAAACAGACAAATTTCTGCACCAGTGACTCTCTCTCTATCAGTGTTGAAACAGGCACGTGATGTTCATAGCATAGTTATTGAAGAAAATTCAGAATCAACACAGATGGTTATCTGCCACCTCCACCATTCTATCACAAACTTAATATCATTACTGCCACTGTGATAACTTGAGCACTTGTCACAGTTACACAAAAAGGTGCTGCACTGTACTGTATGGCTATCAACATTCCCGGTAATAGAAACATTATTGAATTTAGAGTACAATACATACATGTTTGGTTCTTAATTTCCTTAAAGAACTTGGCATCGTCTGGAGGAGTGTATAGCTTCTTTTATGTCATTTATGAAGCAAGCAAACAAACAACAACGGGCCCAATGCACTGCCATGTCGGGGGTACCACAGGTGGTGAGATGATAGAATTATTAATTATAGTTTATATTTGTTTACTTAGCAGTATGTAATCAGATATAATATTGATTATATAGAACATAATGATTATAAAATGTATAATCAATATTTTTGTAAAACCTAGACTTTTATTTCAGTTTCAGTAATTAAAAACAAATGCTACTAATGAACATAATGTAGGCTATATATATATATATGGGCCAGAAATTTTATAACTCCTTATACTGAATGTTATTAATTTTGGTGTATACTGTACAGAGAACAAGTCATTCACCTGATATATGGTAACCAAAATAATATACTGTATCAAGAATTTTGTTTCACCGAATATTGTTAGTGAAAATTTTAGTACGTACAAAACGGGAAGGAGGGGAGGGGCTGTCTAGTACAAACAGTACGGTACATCACCCATTATACGATATACATTACAGTAGTAAAAGTCATGTGTGGAAGTTAAACAAAATTAATTAATAAACAAATGGGGAATATCTTGTTTGTTAATCGTTACTGTCGTCTTTTTACTCTTCCTCTGATTAAAAATATATCGTGAACTGTACAATGAAGATTAGGAACCTACCTTATTTCACCTGATGATTTAATATCCTTATGCTAATTTGGAGGTTAGGTTAGATTAGAGTGTTTAATCAAGGTAGACAAAATTGAATGAAAAAAAAAAGCTGAAAAAAGGCATTAATATAAAAGTCTTGAAATTGTAAAGTAATAAATTTATGACAAAACTCGACAATTCTGACTAAAAAAAATATTGAGGAACATTGGAGAGGTTGAACATGCCCAATACAGTACTGTATAAGGGTGAACTGGTTGACGTTTAGTGTGTGACCGACTGGTAAGCTTCTGTCAATTTGTCTTACTGATCACCATTGTTACATACTTCACCTGCACTTCCTAGTGTTACGAACCACGCCACCAATTGTCATGATCTACCTACCCAGCACTACGAACCACTCCATCTATTGTCTTGATCTACCTACCCAGCACCACGAGCAACGCCATCTAGGGACGAAACACGAGTATGACTCGTCTTAGTTACCACTCCGGGGTTTCCCTTCTCCATATCCTGGTTGTTGCGTCACCTCCTCAAAGTCTTCTTCGTCAGCTCCAATTCGAGGAGAGAGGACTTCACTCTGGGAAGTGACCACAGGATCACCTATTCTGGAAACCTACGGCACAGTGACTACCGACCGTCTTCTACAATACTCAGCCTTGCTCGTCAGCCATCTCAGCTCCTCACTTAAGTATTTGTAATCTTATATTGCCTCCCCCACGTCCACTTGCTTCAAATTATTGTATGTTGTATTAATATGTATATACTGTTAATGTTTAGGTTAAGTATGGTTAAGGGTAAATTATAGGAAGCTGAATATTTTGTTAAGGAATTTATGGTACTTTATTATACACAACAAAAACTCTCATCCTTTGTCTACCCTTTTATAGTCCGATTGTCTGTTTTTTTTTTGTTGTTGCCTGTTGGGATCTGGGTAGACTTTTTAACTATATTCTAAATCCCCAACTCGTAACACTAGGCACAGGGACTTGTACTGTATACTCCCAGGGACTTAATACCCGTATACCCGTTCTGTATACAGTACAGTATCTACAAAGTGTATACAGTATTCATGCTGAACTGAATAATTTATATACTGTACATGATTATCTAATTGCAAATCTATGACAATTTTACTGAAGAAAAATTAATATTATTAATAAAGTATTTAGTGGGATAGAATAGATTATTGATTAGCAATTCAACATGTACAATAAAATACAATATGGGTAAAAACAACTTGTCATTGAGAACATTATTGTAATATCAGTAAGTTGTGAGTTAAGACCCATAGTACAGTATATAAAAATATGTATAAATAATAATTCTAGATCTATATTTATGAGTCAGACAGCCACCACCACCACTGACTCACTCAAAAAGGTTAATTGAATTCGTAGTTATATACTAAAAAGGCGATATTTTAAATATACATATTTTTGTTTTAATATTTTTCCAAAGGTTAATCAACATCACTGTGATGCAAATATTTATTAACACAAGTAAAAAATATGATTAAACAGAGCAAATAAAATACTGATTAAAATCACTTAATTATCATCGCTTGGAAAAATATAATGTCAAACTAGTTAATGAAATTCAGTGGTGGTAAAGAAGGTAGGTCATGGATAACGATGGTACAGCACACTTTATACTAAGATTTAAAACACAGTGGCAGCATGGCGGTACTGCACTTGATCCTTTACTTCCTCAACAGTAAAGTTAGAAACTCGTATACTGTTGGGTGGACTGGGAGAGCCCTGGGATTGAACCAATGACTCTTTGGACAGGAAGTGAATACTGTATCTATTTCCCAGTTATAAAAAGGCAAGGAAAAACACAGATTACGTCGGTTGAACAAATGAGATACACATTTTTTATAGTTTATATATGAAATAACTTAGTAAAAAATCCTATCTAATCAAGGAGCAATAAAAAGGTATTGAATGGTGAAAGGTTAATATCAATAGTCGCAAGCCAATAAGGGCCAAGTGTAAGTCAAGCGACTTTCTTATTGGTCAGTCTGGTGTTTGTCAATGAGAGAGAGAGAGAGAGAGAGAAAGAAAGAAAGACTACAAGAGGTACAAACTACTCAAATGAAGGACCTATTTCTCACAACGCCCCCCAAACTACGGGCTGCATCACGGATCATGGAAGCAGTCAACGGCAGTAGGTGCCTCAAAGTGACCGTCCTTACCGTAAGTGATACCTGTGGATAGTACTTAAGAGTGTTCCTGTTGAGTGAAAAAGTAAAGGTGGCAACACTTTGTGACCCGACTTTTCCATGCATCGCTTATCAAATATTTGAATCGCATAACTGATAATTTATGCTCCCATACTGCAGTGACATAATACCCATGGATGAGATAACCTTATCTGATGGTCTAGTTGTTATTGTTTTAAAAGTCCAGTCCAATTACCTGCATATTAAGCACCCAGCTTATATCATACGAAGATTAACCACCCTAGCATTACCAAGGGTGGAAATAAGGTTAGGGCAGGTTAAGATAGGTTAGGGCAGGTTAAGTTAGTCTAGTATGGGTGAGTTTAGGTTAGCTTAGGTTAGGTTAGGTGAGTTTAGTTTAGGCAATCCGTTACGACTCTTAGTTGTTTAACTCTCTGGTGTTGTTTATTAAATATTAAGACAATGTATCACCACCTTCCCCTTACAGTACCAACCCTTCCTGATGGTGCTGGGTCGCGCCCCACATTGGAGATTCGTCGGCATGTTGACAATAGTGTTGGACATTCTGGCTCAACATCTCGGCTTCTGGTGAGTGTCTAAATCGTTGAGAATCACCCACTGAGTTGTGTTGTTATAATTGTTATAATTCACGGATGGACAGGTTTTGAAATATTTACCAAAGTGATATAAACATACGAGCTAATGTTCAAGTGATTCAAATATACTGTAAGTTTTCTTCCCGTTTGTGTGTGTGTGTCACCAGCTTTGAGTACCTGGTGCCAAATGACAGCATGTTTGGTGACCTCCTCGATAACGGCACCCTCACAGGACAAGTGGCACTCCTCAACCGCTCTGTACGTTATGTTAAACACAATTTTATTACAGTATGAGGAAAACTTTTCAAATCTAACGTGAAAATTAACTGAGAGTATTAATGGTAACTTTGTAAATATTCATAGTATAGAGTAGACGATGGTTTACTTTAATATTTATTAAATACTCAACAAAAACAAATAACTACGTGGTGGTGGTTTTAGGAGGCAGATCTGTCGGGGTTGCTCTCCATTACCAGCGGCCGAGTGGGTGTGGTGGACTTCAGCGAACCACTCTTTGTGGACGAGTTCATTATAGCGCATCTACGGCCAGTCATCGGTTCGGACATGGCTGGTTTCGTAAAGCCCTTTAACCCCTGGGTGTGTATTATCTTCACTGTTTCTATAGTCTTCTGCCTCCACCTTACTGTTATTATAAACCTGAACTAAACTATATACCTGCATTGTCTATATACAGTACATACAGAATCATGGTAAACTTGTATGACGATTGTCACTAAATAATTGCCTAATCGAATTAATATGGACAACGTCAAATAAAATAATTGGCTTCCTAACAGACCCACGAATTACCAGAATTGTTCACTAATTACTAGTCCTCAATTGTCAAAAAACATAATATTTACCTTGAAATCTGAGCCATTCTATCGTTCACATCAAAACTACTGTTTCGGTGGCGGCAGATGTGGGCCCTGGTGTTCCTCAGTATCATCGCGATCTTCGTCGCCATCTTCCTCACGCTCTGGAGACACTGCACCTTCATTCCACTGACAAGAGGTCCAGTTGTTGAGGATACTGATGGCGATTTTATGTGGTACGCTGAGAGGTCTTTCATGTGGACTGTGGCCATTTTGCTGTGTCAGAGTAAGTGAGGAGCTGACTGAGAACGAATGGCAGATGTCACCATTACCTTATAACACCTGGCATATTACCACGATATTATGTACTTAACACTTTCTTCAGTTTTCCTTTTTAATCGTGAATCTATAGACATTAAGGATGTCTAGATGCTTTTTATCTCGTTAAATTTAAAACTCAAATAGTTCTCAAGATTACTTCAGTTTTCTATCAATTTTGTAATTTCAGCTTAATTTTCTTTAATAGATATTAAAGAAAATGAACCTGGAATAGGTAAATATCTGGATAACTTAAATAATTTTGAGAACTATTTAAGTTTTAAGTTTAAAGAGATAAAACCCATGTTTCTCAACAGAACTCTTACAGGTCTCCCGAATGAGCCGAAGAGCGTGTCGGTGCGTGTGGTGGTGGGTCTGTGGCTGCTGGTGTCGTTTATCCTGGGTAGTGTCTATCGCTCCAACCTCAAGGCCATGTTGATTCTGCCCAAGATCGTCCTGCCCTTTGACAACCTGGCCGAACTACGCGACTCTCAGATACCTCTTTTTGTCACGGAGTCTACCCATATTCACCGAGCAATTGTAGTGAGTCTATCTCTCTTTCTTGGTCGCCCTCTTCAACCTTAACATTTGAAGCACCACCATCAGTATAAGGATTTTGTTTGGTATTGAATTTTGGCACTAGTTATGCGAACAATGTTTCCACTTTTTTCCCACCAATATTATTACAGACAGTTAGTAATAAAGCCAACCCATCCTCCTCCTTTGTATATGAGTCACAACATGCATCAATCAGTCGCATATTCCCCTTCCTCCATGCACGTTTCCTTGTGTTGGGCCCACTGACTCCCATGTTTACCTCATTTATTTATTTATTTATTTTAGTTTTATTCATTTTTATTAATTATTATTAATTATATTATTATATTTTCGCCCCCAGGCCCTGATGTGGGTCAGTGACCTTTGCCTGGGTGGGCTAATCCCCGTAACAACAACAAAACCCAAAAAATAATCACAAAAGACAACCTTATCCCTCATCAGTTTACCAAAAACTTTCACACTTCGAGCATCATGATTTACATTTAAAAAATATATACAGTAGACGTTTTTAATAAACAACTCACAATGGGTTGGTGTACTGCGGTAACGCGCATTACTCTCATCATATGTCAAGGGTTCGAGCCTCGGACAGGACATACGTGAGAAGAGTGTTATTCAGTGTGACCTTCACTACCTAACACCACAGGTTTCCCGGTCAGCGGTTTCCTCCTGTACTAACACTGGACAGACCGCCCAAACGGCTAGTGAGCTAATAAGTGGCGAATATGATATTAAAAAAAAAGCGAGTAAAGTTTAGTTTTTAGTGTATTTATTCTACATAATAATAATAATAATAATAATAATAATACCAATAATAATAATACCAATAATAATGCAGTAATAATAATAATCATCCCTTTTACCTCAACTTGTGCGTGTGTGCGACCAGTGACCTTTATCTTCACCAGGAAGCCAACGTTAACACCTCCTTGGCCCAGGTGAGAGGTCAGACCTACTGGCACGTAGACCAATTTAAAGCCATCGCGGACTTGTATGCTGGCCGCCACGCCACCGCCGCAATAGGAGCTTCAGCAAAGTCCGTCATCCATTCTTACTTCTCCAAGGTACTGTTGAGAGAGAGAAAGATTGATAGATAGATTAAAACAAAATAATTAATTGATAATAGATGGAGGACGATTTAGCTATGAAACAGACAGGTAGACAGACACTTAATAGCCCCACATTGCAGACAGGTCATTGTAACGTATACGTGATGTCGGGTGACGTTCTTCCGGGAATCAGCCAGTCTCTCGCTTTCCCCAAGGGGTCAACACTCAAGCCTAAAGTCGACAATGTGTGAGTGTTGCTACTTATATCTCACGACGATTATTGAATGTCTCACGTGTGCTTTAATATCTAACATGTATTAAACATTTCAATGCATTTAATCTCACATGTGACAATTTATGTCTCATTAGCATTCGTAGGCTGAAGGAGTCGGGTATTTTGGATTACCTCTTCCTGAAGTCTGTCTTCAATTCCACCGAGTGTCTCAAGCCCTTCAATACCGCCGCCGTCACCTCCAGTGATCTCCGCAGCCTCGATTTAGGAGACTTTTACGGCGTCTTCTCCCTCTATGCTGCGGGTGAGTGGTGCTGGTGCTTGTCACAAATAAACGATTTACCTTCTCCCTGTGTTAATTATTCTCTTAATTCTCAGTCTAACTTGCTTCCAGGAGAGGATAGTTCCCATAGCAGCCCCATAACTAGTCCAGGGGCTCAGTAAAGGTATAACTGGGGTTAAAAATAAGGAGTTGCTAACACACGTCTCCCGAAAATTTTTAATTACTGTATTATTAGTGTTATTTATATTACTATTACCCAGGTATCGTGGTAGCCGGGTTGACCTTCGTGCTGGAGAAGCTGTTGGGTCGCGGGAGACAGTAGGGGTAGGTGGATGTTGGTGCGGTCAGCTGGTTAACATTGACCTACCACACGTCTCTTGTCTCAGATGGTTGACACTCGTCTGCCCTCACCAATCACTGACACGGAGACCTGTGAAGCAGCTTAGTTTGTTGTCCTGATATAAATACATTAATATTATTATTATTATTATTATTATTATTATTATTATTATTATTATCATCAACGCTCATAGGGGCGTTATTGGTTTGTTGCTGGAGAAATATACCCTTAACGTTGACGCGTACCATATAATTCGGTCAAAACCTGTTAAAGAACATTTCTCATATAACAAATGCTGTTATCTCAGGACACATATTATGAAATACAATCAATATACAGTACATAGCCTGTTAACATCTTAAATATAACTCGCATGTTATAACTATTGATACAGGAGACAATTGGTATAATATGATCAAATTGCAGTACACAAATATACTTATTAAAGTTATTTAGAGTTTCTTAGCAGATTCTAATACTTCACGATCACTCACGTTTTAGGGTCTAGTGGTCTGAACCAACGTGTTGTCTGTACTGTAGACTACCCTCGAGGGCAATCTCAGCCCGGAGGCGAGGGCCATATGTTTTCGTAACACCTCAGCAGATTGGTCAGCAAATTCGTTGTCAACCCTATATCTCTTATCTCACCCCCCCCCTCTCTCTCTCTCTCTCTCTCTCTCTCTCTCTCTCTCTCTCTCTCTCGCCTAGTTTATCTTATTGTGGTTATCCCTCTCTTTCTGGCTCTTCTAGCTTTTCTTACTGTGGCGGTAACAATTATTATTTCCACCGTTAATGTTTACTTTGTAATTCTTAATATCAGTTGAAAATTTATATCGTCGTCTTTGCTACTTGACAATACAATTAGTTAACTATTCGTAATCGTATAGAAATAATAATAGTAAAATTAATGACAGTAACTACTACTACTAATAATAATAACCACTTAATTGTAGTGTACTGTATATTCACAAGTACTGTATGTTAAAAATAAACGACACTGCTTTCAATCCATTTTTTATTTCCATAGTAAACCCGCTTTCCCTTTTAAATATACAATATATAGTAGATAGGTATAGCTAGAAATTGTATGCAGTAAATCATTAATCATTTCTCTCTTGGTTTCATGTACTACCGAGTTACATCCACAAGCACACACTACAGTGACGAATAGCTACAAGACACTTTGCTTTGCTTGAGTGCAGTGACAAGTCTCACTTTATACACTGGCCGACATCAACACATCTCCTCACACTCACTACTGAACTTACTGCCAACACCCATTAAATCGTCCTGTGTGTAAGCCTCAAGATATAGTGGTGGTGATAGTGTAGTGGTGGTGATAGGGTAGTGGTGGTGATAGTGTAGTGGTGGTGATAGTGTAGTGGTGGTAATAGTGTGGTGATAGTGTGGTGGTGGTGGTGATAGTGTAGTGGTGGTGATAGGGTAGTGGTGGTGATAGTGTGGTGGTGGTGATAGTGTAGTGGTGGTGATAGTGTAGTGGTGGTGGTGGTGGTGATAGTGTGGTGGTGGTGGTGATAGTGTAGTGGTGGTGATAGGGTAGTGGTGGTCATAGTGTAGTGGTGGTGATAGTGTGGTGGTGGTGGTGATAGTGTGGTGATAGTGTAGTGGTAGTGATAGTGTAGTGGTGGTGATAGTGTAGTGGTGGTGATAGGGTAGTGGTGATGGTGATAGTGTAGTGGTGATGATAGTGTAGTGGTAGTGATAGTGTAGTGGTAGTGATAGTGATAGTGCAGTGGTAGTGATAGTGTGGTGGTGGTGATAGTGTAGTGGTGGTGATAGTGTGGTGGTGGTCATAGTGTAGTGGTAGTGATAGTGTGGTGGTGGTGATAGTGTAGTGGTAGTGATAGTGCAGTGGTAGTGATAGTGTAGTGGT
This sequence comes from Homarus gammarus, assembly GCA_958450375.1. NCBI lineage: Eukaryota > Metazoa > Arthropoda > Malacostraca > Decapoda > Nephropidae > Homarus > Homarus gammarus. Next base: position 654,420 of record CAUDMG010003292.1, on the reverse strand, counting down.
AGTGATAGTGATAGTGCAGTGGTAGTGATAGTGTGGTGGTGGTGATAGTGTAGTGGTAGTGATAGTGTGGTGGTAGTGATAGTGTAGTGGTAGTGATAGTGCAGTGGTAGTGATAGTGATAGTGCAGAGGTAGTGATAATGTGGTGGTGGTGATAGTGTGGTGGTGGTGATAGTGTAGTGGTAGTGATAGTGTGGTGGTGGTGATAGTGTGGTGGTAGTGATAGTGTGGTGGTGGTGATAGTGTGGTGGTGGTGATAGTGTGGTGGTAGTGATAGTGATAGTGCAGTGGTAGTGATAGTGTGGTGGTGGTGATAGTGTGGTGGTGGTGATAGTGTGGTGGTGGTGATAGTGTGGTGGTAGTGATAGTGATAGTGCAGTGGTAGTGATAGTGGGGTGGTGGTGATAGTGTGGTGGTGGTGATAGTGTAGTGGTAGTGATAGTGATAGTGCAGTGGTAGTGATAGTGTAGTGGTAGTGATAGTGTGGTGGTGGTGATAGTGTGGTGGTAGTGATAGTGATAGTACAGTGGTAGTGATAGTGTGGTGGTGGTGATAGTGTGGTGGTGGTGATAGTGTAGTGGTAGTGAGTGTAGTGGTGGTGATAGTGTGGTGGTGGTGATAGTGTGGTGGTGGTGATAGTGTAGTGGTAGTGAGTGTAGTGGTGGTGATAGTGTGGTGGTGGTGATAGTGTGGTGGTAGTGATAGTGATAGTGCAGTGGTAGTGATAGTGTGGTGGTGGTGATAGTGTGGTGGTGGTGATAGTGTAGTGGTAGTGAGTGTAGTGGTGGTGATAGTGTGGTGGTGGTGGTGATAGTGTAGTGGTGGTGATAGGGTAGTGGTGGTGATAGTGTGGTGGTGGTGATAGTGTAGTGGCAGTGATAGTGTAGTGGTAGTGATAGTGTAGTGGTAGTGATAGTGTAGTGATAGTGTAGTGGTAGTGATAGTGTGGTGGTGGTGATAGTGTGGTGGTGGTGATAGTGTAGTGGCAGTGATAGTGTGGTGGTGGTGATAGTGTAGTGGCAGTGATAGTGTGGTGGTGGTGATGGTGATAGTGTAGTGGCAGTGATAGTGTGGTGGTGGTGATAGTGTAGTGGCAGTGATAGTGCGGTGGTGGTGATAGTGTAGTGGCAGTGATAGTGTGGTGGTGGTGATAGTGTAGTGGTAGTGATAGTGTGGTGGTCGTGATAGTGTAGTGGTAGTGATAGTGTGGTGGTGGTGATAGTGTAGTGGCAGGGATAGTGCGGTGGTGGTGATGGTGATAGTGTAGTGGCAGTGATAGTGTGGTGGTGGTGATAGTGTAGTGGTAGTGATAGTGTGGTGGTCGTGATAGTGTAGTGGTAGTGATAGTGTGGTGGTGGTGATAGTGTAGTGGCAGGGATAGTGTGGTGGTGGTGATAGTGTAGTGGCAGTGATAGTGTGGTGGTGGTGATAGTGTAGTGGTAGTGATAGTGTGGTGGTGGTGATAGTGTGGTGCCTGTGTCTCTCTCCCTTGTCCCCCCCCCCCCTTTAAACACTCTCTAGTCTCTACCTAACTTTACCTGAACCTTCCTCACCGTGCCAAGCCTCTCTGTTCATGTTGCAGACTTTGCCCGTCAGTGTATCCTACAGTATATAAATAAAGTGAATCAAATGCGTAATTTTTTTTCATATAATCATTTCATTGTGTCTCTGTTGTTCTGTATTGTTTGCCAATCTTTCAATTCTGGACCAATCAGTTTGAAACGTGGCTGAAATTTATCTTCGTCTAATACTCCCGGAACTTTTATCTTCGTTTGTTTATTTTACATTTTTGTTTTCTTAGAATTTTATGAAGCCAAGAGGTGTGCTGTGCGGGAAGACATTTTGCATTTCCTTGTGAGTGTTTTTGTTAAGAACTAATTTTATATTCAGTTTATCGTTATTACTTGTTAGTATTGAAAAACAAAATTTATTAGGATGTATATTGGTTCAATATTGAAATCTTTTTATTTAATTATTTTTTATCGTGACTATAGTAATGATTGTAAAAAAAATGTTGATACTGATGACAGAGCAATTCAAAGTCTAGCGATTAAATACATTGATAAATGAATAGCTTATATCACTAAAATATCACTAAAATCTTAATATACTCGTGTTGATAACTGAATAACTTAAAACCCAAACACTGGATGAACAGATAAACGGAACAGTCCAGTTTTAAAGAATTAATTTCAGCCGCTATGATTACACTCAAAAACTATGCACTGATGAAAGAATCCATAAACAATTTCCTGGACCTTGATCACAGTTGGCAGCGGCTGTGGTGCCCAAAATACCACCTGGGGGTGTAAACACATGGTGAGGCTGGGTGGCGGTGTAGACCACTGTATAAAGGAAGTTCCGCCACCCCCTCACCTCCCAGTTGCGGGTTCCTCCTCGGTGCTGACACAGACACACACACACACACACTCACACAGACACTCGATATTTCCATCTAGTAGTTGTGTGTTGAGCAAGTACTGAACGACATGGCGACGGTACAGAAAAAGACGACACGTACGACAAAGAAAGTTTCCACCGAGACGAGGGGTGAGGCGCAGACCCAGTCATCTGTGACACAGTCCTCGCAAATGTCGACACACAAGACTGTCTCCATCACAAAGAAGGGACAGTTTTTCAGTGATTCATGTTTTGAGGACACTCGTCAGGACTTCCAGGATGCTATCAAGGATGTCTTGACGAAATGTGGTGACAAGACGACCAAGGGAGATGAACTAACCACCTACCGGACCCTTCGAACCCGTGAACTCAAGGACGAGACCCAAGCCATTAAATCGTCCGACGATGAACTCTACCACAAGGTGAAACATTATTTACTCGGAATATCAACAAATATAACTATTTTTTTATGAATTATTAGATGCAATGGTTTTAAAATGGTCGTTGAATATAACACACACATTATCGCACTGTTACTGTAGATTGTCGTGGATGTCAACGATTTCATAAACGGCGGAGAGGTGAATGTGAGGACGGTGGAGGAGAGGGAGGTGGTGGTGGAGGGCCGTGTGGAGAGGCAGGTGGGCAACACCAGGTCCAGCAAAAGCTTTAAACGAAGCTTCACCCTCCCAGACAACATCCAGGTGGAGGCTCTCACTGCCGTCGTCTCTTCTGATGGCGTCCTTATCATCAGAGCTCCCAAGAAAGTAAGTAATAATGTATACGAAAATGGTGTCACTGGTACAAACTGCAGGGTTCTGTTATGCTAGTTCACCCAAGATTAAACATGTATTTTGACCCGTTGAAAGTTACCTTGAATTTACCAGATTTCGACTAAAAAAATTTCATATGGGTGACTTATGTACACACACACACACACACACTGGATAGAACTGGTCCCGGTATAGTGTTTCTTAATTAGCATAAGGCCGCTGCCATTACCAGGTCTGTCAACCAAGTGGCTCACGTCAGAGCCTCGTGAGCCTTGTCAGGTTAATGTGATCGTTGACAGCTGGAGGATGCGACTGACCGCCCAACCAAAACATCACGGCCACACCTCACCAAACTGTCTTGGGTGTGTGATTATAACCTTTAAGAAAACTGGTGGTGTATTTGTGAGCCAAACGAAGACTTTAGCGGCTGTACCCATATTTTCTACGACTTAAGGATCACCTGAAGATTAAGCACCCTAATGTTAACCTAACCTAACTTAACCTATCCTAATTTAAACTCTCTCCCCTCCCTCCCGGTAGCATTAGGGTGATATTAGGTGATATAAGCTAGGGGGGGTTAATCTTCGGGTGATCTCAACTTTCAAATAGACTCTTCCAGCGTTGGTACTTGTCCATACTGTTGAACAAATACGTGATGGGACAAGACACCACACACACACACACACACACACACACACTCACTCCTCTGTCAATCATATAACTTAAGGTTAGTTAATTCACTCATACAATCTGGGTTTTTGCTTCAGCTATTTGTAAATTCCTTACCATCCGTTTATATATTGTGTTACGTTATGTTCTCATGCGTTACAGCCATCAGCGGCGACGCCCTCAGAAGTCAGCATTACAAAGACTCAAGTGAAGAAGCAAGTGCAGAGCTCAGTCACCACCGAGACAGATGGACAAGCCGTCGATAAAACCGTATCTGCTCAAACACAGAATGTTAGCCAGGCGACAAAACAAGCACAGAAGAACGTGGTCAGCCAACAGGTAACCCAACAAACCAAAACTGCGAGTGACACCACCGCCACTGAGCCTGGCTGTAGGGCTCTGCCCATTACCAAGAAAGGCAGCTTCTTCGACGACTCCTTCTTTGAGGATTCTCGCCAGAATTTCCAGCAGGCTATCAAGCAGGTGCTGGAGAAGTTCAACGAGACATCTACTCAAACTGACGATATCACCACCTACAGGAACCTTCGTCAGCGCAACCTGAAGGAGGAGAACCAAGCAGTAACTGTGAAAGAAGACCAACATACTCATAAGGTTATTATCTATATGAAGCTTGATGTTTGTTGAGGCCTGAACACTGTACTCATTGTTATCACTGTTCTCTCGCTCATAATTGAAATAATGAAATAAACCGCTACCGTTATATGAACACGTAAGTGATGAACATATTTCTCCTCCATGCAATACCTCGTCATTAAATGTATTCATATGTTGCAGATAATTGTAGACGTACAAGACTTTGTGAACGGTGGAGAAGTGACCGTGAAGACAGTGGATAACCGAGAGGTGGTCATCGAGGGTCACATTGAGAAGCAGGAGGGCAACACCAGGTCCTCAAAACGCTTCTGTAAACGATTTGTTCTGCCAGAAGATATTGACGTAGAGACCGTGACGTCTGTGGTGTCAACTGATGGAGTGCTCACTATCATAGCTCCAAGAAAGGTAAGGATCTGTTTACACATGATAATGAGAACGAAATATAACTTTTTGTGGTTGTAATTGACAAATAATAGTTATATTAATATAAATAATTCAATTGTCCTCTAACATGTACATATTTCACAGCCTTCAGCTAAGCCTGTGATGGACGTCAGTGTTCAGAAAACAGAAACTAAGAAACAAGTTCAGACTTCAACAGTCACAACGACTGAAGGACAAGACGTCAAGGAAGCTCAGGTGACAACCCAGGAAGTTGCAAAGGTTGCACAGGACGTTACCAGCCAGCAACAAACTGTTCAACAGAAGACAGTATCCACTGTGACCCAGCAGGAGGAGGCTCCCGTTACCATTCAGAAGATTACCAAGGTGATGAAAACTGTTACAACCACAGAAAGTGAGGAAGATAGTGAACCAACTCCTGTCCAAACACCAGAAGTTAAGGAAACTGATGAAACTGTTGTTCGTCAACAAGTTGTGACCCAACAGACCAAAACTGTGAGTGACACCACCGCCACTGAGCCTGGCAGTAGGACTCTGCCCATTACTAAGAAAGGCAGTTTCTTCGACGACTCCTTCTTTGAGGATTCTCGCCAGAATTTCCAGCAGGCTATCAAGCAGGTGTTGGAGAAGTTCAACGAGACGTCTACTCAAACTGACGATATCACCACCTACAGAAACCTTCGTCAGCGTAATCTGAAGGAGGAGAACCAAGCAGTAACTGTGAAAGAAGACCAACAAACTCATAAGGTAAACAGTTTCAGTTTTTTCATACTACATTCTTTTATTCGAATACACAGTTAAGGTTGGATGCACCTCCTGTAGGTGCCCCACCTCGTGTGTGAGGACTTACAGTTCCAAGTGGTAGCTGTGACGCCATAGGGTGAATCGTAGCCTTTGAGAGATCTAAAAATCAAGTTCTTCCTAGTTGGTAAATACAGTAACAGACTAATGCTTAGTTTGACTTATCTCGATACCCGCAAACATAAAATGCAATTAAAAAGCAAAAACAAAAAACTAATTTACTCTCTTTGGTATGTGGATAATAGAACTTATGTTGTAATGTTTCATCAAAGAAAAGAAGTTACATACCTGCAATATTTTCAGTGCTTTTGACCATCATAATGTATTGTTGCAGATAATCGTAGACGTACAAGACTTTGTGAACGGTGGAGAAGTGACCGTGAAGACAGTGGATAACCGAGAGGTGGTCATCGAGGGTCACATTGAGAAGCAGGAGGGCAACACCAGGTCCTCAAAACGCTTCTGTAAACGATTTGTTCTGCCAGAAGATATTGACGTAGAGACCGTGACGTCTGTGGTGTCAACTGATGGAGTGCTCACTATCATAGCTCCAAGAAAGGTAAGGATCTGTTTACACATGATAATGAGAACGAAATATAACTTTTTGTGGTTGTAATTGACAAATAATAGTTATATTAATATAAATAATTCAATTGTCCTCTAACATGTACATATTTCACAGCCTTCAGCTAAGCCTGTGATGGACGTCAGTGTTCAGAAAACAGAAACTAAGAAACAAGTTCAGACTTCAACAGTCACAACGACTGAAGGACAAGACGTCAAGGAAGCTCAGGTGACAACCCAGGAAGTTGCAAAGGATACACAGGACGTTACCAGCCAGCAACAAACTGTTCAACAGAAGACAGTATCCACTGTGACCCAGCAGGAGGAGGCTCCCGTTACCATTCAGAAGATTACCAAGGTGATGAAAACTGTTACAACCACAGAAAGTGAGGAAGATAGTGAACCAACTCCTGTCCAAACACCAGAAGTTAAGGAAACTGATGAAACTGTTGTTCGTCAACAAGTTGTGACCCAACAGACCAAAACTGTGAGTGACACCACCGCCACTGAGCCTGGCAGTAGGACTCTGCCCATTACCAAGAAAGGCAGTTTCTTCGACGACTCCTTCTTTGAGGATTCTCGCCAGAATTTCCAGCAGGCTATCAAGCAGGTGTTGGAGAAGTTCAACGAGACGTCTACTCAAACTGACGATATCACCACCTACAGAAACCTTCGTCAGCGTAATCTGAAGGAGGAGAACCAAGCAGTAACTGTGAAAGAAGACCAACAAACTCATAAGGTAAACAGTTTCAGTTTTTTCATACTACATTCTTTTATTCGAATACACAGTTAAGGTTGGATGCACCTCCTGTAGGTGCCCCACCTCGTGTGTGAGGACTTACAGTTCCAAGTGGTAGCTGTGACGCCATAGGGTGAATCGTAGCCTTTGAGAGATCTAAAAATCAAGTTCTTTCTAGTTGGTAAATACAATAATCGACTAATGTTTAGTTTGGCTTACAGCGATACCCGCAAACTTAAAACGTAATTAAAAAAAAATGTAATTTACTCTCTTTGGTATGTGGATAATAGAACTTATGTTGTAATGTTTCATCAAAGAAAAGAAGTTACATATCTGCAATATTTTCAGTGCTTTTGACCATCATAATGTATTGTTGCAGATAATTGTAGACGTACAAGACTTTGTGAACGGTGGAGAAGTGACCGTGAAGACAGTGGATAACCGAGAGGTGGTCATCGAGGGTCACATTGAGAAGCAGGAGGGCAACACCAGGTCCTCAAAACGCTTCTGTAAACGATTTGTTCTGCCAGAAGATATTGACGTAGAGACCGTGACGTCTGTGGTGTCAACTGATGGAGTGCTCACTATCATAGCTCCAAGAAAGGTAAGGAACTGTTTACACATGATAATGAGAACAAAATATAACTTTTTGTAGTTGCAATTGACAAATAATAGTTTTATTCATATAAATAATTAATTTGTCCTCTAACATGTACATATTTCACAGCCTTCAGCTAAGCCTGTGATGGACGTCAGTGTTCAGAAAACAGAAACTAAGAAACAAGTTCAGACTTCAACAGTCACAACGACTGAAGGACAAGACGTCAAGGAAGCTCAGGTGACAACCCAGGAAGTTGCAAAGGATGCACAGGACGTTACCAGCCAGCAACAAACTGTTCAACAGAAGACAGTATCCACTGTGACCCAGCAGGAGGAGGCTCCCGTTACCATTCAGAAGATTACCAAGGTGATGAAAACTGTTACAACCACAGAAAGTGAGGAAGATAGTGAACCAACTCCTGTCCAAACACCAGAAGTTAAGGAAACTGATGAAACTGTTGTTCGTCAACAAGTTGTGACCCAACAGACCAAAACTGTGAGTGACACCACCGCCACTGAGCCTGGCAGTAGGGCTCTGCCCATTACCAAGAAAGGCGGCTTCTTCGACGACTCCTTCTTTGAGGATTCTCGCCAGAATTTCCAGCAGGCTATCAAGCAGGTGCTGGAGAAGTTCAACGAGACGTCTACTCAAACTGACGATATCACCACCTACAGGAACCTTCGTCAGCGCAACCTGAAGGAGGAGAACCAAGCAGTAACTGTGAAAGAAGACCAACAAACTCATAAGGTCAGTTGTTTGGTGGCCAATATTAAAGACTGTTATCTTTGGGAACTAGTTATTGCTAGAAGTTCATAATGATGGTAGCTTGTCATTTCTTAATTCACTCACCCATTAGTGCTTCTCTTTATTGGTTATTACTGATAACCAAAAAGCTCATAACTTATCAGTTTTCTCTCCCAGTCAAATAATTATCTGTTTTATCAAGGAAAAAATTCTATGTGATGAACTTTGATACTCCAGCTTCTTTTGAGTTACAGATAACTGAGCCAACAGTAGCAAGAATAAGTTAAGTAAAATATGCGCCACTTCCTCAGATAATCGTAGACGTACAAGACTTTGTGAACGGTGGAGAAGTGACCGTGAAGACAGTGGATAACCGAGAGGTGGTCATCGAGGGTCACATTGAGAAGCAGGAGGGCAACACCAGGTCCTCAAAACGCTTCTGTAAACGATTTGTTCTGCCAGAAGATATTGACGTAGAGACCGTGACGTCTGTGGTGTCAACTGATGGAGTGCTCACTATCATAGCTCCAAGAAAGGTAAGGATCTGTTTACACATGATAATGAGAACGAAATATAACTTTTTGTGGTTGTAATTGACAAATAATAGTTATATTAATATAAATAATTCAATTGTCCTCTAACATGTACATATTTCACAGCCTTCAGCTAAGCCTGTGATGGACGTCAGTGTTCAGAAAACAGAAACTAAGAAACAAGTTCAGACTTCAACAGTCACAACGACTGAAGGACAAGACGTCAAGGAAGCTCAGGTGACAACCCAGGAAGTTGCAAAGGATGCACAGGACGTTACCAGCCAGCAACAAACTGTTCAACAGAAGACGGTATCCACTGTGACCCAGCAGGAGGAGGCTCCCGTTACCATTCAGAAGATTACCAAGGTGATGAAAACTGTTACAACCACAGAAAGTGAGGAAGATAGTGAACCAACTCCTGTCCAAACACCAGAAGTTAAGGAAACTGATGAAACTGTTGTTCGTCAACAAGTTGTGACCCAACAGACCAAAACTGTGAGTGACACCACCGCCACTGAGCCTGGCAGTAGGGCTCTGCCCATTACCAAGAAAGGCGGCTTCTTCGACGACTCCTTCTTTGAGGATTCTCGCCAGAATTTCCAGCAGGCTATCAAGCAGGTGCTGGAGAAGTTCAACGAGACGTCTACTCAAACTGACGATATCACCACCTACAGGAACCTTCGTCAGCGCAACCTGAAGGAGGAGAACCAAGCAGTAACTGTAAAAGAAGACCAACAAACCCAAAAGGTCAGTTGTATCCGCCTCAATTGATATATCATTTACTGTATTTTATAATTAATTTCTAAAATGATACCAATTATATTATCAATGTAGATTTATATTCGTGATCACTCGTGATTTTCTCGTTCTTAATTAGTGATAAAACTACTGTAAAATATGTGGTCATTGCTTCCAGATGATTGTAGACGTACAGGACTTTATAAATGGTGGAGAGGTTACCGTCAGGATAGTAAACAAACGGGAGGTAGTCATCGAGGGTCGCATCGAGAAGCAGGAGGGCAACACTAGGTCCTCAAAACGCTTCTGTAAACGATTCGTGCTGGCAGAAGATATTGACGAGGAAACCGTGACGTCTGTGGTGTCTGCTGATGGAGTGCTCACTGTTATTGCTCCCAAAAAGGTGAGTATGTTTTTTTATTCTTAAATCTATGAAGCATCTGTTCTTAATTACACTGTACCCACTAAACATTATTTTCACTGTAATTCTGTCCTTAAACATAAAACTATTGCAAAAATATTCCAGTAATATTATCCTACCCCATAGCCTACAAGAAAGCAAGTGGAAGCTCCCGTGAGCACCGAGAAAATTACGAAAGTGGTGAAAACTATCACAACCACAGAAGGACAAGACGTTAGTGAACCAACACCAGTCAAAACAACACAAGTCGTTAAGGGAACCGATGAGAAGACTGTATCTACTGTTAGCCAGCAGAAGACTGTGTCAGACACCACCACCACCACTACCGACGTTGTGAGAAGGATTATAACCATCATTAAAAAAGGTTTCTTCTTCGAGGACTCCTTCTTTGAGGATTCTCGTCAACTTTTCCAATCAGCTGTCAGGAAGGTGCTGGAAAAGTTCAACGAGACGTCTTCAAAGACTGACGATATCACCACCTACAGGAACCTTCGTCAGCGTAACCTGAAGGAGGAAAACCAAGCCGTCACAGTTAATGAAGGCCAACAGGTGCACAAGGTTAGTGAGACAAGTTCTTACTGTACAATATCGTATCCTGTTTAATGGTAAGTATTTGATGTATGGTTTTGATAATATTCAAGAGTTATCTTGTATCTTCATTGCAATATTTGAGTGCCAAGTCCTTGTTCTTTTTCCCATTGATAAGTTTTCGTCTTTGTTCCGCCATACAGTACATAAGTTATATTTGTGTCATGGCATCGTTTATACACATTATAGGATTAAGTGCGGAGATAATGTCCGGCATTAACACTGGTCTTCACACTAAATGAAAATCCACATAATTCCATTTGTATTTGTTCCAGATTATTGTTGATGTCAAAGATTTCATAACTGATGGAAAGGTGACAGTGAAGACGGTGAACGAGAGAGAGGTGGTTATTGAAGGCCAGGTAGAGAAGCAGGAGGGCAACACCAAGTCTACTAAACGCTTCTGTAAACGATTTGTTCTGCCGGAAGATATTGACGTCGAGTCCGTCTCTTCTGTGGTGTCAGCTGATGGTGTGCTCACTATCATAACTCAAAAGAAGGTACGTGAATTTGTCTAAAGAATCATATGAATTTCTAAACATAATTCCGTGTATCATAATATTGTTTTTTCTCGAACAATGTTTGACTGAATACTTCCTTTAGGTGACAAAAACTACCGTGGTAACTAAGCAAGATGCGACAGCTGCCAAGACAGACACAAGTAAGAAGGAAGTCAGCTCAGACACATCACAAACCTCTAAAACTGTGACAACGTCCAAGAAGACTGTTGACCGCAGCACCATCACTAGGACCATTACCGTGGTGACGAAGGGAGCTTTCTCCACCGACTCCGCCTTTGCTAATATCCGCCAAGAGTTCCAGTCATCCATCAAAACTGTCATTGAGAAATTTAAGCTAAAGTCCTCTGGTTCTGACGACTTCACCACCTACAGGAATTTCCGTAAGAGTAACCCAAAGAATGAAAATCAAGCTGTGTCTATGAAGGATACTGACGAGGCCATGACGGTAAGAAAATGTTCTCCCCTTGATATATAAAAAAGATCATTATTAAATTAGCAATAATTCGAGATTTCCATTGACTACATATCCTTAAATAATACAAATTCATGACTTTTTTCATCATTTCTAGATGGTGCTCGATGTGTGTGACTTCATTGGAGGTCTGAAGGTGCAGCTAATCGAGGGAAAAGAGATTAAAGTAGAGGGTAAAGGAAACAGACAGCAGGGGTCATCAGTGGTGAGCTTCAGTTTCATGCGAGGTTTCCAACTGTATGACAACACAGACCTGGACGCTATCTCCGCCGTCATGTCATCAGAAGGGATCCTTACCATCATCGCTCCCAAGATGAAATAGAGAGCTGTATTCCGCATGAGCTTTTTGTTATTGATGGGCTTATGTAATTGCTAATTCACAGTAGTGTATAAACGATTAAAGAGCATATTAGCTGTTGAAACGCAGTAATACATAATAACATCAATAACGTAAAATAACGTTCAATATTCAAGAGACACACTGTAGCTTATGCCAGTTTAATATTAATATTAATTTTAACACGTATATAAAAAGACATAACGATTTAACACCACACGATTTGTATTCGGAAATTCACCATTCACATTTTAATATCAATGTTTAAAAAGGTATCCAACAAAGAACTACTTCATTTTATCCATTATCAACAATTTCCTCATCTTTACAGACAACCTTTTTAGGCTCGAGCGTCTAAGTTGGCAGCTGCCTACCTAGACACGTGTCATTCTAAAGGGAAAAAAAAGATAAATGCGAAGATTTTTAGAAAAGTCGCTATTTTGATTTCACCTTAATGCCGGTCATGATTATTATGTTAAGGTAAAAAAAAAAAGAGGGAATGTTGCCCAAGTTTATCCTAAAATATATATTTTTTTTATCATCACAAAAACATCCAGGAAGAATGTTCTATTTTCATCCCATGAGTGTAGAAGTTAAGAGGTTGTAGAGTTAGTCACATGCAAGACGAGCATTCTCACGGCGGCAGATGACATTAATACACCAAGACAACGAATAAGACTAAAAAAACATTTACTTCCATGGTTAGATTCTCAAGAGATTAAAAACAAAATGTTCAACTTGTGCGGCCTTTGTGTGGTTTCGAATATATTCTTTAGACCATTAAGTGAAACAGACGATAAAATTCTTGTAGTTTTACTGGAAGAGGAAAATGTATAATAGGAATTTATGAACAATTACACCAGACCAAACTAAAAGACGAAAAGCAAATATCTTTTTCTAGTGTGGAGATATGATACCTTAATTGTCACCAACAATAACAATGCATACTATTGACCCATAGCCTGATCAACACTATAGTGAACATCAATATAGTAAAATCTACATATCTATGCTTCAATAGTCTTTTAAAAGCGCTGATACTTTAAATATAATAATAGACATTTTATTTTATTTTATATATATAGAGGACCATATAGCAATTTTATGAAAAAATATTTAACGTAAAGACCAGTGTGTTGAGTTTATATATTTGCTTATTAACTTGCAGAATCAGCAGGCATAAAGGCCATATATACGTTCATTTCATATCTATATACACTAATTATTAATGTTATTAAGACTTAGTGACTCATTTAACACTATGATCATATAATAAGCTTCATTAGACATATAGATAGGCATTTATTCAGTAAAATCGGCCGTAATTCTTTAGTCATTTAATTCTTAACACATTACACTTGCCAACACTGATCTTATGTGATTGAAGGTATAAGGGCGGTGTGTGTGTGTGTTACTCTGGCTGTCGTCAGTAGTTGGGGAGGGTTACCATGACTGTCTTAACATAATAAAGTCCTCACTGGACATCTTAACGAAAAAAATAGGTTTTTAATACATCCACAACCTTAATACTATTGTTGTTATGAAGAACATACACAGACACACACACACACGTACTGCTTTTAAGAATGAGTACTCAGTGACTTCTTAACATACTCACCATATTAGCCACATTACAAACACCACAAACCAGACCTAATGAACTTGTTAGTGTCATGATTTTACTTTTATTTGACAGATTATCTGCCATTTTTTACGATTTTTTTAATTTATATCAGAATTAAGAGCGCTTCTAGTAACATACAGCGTTAGTTTCAGGTTATAAAGTGGTATGAAAATCAGTGTCTTGAGTATATGCCAAATCATACACATTTTACATCCATATATAAAGTTTAATTTTTTTGTCAAATTATATCTGATGTATTTTTATCCAAAGTATATAGAGTTGTTAGTATGAGAATTATTTTGAAGCTTAAATGTCAGGATGTGGGGGGGTATTTAATTCAACGTGATTGACAGGAAATTGATTTCGCTTTGAACCTAATATTTCACCATGATAATAGACTCCTACTGTTGTTTAAAAGACTCCTTGTTCTTGGCACACCTTCATCCCTTTACACACACACACACAGAGAAAGAAAAAATAAATGATAATAAGAATGACTATGAAAGTGGACGAAAACAGATAAAATAAGCAAGAAGGGTTGGGATGGCAATCGTCCATGTGTACCAAGGTCCCATTGCTGGCGGCTGAGTCACGCCACCACCACACCACCCACAGACACCACCACTACCACACCACCCACTAGCCTCCTCTTCCTCCTCCTTTCCGCCACCCACAGCTTCTACCACCCACAAGCCACCTCTTCCTCCTTTCCGCCACCCACAGCCTCTACCACCCACAGCCTCTACCACCCACAAGCCATTACTATCACCCACTTGACACCACTAACACCCACTGGCCACCACTGCCACCCTCTAGCCACCACTACCACCCACTAAGCCACCCCCTTCTCCAGCACCCACCTCCCGCTTACATCAACACTACGCTACTCTTTTTAGACCAACCCAACGCGCACCTCTTCCCATTTCCTGGTCCTGAGGTGCCGAGAAACACACACACACACACACACACCTCAAGATGGGTATTCCTGGCTCTGACATACTTTCCTTTTTATGAATTACACTATACAGAAATATGAACACCTATACGTACTTGCTACACTCTATACATGACAAAAGGTGCAACGCTATTACTGTTTACATGTACTGATTGATAATATAATCTTTGAAAGGAAAATTAACATCAGACAAGGTAAAGTAGGTGATTATATTCTAATTGTGTATAACATAGTGTCTTTATCTCTATAGAATACGAATTAAGGACCTAAAAGATATTACCCGATATAGATGAAACGTCTCTCCGAGTGTGTTGTTGACCAGGACAACACCAAACATATTTCAAATCACAATTATCTACAATCACGTCTCAACATTTACCAGACATAAAGATAGATAAATATATATCCAACAAAATAGTCCTTACAACTTACAATTGATTCAACCTAAATATTGACATAAACAATAAAAAATAAGAGTTTTGTAGGTATAGAAGAAATGTCCCTAATTAGTGCAGGTATACAAACAAAGTTCCTAGATAGTGCACGTATATAAACAATGGTAAGCAGTAAGGTGATTCTGCAGTGGGGTATTATAAGAACTCTCAAAACTATGTATGGGAAGCCTCCAATTGTTCCCTGCGACACACATACGTATGGTAGCTTAGTGTACATCCTAAGGCTGTGGTCTCTGCCAAGTATTATTATGAGCAGATAATTCAAGGTAAAACTTTTGTGGGTATTTACTGTTCTTCCCACCTACAGTTAGTTCAGCTTTGTCACTAAGCCAACAACACTGGGGTGAATCAGCAACATAGAGGAATCTTTGTTTTTCTTTCTCGTCCTCTCTCTACCTATCCAATTGTCTCTCTATGAGCTCTTTGCACCCATTTTTTTTCCTTTTATACATCAAACTGTCTGTCTCTTTCTCTCTAATCCCCACTTTATCAAATCAACTCTCTCTATCCACCAAACTCTCTCGTCCCCACTCCATCTATCCAATTTTTTTCTAGTCATCAAACTCACTTGCATTCTCTCTCGTCCCCATCCAGTTTTCACTTATCTTCGGGTATGTTCGGACAATCGTGTGGAATTTCTTTTACGCAAACACACTTATTAATTAAATTGTTTACTGGAAAAATGGAGGCTGACCTCCTCCTTCCACCCTCTCAAACGGAATCACCTTTCTCTTAACAGTACTTTTATATATTTATCTTATCGTAGGATGTTGGTTATGAATCTATAATGCAGTTCTATAAAGACGAAGACTGAGCCAGTTGATTGTTTACGCATCAAAGAAAACGGAATCACTCGGTGCTCGTGACGTTACTTGTGCTCACACACATTCAACAAAAACAAACATGACGAGAGCACTTGCCCAGTTTGTGGGAGTTTATCACAGATTAGGAACAGGAATGATATAACTTTTCCATCGCTTTCTGAAGGATAAAGAACTGAAAGGAAGATGGATTCACTTGTGCAAGAGGGAAGACTTTTTAAATGCTGAAAACTGCCCAAATAAGCAGCTTGCATTTTGAGGCCAGTGTGTTTGACAACTGGAAATATAAACTGCTTGGACTACCAGTACCAAGAACACTTGTAAGGATTATGAATGGAGCAATACCAAAGGTGAGCCAGTAAATATTTACAAATAACTCCTCATTCTGAGTAACTTTAATGATATACATTTCCGTCGCAAATTTATAATAATGTACCTGATAGGATCTGACCTAACCAACCAAAGGAACCTACTTATCCTTACCTTACTTTCTCCTCCGGAGCCCCAGCCACATTTCACAGAAAGTACTTATTTCGTTATCTGGTGTGGGGTTTCGAGATGTGGTCTCACACTCGGGATGGGTTGGAGAAAGGAAACTCACAATGGGTTTTCTTATATATAAATATATTGAATGTACAGTGCAGTTTGGTGCTGAGAAGTTGCTGCTTGGAAGCGGAGTTTGCTGAGAGGTCTTGCCGGTTCAGGAACGTGGAGTAGAATGAGAGCTGATCAGCGAGGAGCTTTTCTCAGAGGAGGTGTTGCATGTTGCAGGGCTGTAGCTAGAATGAGAGCTGGTCAGCAAGGAGCTTGCTCAGAGGAGGTGTTGCGTGTTGCAGGGCTGTAGCTAGAATGAGAGCTGGTCAGCAAGGAGCTTGCTCAGAGGAGGTGTTGCGTGTTGCAGGGCTGTAGCTAGAATGAGAGCTGGTCAGCGAGGAGCTTTTCTCAGAGGAGGTGTTGCATGTTGCAGGGCTGTAGCTAGAATGAGAGCTGGTCAGCAAGGAGCTTGCTCAGCGGAGGTGTTGCGTGTTGCAGGGCTGTAGCTAGAATGAGAGCTGGTCAGCAAGGAGCTTGCTCAGAGGAGGTGTTGCATGTTGCAGGGCTGTAGCTAGAATGAGAGCTGGTCAGCGAGGAGCTTTTCTCAGCGGAGGTGTTGCATGTTGCAGGGCTGTAGCTAGAATGAGAGCTGGTCAGCGAGAGCTTTTCTCAGAGGAGGTGTTGCGTGTTGCAGGGCTGTAGCTAGAATGAGAGCTGGTCAGCAAGGAGCTTGCTCAGAGGAGGTGTTGCATGTTGCAGGGCTGTAGCTAGAATGAGAGCTGGTCAGCGAGGAGCTTGCTCAGAGGAGGTGTTGCATGTTGCAGGGCTGTAGCTAGAATGAGAGCTGGTCAGCAAGGAGCTTGCTCAGAGGAGGTGTTGCATGTTGCAGGGCTGTAGCTAGAATGAGAGCTGGTCAGCAAGGAGCTTGCTCAGAGGAGGTGTTGCGCGTTGCAGGGCTGTAGCTAGAATGAGAGCTGGTCAGCAAGGAGCTTGCTCAGAGGAGGTGTTGCATGTTGCAGGGCTGTAGCTAGAATGAGAGCTGGTCAGCAAGGAGCTTGCTCAGAGGAGGTGTTGCGCGTTGCAGGGCTGTAGCTAGAATGAGAGCTGGACAGCGAGGAGCTTGCTCAAAGGAGGTGTTGTGTGTTCATGAACGTTGGGTAGAATGAATTTCAATGGCGAGACTGAGAGCTTATATACTCGGCTACCGGAAGTAAACCCGGATGCAAGCGTCCCAGGTGGCGACCCCCCTCCCCCCCCCCCCCCCCCCCCCGTGAGAAACTCGCCGGTTGCTAAATCCCGTCGCATTGGAATGCGGATAGGCTTCTCAGTTTGTAGGGGAAAGTATCCACTACACTGGTACCAATGGAAGCAATTTTGTTGAAGCACCATGATCAGTGGCTTACTAAGGGGGGGGGGGGGGGCGGTCCGCCCCGGGTGACAGCCAGAGGGGGGTGCCATGAGGCTCATAAATACATAAATATCTCACCTCTGTAGCCTTTTTTTTACAAAATCTAAGTACAACTTACGAGTTATCAGTGCGAAAATTTCGTACCACTCATTCCTTGAACCTTTGTGGGATAAACTCTTTTGGAACCAATCCTTTATGTGTAACATTCTTTGGAACTGTAGAGAAACTTTATTGCTTTTTTTCACTTTCAACTCACAGATGGGAAGTACTGAAAGAAAATATGAACCTGACAGTCTAAAGACTTTCTCAGACTAGATGGAGTGCACATCATGATGCCGTAAAGCCTCTCAAGAAACAATTTGAGAAGCTGATCACAGCCCGGGAAACATTGACGGATCAAAGAGAAAATGTTGACACAAGAGGATCAGCTGAAGTTTTGCTTAAAGCTGTATGTGATTTTTATTTTTTGGGTTATCTTTCTTGTTGGTGTGATGTACTGGAAGAAGTGAATCTCACGCAGAAGTATTTGCAAACAGAAGGAATAAGTCTTGAAAAGTGCACTGTAAAGCTCAATGGTTTGAAATTGTTTCTTCGAGGTCAGCGGAATGAAATTGTGGAGAGAGTGGTTCAATATGCAACTACACAATGTGAAGAAATGGGCATCGCCATGGAAACAAGAGGGAGGATAAGACATAAGAAAATGATGCCAGACAAGATGGCTAGGGAAGCTGGACTGACACTGCAAGAGGAAATGAGGAGATCAATGTTTGAATGCTAAGATCGATTTAGTCTAGAATTGGATGCTCGTTCAGAGGCCATGGATAATATCTTGTCAATATCTGCAGTTATTCAGCCAAGCTACTTGCTTTCTGCAAAAGAAGAGCAACTTCAGGGGAGTATTTCAAATTCAAGCATGACCAAGATTTTTAATGAAATTTCTGATGAGGATGTCATGGTAGAAATTATGCGACTTCGCAGACACATGGAGGCTGCCAAAATCACACCTGAAGAAGCAAATAAATGGACAGTCTTGCAGATCCTGAAGTTTATTGTCAAATGGGACTTATGTGAAACCTTGCCAAACTTGTCATTGTGCCTGAGATTCTTTTTAACAATATGTGTGTCTGTTGCATCATGTGAAAGAAGTTTCTCTAAACTGAAACTCATCAAGAATTATCTTCGTTCTAGCATGACTCAGGCAAGATTGAACAGCCTAGCTATGATTTCTATCGAAAATGAATGTGCCAAGACAGTTAATTTTGATGAAATAATTGGCAAGTTTGCTAAAGCTAAGTCACGAACGATGAGGCTGTAAAACTAATATATATACAGCTAGACCCCGACTTACGACGGGGTTAGGGACCCAAATCCAGGTCGTAAGTCCGACATAGATAATTTTTTTTTTTTTTTTTTTTTTTTTTTAAATAAATAAATAATTTACAATGAAATACAGTACAGTAAAAGTAATGAATAATGATGAATGGATACAGTACAGTAAAAGTAATGAATAATGAGGAATGGTTACAGTGTGACTGAGCACTTACCTTTAATGTAGTCAGCTGAATGCACATGGGGCCCCCATAATTTTCTAATTATACTTGGAGACTACATTAACTGGAAACGTTTCGGTATAGAAAATGCGTGTGTCATTTGATAAAAATTTTTTTTTTTTTTTTTTTTTTTTTTTTTAATAAAAAATCTGCGGCGGTCGTAAGTTGAAGCAATCGTAAGTCGGGGTCTAGCTGTATATACAGTATATATATATATATATATATATATATATATATATATATATTTTTTATTTATTTATTTATTTATTTTTTTTTTTATTTATTTTTTTTTTCCGTTAGATGAAAGTATACCCCTTGTATCTCGTTGTTTCCTAAGTTTTTAGAACAATCTAGTGCTATTGGTCAAGTTTCTGATAAAAGTGAGTTAATGAAGGCTGCGCCCTTCTCATTGTGTAATACTTTATTTAATGTGTAACTTGTTATATACAGTATGGTTTCTGTTCTTTGTGTATTTGAATTACTTGTATGTGCTTTGTTGTATCGTGTAAATTTTGTTGAAATTAAGAAATGCATTTGTTTATATATACTGTAAATTTCTTAAATATCATCCACATTTACAAACCTGCTTTTTATTTACGAATATTACACTTGATGTAGGCTACATTATACTTTAGTAAAAAAAATAGTAATTTTCCATAATAAGAGAATGAAACAAAACATTTATATTATTTACTTTGTATAATCCAAAATTCCTTAAGAATATTATTATTTTTTTATCATTCGTCTCAGTAGAGGATGAGTAAGGGGGCAAAGGAATGCCCCCTGCCCTGGGTGCCCTGTACTTTAGGGACGATTGTGTATTTTACTTTTACTGTATATTTATTCATCTCTGGAAGGAAGGGGGTGCCAGTGGATAGGTCCGCCCCGGGTTCCAAATACTCTAGGAACGCCCCTGGTCATGATGTAATTTTATGTCCCTAGCTTATACTACAGACGGGCAAGGGGGGACCTAATCGAGGTGTATCAACATCTCAAAGGGCACTACTCAATCGAGTGTCCTTACCTGGAGCTGGCGGACGCACGCCCCACACGGGGTCACAGCTCAAGTTGAAGAAGCCGCAGGTCCAGAAAACTGTGAGGGGTAACCATTATGCTTCAACAAAGTTGCTTTCATTGGTACCAGATATCAAAATAAGTACCTCCTATTTATTATGGTGGGGGGTTCTGAGGGTGGTGCCCTTCGGCTAGGAAATTATTAAGGTTAGATAGGTTTGTAGTGGAATTCTCCCCTACAAACGCTGTTTGTCGCTACCTAGCCGACCCCACCTATTCCCCAGTGTATGCCTCGTGACCTAGGTCAACCAGCGCCGCCATACACCACGGAGCGGGGGTCAACTACTAAGCCACGCCTACCCCCGCTATTTAAGACCTGACTTCGCGGTGATCTGCCTCTCGCTCTCGCTCTCTCTCTACCAACAGCCACAGCCAGCAACACCTCCTCCACCACCCGCTGCCCGGCGGGCCTCGCTCCTCCGCCTGCCTGGTGGTCCTCTCTCCCGCTGGCGAGCATGGCGACCCACAAGCTGTCCTCCTGTGAGCATCCTCACCAACCAGCTCTCTCTACATCACGCTTGTAACCACGCTGCCTTCCCAGCACCAAGCTGCATTGTACATTCAATACAACATGTATATAGAGAGCACATTGTGAGTTTCCTTTCTCCATCCCATCCTGAGTGTGAACACCAAACAATCCCATACCCCACAAATGGTGACTCCCGGAGATTCGCACTCACACAGGATGGAGGAGAAACTGATCACGCTCCCAGTCTTCAAGCAACATGGAAGACTGGCTTATCCACCCAGAAGCAGCTGTCATCGACTCTACAACTACAGTTTCTACACCGCAGGTCAGACACCCTAGAGCAGCTCTGCTACTCTAAGCAGACACCAGCTCCTCTTCCTGCCCCAAGCACCACGTCCTACCGACCCCAGCACACCCGTCCTGCCTCAGACGCCGACCCCGGCCCAGCAGTAACCCCCGCCGCCCTGACGCGGCCTCTGTTCCTGAGTGCGGACCCACACACCCCTCTTTTCTCCCTCAGGTACTCCCTGCTAATGTCCTGCACCCTGCTGCTGTCGTGGACCCAGCTGCTGTCACGAGCCCTCATCCGCTGCTGCTGACACAGCCCCTGCTCCTGACCCAGGCCCACACACCCCAGCAGGCGCATCTGGCGACTCTGTACCTGCCGTGAGGGAAGCACAACATTCATCGCCTCCACACACACTTATTCTCCCTCTCTACTCCCACAGATATTGTGTATCTAGACAGTTGTCGCCAGCGACCGGCTCATCCACGCCATCGCCGTTGTCTCACATGAGGCACGCACCGCCCGTTCTGCCTCACATGTGCTATGCAACTCTGCAGACAACAAGTCTCCTACACAGCCTGGAGGGAAGGGGGAGTACTGTAGTGGAATTCTCCCCTACAAACGCTGTTTGTCGCTACCTAGCCGACCCCACCTATTCCCCAGTGTATGCCTCGTGACCTAGGTCAACCAGCGCCGCCATACACCACGGAGCGGGGGTCAACTACTAAGCCACGCCTACCCCCGCTATTTAAGACCTGACTTCGCGGTGATCTGCCTCTCGCTCTCGCTCTACCAACAGCCACAGCCAGCAACACCTCCTCCACCACCCGCTGCCCGGCGGGCCTCGCTCCTCCGCCTGCCTGGTGGTCCTCTCTCCCGCTGGCGAGCATGGCGACCCACAAGCTGTCCTCCTGTGAGCATCCTCACCAACCAGCTCTCTCTACATCACGCTTGTAACCACGCTGCCTTCCCAGCACCAAGCTGCATTGTACATTCAATACAACATGTATATAGAGAGCACATTGTGAGTTTCCTTTCTCCATTCCATCCTGAGTGTGAACCAAACAACCCAAACCCCACAGGTTTCTTTGGTTGGTTAGTTCTGTCTTTGAGATTTCTCATAAATGGGGTTTTCCAAAGAAAGTGAAGGTGAGATTTAAACAAAGCACATAAAAAATACATCAGAAAAATATAATTCCTTGTAAAAAAACGAATCTTTACCAAAACCGGTAAGCCTATATCATTTCAGTTACAACGTAAAAGTTGGAGTGTTGTAACACAATGTACTCTACTGTCTGTCCGAAATTATTTCCATAATACGAGAGTCACTCTTCTTCCGCGGTACTAATCATAAAAAACGATAAGCTCGTTTGAGTTAAGGAAATCGTATACTGATTACATGGGAAACTTCTGTTTATGGAGGTAGTATTGCACAGCCCCATCGTTCTGTCTTGTCCCGTTGCCAGCCACAATACGAAGTTGATGCACCTGCGACTCAAACAACGAAGCACCAGAAGGAAGTGTTATTTGTAATTAATATATGGTGCACCGTGTGTGAGGGGGATGGGGGAGAGTGGGAGGCTACAGCGGGGTGGAGAATGACACAAGGAAATCTTAAGATCTTGATTATGTTAAGGTTGTGATGTCGTTGTGTACAGAGTTTTTTAGACTGCACCTTTTTTTCTTTTATTTTAAGATATGGATTATTTTTAAGTTAATTCTAATTTTCTGTTCAATTTATTTACTTATATTTCTTTCCTGTGGGCATCTATAGGAAATTTAAACTTATACTCATTGTTTATTAAACTTATAATTACTGCCATCACCCAGACATAACTCACACAGCATTAAACATACTGTAGCTTCAGCTGTAAAATCCTCTTAAGTAACTTTGGTAGATGGCAGAGAGGTCAACATGCGTCAATTGTAAATATTATTTTTTCTTGATAATGAAATTATATTGGGAGGAATGATGGATGATACTCAGATGAAAACTTCGTGAGCAAAATAGTTTTCATGTCTTAAAAAATAAATAATACAAGGTTGACTCCGGTAAAAATATCACTATTAATCATTTTAAGATTTATATTTATTCTACAGGTGAAAGTAAACTGTGATATATATATTTTAGTAACTGGACCAAATATAATATCACATTACAAACCCTTCAATCACAGTACCAATACTAATCATCTTTTACATTCTACAGTACTGTACACCCCTCAACCTCTCCAAACTTAAAAACAACAAATATTCCCCGACCCCAACAGTACATCTCGTAACAAACTTTGAGCCGAAGGAAAGGAATATGAAACTTTGTACCTCTTAATAATATTTATAAGACATTTAAAAAACTTAATCTGTTGATGTACTCGTGACATTACTTCTTAAAGCACATGGTAAACCCGTCACCAATGTTCAGGAAAGAAATGTCTATGCGCTGGTCGTCCCTGAGTTTAACGTTTAACTTCCTGATCGCCACAGTGTCTGCCGTCTGATCACTGAGGTCCAACACACTTCCATCCCAGAGTGTGTTATCGAAGGTGATGACGCCTCCGACACGCACAAGTATCATACACTGTTCGTAATAGTTGTCATAGTTG